>LKNJ01000643.1:0-140423 GCA_002120245.1 Maccullochella peelii | reverse complement strand
AGTTCTCACGGCGTGACAGAAACGTGAAGCCAATATAAAGGAGTGACTAAAGCAATAAACCGACCTGTGTCTGTGATGTCATGAAGAGAGTTACAGTCATTCTCAACCACCCTCAAAGGTGTCCCATTTTGACCTTGGGACTTCCAGCTCATACTGGGCACAGATGTTCCTGTACACTATGTCAGCCACTTGGTTATGGCGTTCCATGTATGCCCTGCCTGCTACCATCTTACACCCCGCTGTTATGTGCTGGATTGTCTCAGGGGCATCTTTGCACAGTCTGCACCTGGAGTCCTGCCTGGTGTGGTAGATCCCGGCCTCTATCGATCTTGTGCTCAGAGCCTGTTCCTGTGCTGCCATGATTAGTGCCTCTGTGCTGTCTTTCAGTCCAGCCTTTTCCAGCCGCTGGTAGGATTTCTCGATATCAGCCACTTCTTCTATCTGCCAGTGGTACATACCGTGCAGGGGTTTGTCCTCCCATGATGGTTCCACCTGCCCTTTTTCCTCCTCGTGCTTATGCTGCCTGAGGTATTCACTAAGCAACTCATCACTTGGGGCCATCTTCCTGATGTACTCATGGATCTTAGCTGTTTCATCCTGGATAGTGTCTCTGACGCTCACTAGTCCTCGGCCTCCTTCCTTTCGCTTAGTGTACAGTCTCAGGGTGCTGGACTTGGGGTGAAATCCTCCATGCATTGTGAGGAGCTTCCTTGTCTTTATATCAGTGGCTTCTATCTCCTCTTTTGGCCAGCTTATTATGCCAGCGGGGTATCTGATGACGGGCAGGTCGTAGGTGTTGATAGCTCGGACCTTTTTCTTCCCATTCAGCTGACTTTTCAGGACTTGCCTTACTCTGTGGAGGTATTCATGGTTCCCATTTGCTTGCGGGATCCCAAGGTCCTTGTAGCTGTCCTCGACATCTGCTATGTCGCTTTCTGGCAGTCTAACCCCTTCAGTTCTGACTACCTTCCCTCTCTTGGATACCATCCGACCACAGTTATCTAGTCCGAATGACATTCCAATGTCGTTGCTGTAGATCCTGGTGGTGAGGATCAGTGAGTCGATGTCTCGCTCACTCCTGGCATACAGCTTGATGTCATCCATGTAGAGGAGGTGGCTGATGGTTGATCCATTCCATAGCCTGTATCCGTAGCCACTCTTTGTGATCTGGCTGAGAGGGTTCAGACCTATGCAGAACAGCAGCGGGTACAGAGCGTCTCCTTGGTATATGCCACACTTGATGGTGACTTGTGCAATTGGCTTGCAGATGGCCTCTAAGGTCGTTTTCCACAGCCCCAATGAGTTCTTGATGAAGGTTCTTAGAGTCCTGTTGATGTTGTACAGTTCCAAGCAGTCCAGAATCCATGTGTGAGGCATCAAGTCGTAGGCTTTCTTGTAGTCAATCCAGGCGGTGCACAGATTGGTGTGTCTGGTCTTACAGTCTCGAGTGACTGCTCTATCTACCAGCAGCTGGTGCTTTGCACCTCTGGTGTTCCTACCAATTCCTTTCTGGGCCCCGCTCATGTACTGAGCCATGTGCCTAGTCATCTTAGCCACTATGATGCCTGACAGGAGCGTCCATGTGGTGCAGAGGCAGGTTATTGGCCGGTAGTTGGATGGGATTGCTCCTTTCTGGGGATCCTTCCGAATCAGGACTGTCCGGCCTTCAGTTAATCACTCAGAGTGGGTCCCATCCATTAGCAACTGGTTCATTTATGACTCCTTAAAACAAAACAATGTCTAGTTGCGAACCCTAATTACAGTGTGCATTCATCTGCAGGTTAGTACCAGATCAATCGAGTGATTTTTTTATATATATATACACACACACACACACACACACACACACACACACACACACACACACACACACAGAGCTAGAGTAATAGACCGCCCGTAGGGGCAAGTGGGGAATTTTTTATATAATTAGTCAGAGTAGATCAGCAGGCTTGACATGTCACTGCTAACTGTTTTTTTTTTCGTCTCCCTGAATGAAAAAAACAATCTATAGGAAAGACTCACTCTGAATGGCCACACAGGAAAGAACAATAACTGCAGAAGATGAGATCAGAGTGCTGGAATCCAGGAGGAAAATAGATTTCGAGGGGGAGCCCGGTAATGCAGGGAATGAAATGTGATTGTGTGGTGGGTGTGTGTGAATGCATGTGTGTACTCACTGCAAACCTTGCTCAAGATGGAAGAGTTTTAAGGCACAAAAAAGTCATGGCTATCCACTATATTGAACCTGAGGGCAAGAAAGGTTTGTATCCCTGTCAGAAATCTCTCCATTGATTGCGTGAAAGCACTCTTGTATCGCTCCCATATGAATCTGATTCATTCACCTTTATCTCTTCCCCACGCGTTCCCCCCCCAGCCATGCGATTCACTGATCGTGAATCGGAGCTTTAACATCTAGCGGTGGGTTGGCGGTAGACAAACCTCATCAACTGCAAATCAGTCCCTCATCTTGACTTATTCAAAGTGTCTTTCTTTAGTGAGTCAGCAGACACAATTCATTGCCTGCAGTAAAACAAGGAGGAATTGCTGTGAAAGCGGTTTGGTTTCAAAATGAGACATCAACCTCCTTGAAAAATGAGACACCTACTTTAACTGAGTGTTGACTTTACAATTAAATTCAAGAGTTAAACTGTCCAGTTGCTCTTAACTGTGGGGGGAAAAAAGTACATTTTTATTAGATGTAGTCATCTGTGTTTAAGTATTGATCAGTGAACATTAGGGAATGATCTTTTAAAAAAAATTGTTTTAGGAAATGGAAACTGCCTGTAGTGGTTTGTAATGAAACCTATTACTTATCAAGAGAGGATGGGCTGTTTAAACAAAAAGCAGGAGTGCTAGAATGGCTTTCATGCTGTATGAAGCTATTAAACTTAAGGTTGGAGGTAGATTTATAGGATCCAGATGGGGATTTAGGACCAGGAATGGTTTTGTCTGGTTTAATGTGTCCAGGATGGTTGAAATAAATGGATGGAAGATGGCATAATGGAAGGATGACTTAATAATTAAGGATTCAAAGAGCTGAAGGTCTGAGGTCTCTTAATGCTGTGGAGAGCTTCGGCCACAGGACAGCAGAGCCAGGGTACGACGTACGTTGCATACAGTCTCAGCTCGTTTAATCATTTTTATCACCGAGACCTTGAATGGCTTTATACTGTAAACCTCTGGAGATCTAAAAAAAGGTTTATTTGTGTGAGAGCAACAGCAAACATGCAGCGGAGTGATTAGGAAAGTTGAAATGAAAAGGAGTGGGGGCGGGGGAAGAAAATTAGAGGGTAGCTAGGTGGAAGAGTGAGGGAGGTATCAGAAGAAGAAACATTTTGTTGAGAATGTGGAAAAAACAAAAGAGAACAAGTAGTTGGTGAGTCTATTTTGTAAACCAGATGTACAGCTCTCTCTCTCTCTCTGGCAATTAAAATCACAAGGTCAATGGGCCAGTTATAACCCACTATAATCCCAATTTCCAATCTCTATGTATAGATGCCTACTTTACATTGGTTAATATTCAACCCAGCATCTTGAAACAGCATTAACACCCACAAGAGGCTTCTTTATTGTAGTTCAGACAGACGACTCACGTTTGAAATGTTTATTATAGCAGCAGAACATAGTTAGAGTTTGGTGTCTAGGCTCCGACCTCATCACTCCCTGCAGATATGTTTATATAGAGATATTGGGGAGTGATGAGGAAATATCTTAAACCCCCCCACAGCCGGAGCCTGCAGGTGGATGCTGGGGTGGTGGTGGGGCTGAAAGAACAGGCAGCAATACTGATGCAGGGCAGCGGTGGTGTTGACAGGAAGAGGGAGAGATGGGACATTTTTACAGCTTAAATAGACAGCCAAATTGGGAAGGTGTGTTTGGTAGATGGTTGTAGAATGTGTTAATCAGTCTATACATGTGTACCATGTTTTCTGTGCTGTTTCTGGGGCAAAACTGTGCTATAACGGCATTATACTGGGGAAAATTGTTTTTGAAAAGGTTTCAGGAATTTTCACACTCTCTGCTTTTTGATCATGTCAGCGCTGGGTTTTACTTGGATAGTTCTGGTTCTAGGAAGCACATTTTTCCTATTACATTTTCAAGTCCAAGTTAAGGCTGCAGCTGGCCAATACAAGCCATGGGACAATCAGATAAGCTAAACCAGAAAATCAGACTAAAAAAAGAAACCGCATTTGGACATGTGGAGTGACTAAATTTAGCCCTTAATATCTCACTCTGGGCCATTGACCAGTCACAAAAAAAAACAACAGAAAAATAAACTGCACAAAAATCCTAACCATACAAGAGGAACTGCAAGATCTGGGCGGTAACATGTAATTTCTCTATGTTAAAATTCACTTTAAAGACAAGCAGAACATGAAACCTAATCTTAGTATTCTCAGTCGGTGTTAAACTTGTGTACTGAATATATACATGATCACATCTCTTACACACTTTAGCTGTGGAATAACTTAATTATCTGGAATAACTGAGCAAACCATATCAGTGCAATGCAACAGTGAATGCATTTCAATGAAAAATGCAAGATTCGTATGAGGAATGAACTGAATGTCCTGAAAGCAAAATGGACAGTAAAAAGTAAGGAAAAAGAGTAAAATGTGACTTAAACAACAACAATGGCATGCACAGTAGACCACAAGAAAGTGGAAAACAATGTAATTGTTTAAATTGTAAAATAAGTTTTATTTCTGCAGTTCAACTTTTATAGTTGCTGTGAAACGCATGTCTTATATGATCAATGTTCAAGTTAACTTCTATTCTTTTTGAATTTAAATAAAGATTAAACATTTATTATCAATTCTCATTCAGTCTATACAACAGTCAGTCTCATTGAAATACATAAGGATACTTCGTTGTATTCCTGCATTATTGGATCAAGAAACTTCAGTACTTTGCAGCCTTACTGAAACAAAATCCTTTGCTATATTCCAGCCTTTTAGAACAAGATACTACAATATTAGCCAGCCTTATTAGGAGATCATACTTCAGTATATTCCAACCTTACTGAAACAAGATTATTTGATATATTCCACCCTTTTAGAGCAGGGTACTTCAATTGAAATTGTGCCAGTTTTATTAGAACAAGATACTTGAATATATTCCAGTCTTTTTAGAATGCGATACTTCAATATATTCTAGTTTTACTGAAACGGGACCATTCAATATATTCCAGCCTTTTTAGAACAGGATCATTCACTATATTCCAGGGTTATTGGAACATGATACTCTATTTCATTCCCGCCTTATTGTAACCAGATACTTTGTTATATTCCAGCCCTTTTAGAACAAAATACTTCAACATATTCCAGCCTTATTGTAACTAGATACTTCTATATGTTTCAGCCTTTTTAGAACAAGATACTTATTACTGGAGCAGGATACTTTGATATAGTGTAGCCTTATTTGAACAGGATACTTTAATATACTTCAACTGTAGTATGACAAGACACTTTAATATATTCCAGCCTTATTAGAACAAGATACTTGATTATATTCTGGTCTTATCGCTTCTTCTTTTTTAATTTTTCTACCAGCAAAATGCTTATAATTATGTGAAAACAGTTAACATAAAAGGAAATACTGCTACATCTGTATTCTTTATTGTTACACTGTTTAAAAAAAATAAAAAGAAGCCTAGAATCCTTCGATATCCTTGCCAGGATGTTTTCTAACATCAAATCCGAGGTGATACTCTCACATCACATTGCAGCATCCATTGCAATCGTATGTAAGTGCGAGGCAAAGTGCGAATTACATCCCACATGGCTCCTTGTAGATTTCCCTTCCTGTGCGCTGTGGCCACCACTATCTGTTCTCTCTTGACTGCAGCTATTTTACAATTTACTTCCTGTTTGATCTCCTTTCAGCAGGAATGTCACTGGAGACAGATGTGGAGGGGGAGAGGGGGGAGGTGAAGAAGACAGATAAAGCAGGGGGAAAATGTGTGGAATTAAGAGGGACAGGTAGGAGAGTAAATATAGACATGAGACGGAGGTGAGAAGTGGAGGGAGATGGGTAAGAGTGTACTATATGCACGCTTCCTGTTCATGTTATAGATGAGAGTCAAGGACGTCAATAAATCAGATGACGTAATGGCCACTCATGACAGAGTGTGTGTGTGTGTGTGTTTCAATAAATGCTTCACCTATAATTGGCTAAAACACAAGCGCTTGTAAATGGCTTTTATCTGAAGCACTTTAAACGCTCATTCACGCACACACTCACACACCGATGGCAGCGAGCAACCACGCAGGGTTCAACATGGGGACAGGAGGATCATAACCCTGTGATCAATGGCGAATGTGATCTGAAGTAAATGCAACCAAGGTACAGTACATCAGATTGAGGCCGATCCCAGACATGAGCCTGTCATTGTCTGATGTACTGTACAAGACCTGTGATGCAGAAAGGTATGACAGCCAGACAGCGTCTGCAGTCACGCAGCTGCATAATACCCAGGTGGTTCATGTTTATCTATACAGTACGGTGATCACGACAGCAGCACCTGCAAACAACCCCTCTGCATTCATATCCCCCTCAGACTCTGATTAATCTACGCTCTCGAGGGTAGAAGACACCCCTTTGAGTGCAACTGTAAAAACACACAGTGCTCTTGCAGCTCATCATACCTGTACGTGTGTATCTACACACCTGTGCACACGCAGGCAAACACACAATTGTTATTCTTGCTGTCAGCTTCTGGGTTTGGCTGGCTAACAGCAGTGCGCGCACACACACACACACACACACACACACACACACACACACACACACACACATTTTTACGCATTCCCACATAACACATTCCCTGTATGTCCCAAGGGTTCCTGGGACGTTTCCATCACAAGAAAGGATTTACTTCACACCTGTCAGTGTGTGTGTGCGTGTGTGTGTGTGTGTGTGTGTGTGTGTGTGTGTGTGTGTCGTGGCTAAGCAGCGTTGAGAATTCCCACAATTCCCTGATGCCATTTGTCAAGTGTTGGAGGAGCTTTAAAATATATATGAGCGAGCCCACACACATACAGACACACACACACAGACTGTAATGACATTGCATGTATTTAATTAAATACATGCAATGTATAAAACATTCATAATGTAACCAAATCTTACTACACACGTGCCAATTCTCCTTCTATGTTTATGTATGTCTCCCTCTCTCTCTGTCTCTGTGATTATAGCTTGTTTTGCTGTGATTAGCATTTAGGAGACCAAGCGATTGTGTTTGCTAACCTACCGGCTCAGGGAAACATTAATCATGTAAAATGGTGATCTTTTTTTCTCTTTGAACGCTGAATATATTCCTCCAGCCTCGACAGCCCTCCTGCTGGCAATTCTTCAGTCTCTCCTTCATTTTTCCCTCAGTCTGCTCTCTTGCCTTTTTCCCTTTTTCTTCCCTTACCGCATCCCTCCATCCTTTTCTTTCTAGCTTTGTTGCTTAATTCCTTCCATCCTGTCCTCCTCCTCTCATCCTTTACTTGTTCATTCTTCCATGCTCCATGTATTCTGTCTCTTCGTACTCCCTTATTGCCTTATACGTTCCTCCTTGCCTTTCTTTCTCTCCCTCCTTAGCTGTACCAGTCTCATTTCTTTCCTCCCCTTCCTCCTTGTCCCCTTCTCCCTTCTCTTTGTCTGTCCTATTCTGCCTTTCCTTCTCTATTTCCTCCTCTTCTCTGTCTCTTCCTGAGACCTTTACCTGTTAATCTGTGTTCCCTTTCATGGACATTTTGTTTTCACACCCCTTCTCCTTCTTTCATATTTTTATGCTTCCTACATTTTCTCCCCTGTTCCTTGTCTCCTTGTCCTTCCCTCCTTGCCTTTCTTCCTCTTCCTCCTTGTGCTTCGCTGCTTCATTTCCTTCCTTCCTTCCTGCCTTGCTCGTCTTCTTCTCCTGTCATACTTTTCTGTCTCTTCCTCTCTTCTATCATCTCTTGCAATCCTTCCATCTATCCTCTTGTCTTTGTCTATATTTTCTCCCTTATGCTTTCCTTCTATCTCTGTTTCTCAGTTCCTCATTGCTTGATCCCTTCCCCCACTCCCCCTTTCATCCCCAAATTCATCTCTTACTCTTCCTGCATCCCTCTCTTATTCCCTTCCATCTATTTTCTCAATTGTCTCCTTGTCATTTCCTCTCTGACTTTCCTTCTCTCCTCCTGTGATCCTGTCATCCTCTAGCCTTCTTCCCTTTTTCTATCCTTCCGTTTTATCCCTCTTGCAATAATTTCATCTATTCCCCTGCTGTCCTCCCTCTTTTGTCCCTTATTCCCTCCCTCCATCTTTTTCTTCTGTCCCTCTCTACTTGCTTCCTCTTCCTTATTCCCCTCTTCCAGCTTTTTTTTTTTACCCATGCTCAGTCTATTCTCTTTTTCCTACTTCCTTCCCTCTCCTTCCTCTTTGCCTTTCTCTCCCTCCTTGTGCACACCTCTTTTCCTTACTTCCTTGTCTTCTCATCCCTTTGTCTCTCCTCTTCTTCTTTTACTTCCCCTCTTGCTCGGTATTCTACCCACCTTTCTTCTGAACTCTTGAGGAACGGTCCTGCAGTGTGACTGTGTCGGATACAGTTTCCACACACACACACACACACACACACACACACACACTACTCTTTCCTTTGCTCACAAACACACACACACGCACACACACTCTCTCACGTTCACACAGTCTCTGGATAGTCTTCCCTGTGAAGGTGATGTGCTGTGGGGATTTGTCTGTTCCACTGCTGTTTGACAGTTTGACACACACATACACACTTCGACTACCATATATGCTGCCAAGCGCAGTTTACCAGCTAAAATACTCTTTCGCTTGTCAGTTTATCATCTTCACAACTCCTTCACCCTCTCCTTCCCTCTCTTTCTCACACACTCCTTAAAGTGCGCGTGGCTCAAGGTGCTGAGGATGGAGCTACAGTAAGCCTGTCAGGGTTAGAGGGTTTCAATTCCCAGTGAAAGTGCCAACAAGACGGTATGTAAAACCCCCTCCACTGTGATATAAAAACTCCATTAAGCCAGTTTAGGTGAGTCCATTAATCACAGGTACTTAACCTTTGATGATGTCACTCACGCACATTCTCATTCACAGATTTATTGGTTGAGGCCAGTGCCGTCGTGGTACACCGTACAGTGTAATTAGCCTTTCCATTGATTTCTTTGTTACAGCCCAGTGAGTGCGCTTCTCTGCAGTGAGAAAAAATTAAAAAAGAAGAAAACAGTGTTGCTGCTTGTGTGTGTGTGTGTGTGTGTGTGTGTGTGTGTGTTGATTATGAAGTGCTGGCTAGCAGGTTTTAGCACAGGAATTGTGAGTTTCTGGTGTGAAGTAGCAGCTGAGATGCTGAGAGTCCAGGTGATTGGCAGGTAATCCATACTCCTTCCAGCTGTGGGATACATGGTGGATTTGAACCATGGGATTTTTTTGGAGGAGCAGACAGAGAATCAGAGCTGTAGCTTTGTGCCCTACTTTAATATAACCTGATCAGATTCATTGATGCGGTCCAGCTGGTCGTTATTACACTTTAACTTGACTGCAGTGCTGCTCTGTGTGTGTGTGTGTGTGTGTGTGTGGTGAGTTTTTTCTTTTTCTCACACATCCCCACATGACATCTGACTGACCCTGAAGAGAATGCACAACATGATTGATCAATCGCTTTCATCTCCTGAGCTGATTCTGACAGATCCCTACGCATGTAATCTTAAAAAAATGCTGACTTTAGGTTGTGACAGTGTAATTACAGAATAGCCCTTGCAGTTGAACAAAAGGTTAAATTTGTGCCACCACTTGCTTAAACACAGCGTGTCTTCTAGCTGCATGACATGTCAGTAGATTTGTGTTTATGTCCGTGGAGATCTCCTCTGATCTTCTCTGATCCTTCTAAAATCGATTTCTCCATGTACTGTGTGATTGCTGGACCTTGGTGCAAAATGACTGCAGACAGCAGAACTGGATGTTAAACTTAAAAACCTGCTATTATAATAAGTTCTAGGTGCAACACATTGTTCGTCTACATTTTCCAAGTCAAGATGTAAAAATGCATACAAAAAACAAACAAACCAGAATGGACCAAATGACATCATTTACATCGCCACTGGCTGTGCTTTAGGGTGGATTTCCCCCTCAATCCACTGTTGTTCTTGAGGAGTTGCCAAACAGTAGAGCAAAGTGTCGTTGATGCAACAGGGCATTGCAGGAAAAGGTCATTTGTGTTTAGTCAGCCGTCCCTGGATAAAGTTTTAAAAAGGCTAAACCCCTCAAGAATAGCATGTAGCACTGCAATAAAAGCTTGAATGTTGGATTAACGGGTTTAACTTGCTCTCTATCTATACTCTGTGTTATCTTTAGACATCTAAGAAACAGCTTGAAATTCTCTGAAATGTTTCTCTTTTTTGGTTTGTTTCTCAGCAAAGCAGAGCTGGCTAATATTCCCAAGTCAAATCCCCTCTCCATCTGGCCCCCAGCCAGTCCAAAGCCAACGCTCAGACAGTATCTGGAAGGGCTTAGGAAGATTTCAGCTCTCGCTTTAGATCTTTGGCAGTCTGCTGCACAAGTTTATGCCTTTTTGGTTTGTGATGCGTGAAGACAAAAGGGACATCCTCTTGCAACTGCCTGACTTGGGCTTATATGGCAAGAATTACAAACAGAATTGATTTTTATTTGTCTTTTGAGCTATTTCACGTGATTAATTGTTTATAGAAGGGGAAGAGTCTGGAAATATTCATTTACCACTAATACAAAAGTGTGTTTATTTTATTGGTTTGCACCTAAATATTTGTACACATACAAGAACAAATTACACACACTGCAGTAGCATAGTACTATTTACCATCAGCCCATTAAAAAGGGACGACACATACACTGTAAACCAATCTTTTTATACGATTCTGTATATTCATGAGTCTGTAAATGTATGAGATTAATTAATTTGGGTAACAAATGATTTAATGCTGGTTAACCAAATCTCTTTTTGCTTTCTCTCATTTACTTGTATGTATGTGTGCATGCATTGGCTGCATATACAGTATATGCATATGCGGAGAAGAGGAAGGAGAACGTAAAGAGAAAATTCCAAGGAATAAAAAACTAAGGCAACAAAAGACAGTCCTTGCAAATTGCAAATCAAAGTGTCCGTAATTTACTATTTTGGGATTATAAGAACACACAAGGACAATCAATGACAGAGCGAGAAAACAACAGATGGTGAGAGAAAAGAGAATGACTGCGAAAGAATGCCAAGGGCAATAAATCAAAGGAAATGGACAATAACAGAAAATAAAAAAGGAAATTGAGACAGACAGAAACTAAACATCAGCCAAGGTCTTCTCAAAGTGACAGCATCTTTCTAACAGCCACTCCAAATGAAGACTTCGATGCCAGCCTGCTGAAACAGATTACTTTTGTGTGAGGGTAAGCTGTGGTGGAGATTAACCACCACAGTACATGTACCCACGTACTTCACCATTTTGAGGTACTTAATTTGATATGATCATATTCATTTTGTAATAGTTAACACTTCTACTCCACTATATTTCAGAGAGAAATTTGATACTATTAACTAAAGCTTTTGTCGGTTCAATCGGGATGATATCGTTGGTGTCAGGTAGTAGGAGGAAAAAAAAGATTTATTGATTTTTAAAATTGGCACATACGAGCCTTTTCACTTTCCTACCTTGTTTTCTGCTTTCTCTGACATTGATTTTCCTCAACATCTCGCCTCAACTTCTCACTTTCGACTCAAGCTGCCTCCTCAGTCTCTAAACTCTGTATATGTCTCTCTGTGTCCTTCTCACCCTTGCTTCCCCTGTCCGTGTCAGTGTATAAATCCTAACCTGGTGTCTGTGAGGGGAATAAGAGACCAGGTGTCGAAAGCCGGCCGGCTAAATTATTCTTTTCGTTCTCGTCACTCTGGGGTTGTCTATTTTAGCTCGGCCAGACGGCTCATGAGGAAGAGACGAGGAGGAGGAGAAAAGAAATTGGTCTACTCTTTGTCAGCTTGCTTTTCGCACTCGTTTGTCTTCCCCTAACAGAATTATCCGTCTGATCCTATCAGTTTTCCCCATCCCACCGCTGCCCATGTGTTGCTGTATTACACTGGATATAAACAGAATCAGATCATTTAAATAGACTGCACTCAATATCAACCTTACTGAAACCCGCGGGGAGTTTTTTATGCATTGACATTTGTGTGAAATCTGTCAAACATAAACAAGTAAAGAAATGTTTCAGAGTCTTGGCAGTATTGAAGGAAGCTCTCTGCTATTCTGGCTCAGGCATCTGACCAATTGAGCTAAACTGCAGCAGGAGGGTTTCACTTTGAGTTGACAGATAACTGCAAGTCCGCTGTTGCTCGGTGAAAAGTGGGCACGCATTTCCTTCAAACTTACAGTACACCATCTGTTTGAATACACCTAGACAGAAGTAGGTAGATTCTTTTTGTCTTCCAGAAATACAGGGATTTATCAAAACTCCCAGATATCTGAGCTTCCTTAAGGGCTCAGTATGGTCCCCAAGCCAAAACACATGACATCTCTGCAGATGTGTGTGCACTGCTCAACAATTAATGTGCACACACTTCTGTATGAGGCACACGCCAGTCTGTGCACCAGCTACAATTACGCAATTGTGGAGGATTGTTGGTGCACACCCAGGGTGCAGCGGGCCTTACAAACAATCAGCCACCTTAAGATGTTTCCTTTATAAAACCTGCGTCATCCGTCAGAGATCAGATAAGACTTCAATAGAATTTGTATTTCTTTCTTTCTCTCTCTGGCATCTTTAAGTCAATGTCATAACCAATGTCTGAGTGTTTTGAGACTTAATATCCACATTCACATACTGTTGGCTGCTTGCGTCCATACAAGAGCTTGACACCATAACAAAAAACCATACTGTAACTAAAATTATTAACCTGAAAATCAAACAAAAGAACTTACCCTGGTTACAAAATAATGAAACCTAACCTTAAACCGAAACAAAAACCACAGCAAAGGTGTAAATGTCATACTTTTACGATACAACAAGGCTAAGAGTCTCAACAGTCACTCTAGTGTCTCTGTAAGGCTGCACAACACAGCACTACATTGAGCTAAAGGCTAATATCAGTATGTTACATACTCACAACGACAATGCTAACATGCTGATGTTTACTATGTTCAGCATCTTAGTTTAGTTCTTTACCTACATAACTAGAACAGTATACAGTATGATGTTTGAAGCAGTCCATGTAAACTCGATAGCTTCTCATAATATTCCAGGATTTGACATGGCCGGTGGGAACTCTGTCAGTGTACAAAACGTCAATATACTAAGTAACACTGTCTGGGCTGATCGATGAGATTGGCTGGGAAGTCACATCCTCAGCAGTCAGCTGCCTTGTTCTGAATCCCAGTCCTGGTGCCAAGTTCCCACAATGCCCTTGGGCATGGTTCTCTCAGCCTTCACCACTGAGATGCACAAAGTTTGTGCGTGGGTGTTTTGTGTGTACGCTCACGGTGATGCATCTGTCTTCCTGTCTGTGTTGTCTAGACACTTTTTTTTACCTGCTACATTAACTAAAAAAGCAGCCTAGAGAGACTGTGCCTAGAATTTAGGTTACACACACAGACACACACACAACGTGCAGCTAATGGCAGAAGACAGGTGTAGATGACCACATGACCATTCTGGTGTAGTCCATTCTTGCTGTCACCCCCCAGCTATGGTATGACTAATACTAATACTCAACCCGTATACGCACACACACATGCACACACAGGGAAGGTCTTAGCCTGTCAGATTCATCCTGTCAAACAGGAGCATGGGGTTCAACTGGGGTTTTGGTTTGTGTGTGTCTGCAAGTGTGTGCTGTGGGTTTATGTCCACATGAACCCAATTTTGTGTGTCTCTCTCTCATCTCTCACCCTGTCCATTTTTTGTGTGTGTGTCCCAGCAGGTTGGCTGTGTGAACAGATGCCTGCTGTCTGCCCCCTGCTGCATATATGTGTTGAAGAAAGTGAACACACATATACAGCAATATGGGGACACACATTTTTACACTCACTTTCAGACAGAGAGAAAAACGTTGAAAGTTGAACGGACTTCCAGTTGATGCGCATATATTTTCCAGCATTTCAAACATTGTGGGTGGTCTGTGAAGTGCATTTAAAGGAGCATTTCAGCTTAAAGGTCTAGTCTCACCAACATTTAAAACAGCAAAGTTTCACGGAAAAATGAATTAATTTTCAATAGAATCACTGTTTTTTTTTTTTTAATGTCGAGTTCAACTTTGCTTAACTCTGACATGCATTTTCACTGTTGACCAATTTTGACAGTGCTGACCTTTGAGGGAACGGGAAGCCAGACGGTCCAAAATGGAGGAAGCTATCGTAGCTTATTAGCTTTTTTGCATCATCTACTTTTATATAAGGAGTCGATGGTATAAAACGTTTCTTTGAAAACATGTTGCAAACTTATTGTCCTGTTAGTGACCAAGCTAACTGACAGTTAGCAAGCTAAAAGCATTCCTAGCTGGTTAGCATGTAAGCAGTTAGCTCGCCACCTACATTAGTTCGCCTAGCCTTTGTGGTGTCTACTCACAGGGCTAGACACTACAAAGGCTACAGTGCCACGCTTCTGGAAGCATATATTTAGCAAAGATGCACAGAAGAATTTGCTGTGTCACTGTGACCAAGCTAAAACAATTTCACAAATTTAATTCTAAGTTTCTCTAGCTACCTCTTGCAGAACCATCTGTTTATCTGCTTTTAACTGATTACATGTAGAGACAAGATGGCCAAACAGGAAACTGTAACTAGTTAGTTTCCATATTCATTTTCTCTAGATATTCCAGCAAGCAGTTGACTCATGATCTTTTAACAGGTTTACAAAAACATATATGGCGTATGAAAGATGAGTAAAAAAGCAAGGATGTGTGACTATTAACATTTTTACATCGGGAATGAACCAGTCATTTCTCAAAGCCTTGTAATCCCTTTTCCTTTTTTTTTTTTTTTTCCTCCAATGTTTTCCCCTCATGCCAAAAATACAGATGGTAGAGCTAACGTAATCACAATTAGTCTGGCCATTTCAGCTTCAATGTCAATTAGCAGCTTTTGTCAGCTATGAAAGAGTCTGGCAATCGTCACAATTTGGCGAGCATCATTTTGAGGTGCGAGATTTTAAAACGACAACTAAAAGAGCCTGAAAGGGGCCAAATCGTCTGTGGCCAAATGGCAGGTGAATAAAACAATGCATTTAAAATGCCAAGAAAAAACATATGGAAACACATTACTACATGCCAAACTAAACCGAAAAAATAGTTGTCACTAGTGTAGCAGTGTTTCCAACAGTTACATTTAGTTACTCATTTTGTCTACACACTGTAATTGTCAGGTAAAACAGAAACACTATCACTTTCCCAAGACACTGAAGTGAACCAGTCCGTCACCCATGCCTTCATCCTGTGCGTGTGATTGTGTGTGTGTGTTTGTCTGTCTAGGTGAGAAACACTTACTGACATTTGCTCTGCTGTTCTGTTGATAAGCACAGTCAAATCCACTCTCCCGCTCTAATCTGAGAGATTTTGGAATGTGTTTGCTCTGCTCCCTCGCTGGAGGAAGTCAAACGCACACAAACACACACGATGTGTTGTTGCATACTTGGTCACAGAAGAATTAAGTCGTCGGTGTGCAGCATGACCTCCATCTTGGTTTGCAAAACGGTCTTTTGTTCTCCCTCTTATGTACACACAAACACACACAGAACAGAGTTTTGTTTTGCCAGATGCATTTACTAAAGGCAGGGGACCCATATTATGATTGTTGAGCTGATTATGTTATGATTTGGTCGTGACGAGTGACAGGACCAAGTTGGACCAAGTCTGTTGTGGTGTGGGCCAGTTAGTGTTGGCAGATAAATTCATTCAGTTTTTGGTGTTAATGGATTCTAATCATTTGTCTTCTGATCCAGCTGCAGCCCATTGTTCTGATTAAGATTACTCTAAACATGTTTCATATGAACAACTGAAATCTGGGCCGTCAACATTACATCTGCAAATGGGAATAACAATGAAAAATTGTACAGAAACGGCAAACACACTTTAAACAAGTCCAATGCGCTGACACTCACTCCCCTTCAGCAGTTCCCTTTCCAAGCAGATTGTTTGAGGAACATATGACAATTCGTTTGCTTGCGAGATTTTGGGGGTTGTTTGCAATGCTACTTTAAACACAATGTCACGTGTCGTTCAGTATTTACTGCTTTCTGACTCTTTTAGAGGATTAGTCTGGTGATATTCTATATTTTTCAGCAAGTCCCATGAAAAGTCAAAACCAACATGAATCGATCCTACTAACAAGTAGTTTCTGTATTCAGAGCCATACATTCATTGTTGTCCAAAAACTATTAAAACATGTTAGTGAGCCACACTGTTGCACTGTGTGGCATGTTCATTTTGTTACAATGCATGTACGCTGTAGTTAATTTTGGATCAGTCTCACACAAACACCACCTTGCCACCATAGATACTCACTCCAGCACCAAATGTGTATTAATCCACAGCTGAAAATAGTCCCCAACAAATGCATTATTTACTCCTGTAACTTTTGGGAGCAACAGACAGGACAGGGGAAGTCAGAACTTTCTGAGCGATGGTCTTGTCATGGGATTTGTTGACGATAGCAAAAATATAAAATATAGCCAGCCTTTTCTTTATATATAATAAAGTCTCTTCCTAGCCTACGTGATATGAACAAAGAGCCTCATTTGTCACAGTGACTTAATTTGAGTCTGTCCTTTTTATATTATGAGTCTCTTCTCCTCTTCTTCACCTGTTCTCCTTTGATCTCCCGTAGGCTCAGATATTTGCCACAGCAGGGGAATGCCTTGATACTGTCAGAAATTGTAGCCGAAAATTATGATAAAAGCGAACATCGTGCTAATAAATTACTTGACATTAGTGCTTTGGACGGGCCAGCCTCACTTCAAAGTCATCCACTGTATTTCACTTAGGTGTTTTTTTCCCACAATCCTTTCATCAAAGAGCCACAGCGGACGGCCTCTCATCACTCTTCTTCTATTTGCTTACTTTTTGGCTTGTCTCGCTTCACCTGCACCCCTGCCTTCTCTCTCTCTCTCTCTCTCTCTCTCTCTCTCGTGTTCCTCTCTAACTTTAATTTTCCTACAAGGACTTTCTTTGATGCACTTCAATACAGCAAACTCTGCCCTACAGTGTGTGCACACACCCACACTCACTCATACACTATCTCTTATTCGGTACAAGGACATAGCACTCCTCCTGGGTTGTTTGTATCGAGGTTATTCATACCAGAGCCAATTGAAAAAGAGCCAGTATTGAAACATTGAGTTTGACACGATGAGCAGCAAATACATGGATTTAAACATTCTCTAATTTCATCCTCTTGTCAGGACATGCTTTCACTCTTGCACTCTGGTTTGTTTTGGAGGATTAGCGTTATCTGTCGTGTTTGTCCCCCACATCCCTACACCGCCCACCTTCACATTGTAGAGGCAGATAACTTTATTAGAAATTTTACACGAGGTAATTTGATCCCGGCTTTTCACGTTTGCCTAGCACAAATAAATCTCTTTCTCTGGATGAGTCGAAGTGAGCTGTAGGGCAGCATCCGAATACGTGATGGAGAGGTCAGTGTTTTGTTGAAGGGCACTTAAGTTACTCCCGAGCGCTGCTGAGGGCAAAATTACAGTTAATTTAAAAAGAGACTTTACATCTGAAGTAGTCAAATCACCATGGCAAGCAGGCTGGTCAGGAAAAGTTGTCACCAAAGCAGTTTGACTGCATTGGGCATATGTGTAGATAATTGAGCTTTTGAATTTTTGATTGATGAAATTGATCATTGATTTGGGCACAGGTAAAGATTTGTGCTGCTTTGAAAACTCAAAAATTGACTGGCTCTTGACTCTTTCATAGCTAACTGCTGTTGCTAATTGTCATTCTCTGTGACATGACAACCTTTGCAGGAGTTACTTCAGCTTCCAGCTTATCCATTCAATGGCCTTTGCCCTTTTTCACATAATGTACCATTGTGGTGTTGGATACTGTTGTAATGTACAGCTCTCATTTTTGCTTTTCTGAACACTCTGGGTCTTCATTGAGAAAAATCCTGTTACATTTTACATTTCTACTTTATTTGAAATAAGCAGAACTGCATTGTATAGGTAAAGTCAGGGTTAGGCAACCAACATGTTTGGTTACAGATATAAGTAAAGTATAAGTAAATAAGCCAACATTAATTAAATTAGCAAGTCACGTTCAGTCAGTAAGCGCTCTACGTTTGCTGATTGGACCACAGAAGAGCATCAATTCCCACGCTAAACGCAACAACATATACTTACAGCTTAGTTACCTCTCCGTCAGCCTGGTGTGTTTGATGTTGCTCCGTGCTGTAATGAGAGTTTTGCTGCCTTTTCACCCACCTCCTCCCCAGCTTCACCTGCTTGGATCAGCTTTTGCGTTGCATAGTGAGGATGTACTTATGATCAATGTTTACGCCGGTGCAGCAGCGAGCTATATAAGCAGATCTACGTTAATCTGCCAATAGCAAACCTATCGCATTACCATAACCATTAATAAACATGTTATACAAAACAATGCATTCTCCTGAAGGAACCACTATACCAGAGAATATTTAGGGATGAACAAATATCAAACTTGGGCTTTAAATGGAAAGAGAATTGGGGGGGGGAAATAAAGTCAATAATAAGAGGGAATGGCAGAATGATTGGATGAAACGAAGGCAGCGAATGAAAATGAAACATTAAAGACAAAAGAAAGAAACGGAGAAGCAAAGACGTGAGAGGTAGAGAGACAGATGAAGGCAGTTTGTAGAGTAAGGGGGAGGTTGAATGAATGATGCAAAGCAATGGACATAGGATGACAGGGAGAGAGATGGATGGTAGAAATGGGTGATGGAAGAAGCAGCCTGTTTTCTATAGTATCCTTTCCCTGTTGGTCTCCACTGAATACATCAAGTGTTTCACCATACATTTTGTCATTATGACACAGAGACAGATTCCCACTCGTTTATTGTCCTCTGCGAGCAAAGTGACTCTAATTCTGCTTGTGATCGAAAAACAAAATTATAGTGTGACAGTGAGAGCAGAGGGAGAACAGACAGAACGAGGGAGCAAGACGGCATAAACCTCATGAATGAAGTGAGTAACGACCGCCGGGCTGAGAAACAACTCGTCGAGGAGGGACACGGCAGATGAAGGATGAGCGTAGGGAGGGAATTACAATGAAGCGATGATTCAAAGAGGAGTAAATGAATAAGAGAGAGAAAAGGAGAGGTGACTGATGAGGGAAAGAAATGAGGGAACAGAGATTTAGAGTGGAATTTAAGTTCTGAAACGCCTTTTGAAGAAATTACTCTACTGAAAATCAATGTTTTGAGTATCCAAAAATATGTCACAACTTTTCAAACTTCTTCTGCAGCATAATCCACTTCTCGGCTGTTGAACCGAATGTTCAGTATGTTCCAAACCCTCATAGTTACTCCACAACGTCGCCTCCGCTAAACTCTGAAGCTCCTCCGGAAGTAGCGATTTATTGGCAAAGCGATTTTGGAACATACTGAACATGCCAACCAATGGTGACGAACTTGGCGGATCATGCTGCATCAGCGGCAGTAGACTGAGAGACTTGCAGAGGGAGGAGGTTGGGATGGTTGATGAGTCAGTTGTTGTTGTTCCCTCCTTTTCTTTTAACCATGACCTGATCGTTCCCTAACCTTTACCGAGTCCTTATTTTAACCCAAACTATAATCTTTCCTTAACCCAAACCAAGTAGTTTTTATGTCTAAACCTACCCAAACCTTAACCAAAGCGGTATTGGATCAAGTTTCATTGTTGCAACAGTGATTTGTAACGGTTTTGGAAGTTTGCAAATCCAAACTGACTACAGCCACTATCTTCAAAAAGAGAAGTTTCTAACATTTCAGAGCCGCCTTTTAAAGCCTACGCGTGGTTAGTATTTCATACTCAAAATCTGGGTTTTTGGTGAGGTATTCATATAACAATGCGAAGTCACAACAAAATAAATAAAATAAGTAAAGCTACTGTACCTCTGGCTTAAAAAAAACAAGGCTCCCGTCTTACCTTCTGCCACTCAATCACTGCAGCAAGGACAAATTCACAGCACAGCATCACATTCAACTGCAGTTTTGCCCCATAAATCAACAATAAGTCCACTCGGAGCACTGCTTCCCTAAGCCTACAGGCATGAGTCTCTCCACGTTTACTGACTGACCCCTGCCTCTTGTTCTCCTTGCTGTTCCAACTAGTCATCTTGACCTTACACAGTATTAAAAAAGACTGTTCAGCAGCTGCCTCTGTGCCCTTTGACCCCTATCTATACATCTCTTCGGATAACATGTTCCAGAGCTCTATACACCAAACGAGTTACCTGCTCGCAGTCTAGTAAAAGATGTTTCTCTCTCTTCATGGGAAGTGACACTCATGGGACGTCCCCGCCGCGACATAAACGTGCCCTGTGTTTGCCTCTGCAGTCTTTCTGCATAAACAAATGCAAATCAGCAGCTCAGGCCCACTTTTCACTGCATAGTTTCTTAATTACTTTTGCTCTTTGGCTTCATCTCCAACAAAAAAGTGTCAACAGTGCAGGATAAATGCAGGAAGGCGTATTTCCGCGGTGATTACTACTGTCTGTCTGCAATACTGATGCACAATAAAGACGTGGAGGAGGACTTCATTAAGAAGTATGTTTATGTGTTCATCAATACTCGCTCTGCAGGGAGTAATCAGCTTGAGGCAAAATTTCGATTGCTACGTTAAGTTTGTATAATGAGCCAGTTAATAAGGATTTATTTGATTTGTTCTTTATAGCTCTAAAGAAACCGATATAGGAATCTAATTTCCACTGCACTGTGGTATGTTTAAGGCGAATCACTTTAGTAATTTGCCTGTTTTAACTGCAAAAAATGAGTAGATCAGTTTGAACACATTTTCAACCAGATTCTATGCATCATAAAGTTGTTGCAAGCAGACCGAATTCCAATAAACAGGACATTTGCACTAAAGATGGTAATCTTATGACCAATTTGTTGCATTATTGACTCTTCTGATTCAAATCTTCACTTGTTTTTTTTTATTGATCTGCTACTGTTAATGACCGATTAGCTTCTGAATTTATACAAAGAGGGAAGTTTTTGTCCTGTTACTTGCCTGAAAACCAGTCACCTGTTTAGCTACCTGTTGCAGACGCCCTGCCTATTCTCCTCAGGTTGTTTGCTTAAACCAACCTGCCAGCCTGTCTGCGACTTTAAGCCTTACTGACCTTGACCAAACTGCCTTTGAACACAATGCTGCGTATAGGTGTCTGCAATTGAGTCCTACTTCCTGTCTCAATAACCTGAATCATGCTCACCAGACAGAATCTTGACATGCATTTCTACAAAAGCCTTAATTAGGTACAATGACACGTTTTTGGGAGTTTTTTCTCTTAGATTCTACAATATCTGTACATGGCAACAACATACGGTATCATCATGGTTCAGGAGCTAAATATAAATATGCCTGGTTTAAATTTAGGCTATGGCAGGGGGTTCAAATTCTGACACTGTACACTGTGGGCCACCCTCAGACAAAATTGAGATATTATACAGGAAGTGGGCAACAACTTGTTTTTGTTTTTTTAGCCTATGTTTGTTAAAATGTTGACATTACTTCCTGCATTTTTAGTGAGCATTGGATGTAAATCACATCTTTCAGAATCATCCATTAAGAGCAGAAATTCCTCGGCAGACTTGGTTGTTTTGCTGAAATGACTATAGAGTATTTGTAAAAACATGTTCAATTGCACATCAAGAGTACAGTGTGTAGGTTTTCCTGCCAACACATCACTATGAGACCTGCTGACTTCACTAAAGAGCTCCCCCATCTCTGCTTGAGTGTGTGCCAAGTAGTATACATAGCTGGTGTAGTGCCCATTAGGGTGCTAAGCTTGCACAAGTGCTGTTTTATTTGGGAGCACTGAACCTTTGAAAACAATTTTCCAGGTATGCATTCATGCATCTGACACTTCCAGTATACGTGTCTGCCTTCACTGCGTTGTGATCATTTATTGCAAACATTAAGATGAGTGACTTTTGCGCTGATCTGGTGAAGCTTGCCTAGCTGTGAAGTATTAGAAGCCGGTTAGAGGCCTCTGTCCCCTGCAGATTGTTAGCAGCTGCTGTCACCCAGTGATAGAAATTAGAGCCTGACAGTCACGTTTCAACTGGATCCTAAAGCTTAGCATTTTAATTTTATACCTCATTTTGCTGTTTTTAGTTGGACTCATGCTGAAAATACAATTCTTACCAACTTATTGACCTACGTTTTCACATTTCTGAGGCCTCTACAGAGTGTTAAATTTAGTTTTATCAACACTTTTACCCTCAAGTGTCCTGCTTGATGCAACATTTGTTCTCCTTCGGGTATGGCCTCAAATCTTTCAGTCTAGCTCTAACAGATGCGTCAGCTTCACCGGAGTGGACCAACCGCAGGAGGAAGGATGGAGAAAAGGCAGGGTTAGGGTGCAAATAATGAGGAGAGAGATTCAGGAGTCAATGAAGAAATAAATGATGGAAAGTGTAGGAGCAGGGAGAAGGACTGCAGAGACAGACAAGGAGTGTGAACTGAATGCATATGAGAGGGGAGGAAGAGGAACGGGAGAAGATGACAAGAATGACGAGGGAGATGAAGGAGAGAGATTTGGATGGAAAGCTCAGAGAAGCAGCTCAGGGAATTGATGATAAAAGTAGAGAGGGGAGATGGATTGGAAATATGTAGAAAAGAGGTTGACAGGCAAGAGTAGAGGTAGTGAAAGGTGAAAGTTTCCATCCACCTGTTTTGACATGTAGTAGGAAAAAAAAGCCTTGATATTGGAAAATGTCCTCAGTGGAAAAAAAGAAATTAAAAAGGATGATGGAAGGATGAGAACCTCTGTGTAGACACAATATTGATCTGTTACTGTTACATACCTCCACTTCACCAGAAAGTCCATTTAAAAAATAGCAGGAGCCAAAAAATACCTGAGAGAACGTAAATGTCACAAAAGAGGGGAAGCAGTGGGGGGAAAAAAGGAAAGAAAAGAAAATGTCATTAAGTATCAAGACAAAGTACAGTACATGTTTTTTATAATCCTTGAAATCAAACCCATTAATTTAAACATAAGGAGTCGGTCTAGACCTGCTCTTTACGGAAAAGTGCCCTGAGATAACTCTGTTATGATATGGCGCTATATAAATAAAACTGAATTGAATTGAATTGAATTAATCATTCCAAACCCCATCAAGACTATATGTGGATGGAACTTTTTCTGCAATAGCCATTCAATGTATTTACATCCTGTAATTACCCCTCTATACATTTATACAAAATTTTCATTGTTAGTGGCGGGTTTCAAGTTGCCTTCACATGCATGAGGGATTCCCAGGAAACAAAGCAACATGTAATGCAGCATTACTGTTTTAAATTTCATCTCATTGATATCAGCCTCACCGTTTACTGTTCACTTTACTATAGCTGTGTCAGAGCTGCATTACAGTAAGTTACTGCTAATGCAGACCAAACATTTGCTACTGCTGCTGCATCATTAAAAGCATGTGACTCCCGAAACACAGGGTGGCTTTTATTGTGAAAGAGTCGCGATTGTCGAATACGTTGAATACGCCTTTTTCATAATTTTTTTTAACTGCAGATCAATTTTAAATATTGCAGGGACTAATGGAGCAGCCACAGTGAGCCGCTGGGCGAAGGTAACCAACTTTTTTACTCTACCCTGCTCATGACATGATGGGAAATGGCTGATTTTTGACTGATTTCTTTAAAACAATGGGAGTTTGTTTGGCTGCACTGTAAACAGATATACCAGCTGCTCCTCTGTTGTATTTCTGAGCTCAAGGAGTGTTTGCTGCCCCCTAAATTCTGGGACCTGCTGTTACCACCATTAACCAGGGCTGCAATCTTAAGTACTATAACTTTAAGGACACTACTGGATGAAAACAGAGTTTCATGTGCATTGTGTTTTCCTGATGAGTTGGAAATTGCAGTATAACACACACACATATTTTTGGAATGAAGCATAACTGTTGACAGAGCGTAGGCAGGAAACAGAAATAAAAGAGAAAGTTGGTGCAAAAGGAGTAGGAACAGAAGTGGGCAACAGATATATAAACTGGAAATCAAAAGGAAAGGAGTAGAAGCAGAGAAAGCTTGACAGCAAACAGAAAGAGACATTATACATAGTAGTAGCTGCTAAAAGGATCAAAAGAAGAGAGGAGAGACTTGAGGAATACCAGTAGATATAGTCTGTCTCTGTTGATCATTCATGCCAGCTGAGAGCACTGATGGAGAGGAGGGGAAGGATGCCTGATAGCTGGGTGGTGAGCTAGAGAATCAATGGAGAGGAACACGTTTGACCTTTCACCTCACCGTGTCACCGCGGAGACGGATGCAGCCTCTCAGACCAACAGAGCGTAAAGTCATCAGTCCTCCCCTCCTCCTCCTCCTCCTCAACCACTTTTGTGAGTGTGTGTTTTTTTTGCAGATGACGGCGCTTTCTCCGTCACACTCTCCCTGTGTTTATATATCTATATATCTCTCTCTCTCGCCACCATATGGACGTCCCTGCTGTGTATCTTTCTCCCTTTTATTCAAAGTGTAATGTGCTGTAGCGGACTAGCAGACTGCGCTGGTGGCACACGATGAGGAGGAAGGAGGTGTGACACTGAGCCGCAGATTTTTTCTTTCTCTCTCCTACCTCCCACATTGTTTTGAAATAATTCTTTCTACCCTTTTTTTCTGGTCATCTCAATTTAAAAGAATCCTAATTTAAGTTGTGTCTAATGCTTCTTTAAATTGTGTAAGCTGACTTATCTCTTCTCTCTTCATTCCCCAATCTTTTTTTCCTTTCATTTTCTCCCTCTAACCTCCTCAACCATCCCATCCTTCATCATCAAAATTAACACCAGCTCTGTGTATATATTGGTTATGATTACTTTTTTTTTTACAAGATAAACGTGTAGTTCATACACAGGTCTTTCTGTCTGTGTGATCCCCTGTCTGTGCACGTGCTAGGAAGACCTGCATGCCTAAGTGATCATACAGGCAAACACACACACACAGACACAGCAGGTTTCCCTGAGGTATTTTTAGTCATGCAAATCTCCACTGTTTGTTTAGCCCTGTAAACACACAACTCTGTGTATGCTGTGCATGTGTGTGTACAGTGACTGTCATGTACAGATGTGTGTGAGCCGGTGTGACCTGCATATGTGTGTGTATAGCAATTAACACAATGTTTGTTTAATTTGTAAAAATGACAAGTTGTGATTCTAGGGAAAGTTACATGTTGGAGCTAACTCTTAGCGAACAAACTATTACTTTTTAACTTTACGGTTTTCCTAAAAGTTAGTGTCTTTAACGATCAATGTATTCTATTTGAGATATTACACATTCTAAACTAACAAAAAAAAAAACTATAGACAACCTCTAGGCAAGTCCCCTGGCAGCCATATTGGAGGTCTTAGTCATTATCTGCCTGTGAGCTGTGATGGCAAGAAGCTTTATGGTCTGGACGTTTTTCAGATCTTGATTGTATTCCGTTTAAGTACAACTTCTTCTGATTCCAGTTTTTGCCTCTGTATCTGCAGTATATTTTTATCTGGTGGTTTGGAATTCAGCATTGTGGAAGGAAAGCAGATTTTCTGTATGTGTGGGCGTGAAGCAGAGCGGTCAAAAGGTGTGAGAGAGGAAGACAGACATGGAGAGGGAGCAGACCATAAAGTAGCAGTCAAAGCGCATATCGAGGCTCATTAGTTTGTGCATTTCCACAGGCCAGCTACTATAAATGGAATCCAATACTTCATCTCTAATGGCCATGCACACACACACACACACACCAAACACAATGCAACATAATGGTTATTGACATCTGCACATTCATCCTATTGATGCATATGCTGGTTTTTTCCCCACAAAAAAAAAAAATCACTGCTACTTTTGTGACCGTTTTTTCCTTTTTGTGGGTTGGAAACACCCACAAATTTCAGCTCTGCACTCAGTGTGGTTTCATGTACACTACACACTGTATTTCACCCCTGAGAAACCATCGCCAACCTGCTGGGCTTCTTTAGTTAAGAAAGTAATTAATTACAATTAGCCGGAGCAAAATAGGAAAGAAAATTGGAGTCACTGCAGGAAATTGCGCTGTTTTCCTCTGTAGACAACTAAAGAATACAACTGTGCAGAGTAAAATCATTCTGGATTGGCAAATTCAATCAAACTGTGTACAGAAACAAAGAAATTACAATTTGCAGAGGAGCACAAACATTTTATAACCTGTGACAGACAGGAAAATTAAAAAATGACTGTTTTCAGCTGCCTCAAATTTAAATTTCTTCGTATTTCTGTGCAAAGCATAAGTGAAATTGTCATTATATAACAATTTAATTTGTAAGTTAATTTGTAATTTTATTTCCAGCTATGGAACCAAAACTGAAGACATATGTCTTCAAGCATGTCATAATCAGAGAAAAGCCAGTCTGCTTTAGTGAGGAGAAGAGAAATATAAAATGTATGTCACAGACAATTTTAAAAAATGTAATGCACTTCTTATGAATTCTTAATGACCAGTGAACATCCGATTTACACAGTCTACAAAAATTAATGAAAAGAGCAGCAAGAGGAGTAAAAATGCCTACAGATGTTATTGATTTTTAAGAAATGATACTTCATCATGGTGCCTTGTAACTTTTAAACGTGTGTCCATGTGCCTAACAAGCTTATTGATTAATTCTGGAGGGAACAGATCAATGTCTGTGTCTTTGAACAGAAACTAATGATTGATACTAACTAGCTCGCTTTGGCGTACGGCTTGTCTTTGCTGTATATTGTTAGGAAACTGGATTAATATTGCAGAATGTCATATGTTTTACTGATTTGGCTGTATGTGATAAGGGACATATATAGTTTCAGAGAGGTGGCAGAGTGAAGCAGGTAGACAGACAGATACTATGGAAAAGAGATGAGGGATAAATATAGAGACTTTGACACTCTTATCATAGTTATCTGTCAGCACGAAAATATGTGGGTAGAAAAAACATGTCACATCACGTATTAGTGTGAGTGCGCAGTGTAAATACTTTAAGTGTGTTAAACGTTTGTGCAGAGCAAGATCTGCAGGATGAAGGGATGTCACACTGAGTTAATAATAAAGTAAGCTCTTAAAAACGTATAATTATAAATGACAAACACATTCACGTATATACGCACAAACTTTTCATGAAATGAGTCATTGATAAATAGAATGAGAGAGATTCATGACTCTTCTGCAACGGAAAATGTTCTTCCATATGCTGTAGTCAAGTTAAGTAAGTTAAATTCAGTTTTCTAGTCTTGGGTAGTACTACTTGGCACATGAAAACAGTTGTATAATGCCGTCTGTGGCTCTGGAGAAGCTTTGTCAAGTCTGAGAAAATAACCCTAGTGATGTCATCAGGGTTATGGGCTTGGGCTCGGAGACTTTTTAACAGAAAGCCTGTCTTACAAGCTGCGGAGTTAGAAAGACATGGGCGTCTATCAGGCAGGCAGGGTCTATTCTGTTGAATTGCATTATGTAGTGTAGGATCCAGGATTTTTTTATTTTTTTTTTATGCTTGACCCAAAGTCAGGATACCTCTGCCTCTGGTGCATCTTTTTGTTTTTTAAATCTGCCTTTTTGTGTTCCCCTTCTTCTTCTAAATGGCTGGAGTACTATTTTAATGTTGCTTTATATTACAGTGTTCAATAGAGCCATATTTATTCACCCCGAGCCATTTGGTACAGGTCATTAGGTTTTGTTATGTGACTTATTTTGGTACTGCGTGCTCTATGAACCATATTATTCGTGCTATGCAACAGTCTAACCCAGACCAATTAGAGTTATGTGTAACATAAATTCAAAAGTTGCGCTAGTGTAGAAAGCGGTTGTTAATTGCATAATTTGTAGTAAATGGACTAAAACATGTAAAAGTAAGATCTTTTCGCAGCTTAAATTCCCTTTTTATCTATGAAAGGGTACCATCATTTTTAAATGTTGCTGTCAATACAGACATGAACTGCCTCAGTGATCAAAGGCAGCACAAACAGCTGCTTGTGTGTGTCAGAGATGTTTGATATTCTTCACGGCTAACCAGATCAGTTAGTGATTCTTGAACGTGCACACATTACCATAAAAATGATCGACCACAGGTGCAACAAAGAGAATTCAGGTGTTTGATCTTTTACCGCAAAAAAACGGAGGATTTCTTCAGGGTCCCTCACACACACACACACACACACACACACACACATACAAGCAGGTAATTTCTACAAATATACTGAGAACATTCCACCTCACAACCTTCACCCACTCACACACACCTACACACAGTTCTTACCAGAAGATGTTAAATGTGGTTGTCAGAGAAGCCCATAAGGCATGCAGGATCTCGCACCCTTTCAGTGTGTCTCTTCGCTTTTTGCACCAAATAGTGACACCAGTTTTGCTAAAACTGGCTTCTTCAGATGCAGGGATAAGGTGTCAAGGAGATGACACAAAGTTCCAGACCTGCTGACGTAGATCAGAGAAGGAGTGGGCCGCCTGGAACACCAAAAATCGGAGAGCCACCATAAATATACTTGAAGGTTCTTGAAAGGTCCCTGGATGACGGGCAGACTTCTGTCAAGATTTATACATATCTGAGGGGTGACTCAGAGGGTGAGGATGTGTGTGTGTGTATGTGTGTGTGTGTGTGTGTGTGTGTGTGCCAGCCATCCACCAATCTCTGTCTTCTGACGATAGAGCTCCTTCAAACCCGAAAGCGAAGAGTGTGTTTGCCCCCCTGGGGTTGTGGTGTGTATGTCCATGAGAGAAGCTGAATTGTTGTCATGACACATCCTTAACCCCCTTTGAAAAGCATTTCATCAGGTTGCAACCGCTCCTGGGGTAAATTCTCTGTGTGTGACACCTTGTTGATCCATATGCTATATAATGTGAATGACTGGCACACAGACTATACTGTGTAAGGTAACAGTGCTCTGATCACACAGGTTGTCAACTCATTTTGAAGACTAAACGAAGGATACTTTCATAATTATTTCCCATCAGTCAATTGAAAACATTCATAGGATTTTTTAAAGCCAACTTGGACCTAGCGTTAGGGCTGCAAATATTGACTATTTTCATCATTTGTTAATGATTTCTCAATCATTTAGTCTGTGAAATGTCAAAAAATTGTGAAAAAAAAACAAATCCCAAGGGAATATCTTCAAATGTATTGTTCTGTCAGACAGATGGACAGAAAATCAGCCAATCAGCCACATTTGAGAGGCTGAAACCAGAATGTTTGAAATGACAAAATGTCATCAAAATAAACAGAAATTATGTCCAAAACTATGAAAAAAGAACCCAGATAAAAAAGCCTGTCCTGCTTCATTATCTTCACATCTGAAGAGCTATGTAAGAACATACACACACACACACACAAACTGACTCTGTTGTGAGCTTTGAGAAGTAAAACAAGACAAGAAACTTGTGCTATGACGCAGCTTTTAATATAATTGCAAATTACTGTAGGGATTGCACACAAGCCCGGAGGTGGAAAATGACTCACTCTCATCTTACTAGCGCGTTGCTATTAGCCTTCTGACCCTGTAGGTCAGGTGGGAGAATTGTCTCTTGTCACACACACACACACACACACACACACACACACACACACACACACACACACACACACACTTACTCTCGCCTGCATGTGCACATACTATCACACTTTTAGGCTCTCTCTCTTCTTTCGCACATGACTTTCTGTTTGACGTGCCGCTTCCTCTACAGCACACAAATGCACACACATCTTGTTCACTTATGTATTCATGTATTCAAAACAAATTGTTTGCTTTTATCCGATGATGTTGCCCTGAAGGCCTAATTGTACTGGTCTGTTAGGGGAGCCTTTCTGCTGTATACACTTACACTACAGTACACATATTTGTAGAAACGTAAAGTTTGAAACATGACACACGTACACTAAATGATATGCATCTGTGTATCCTCTAACTCATTTTGCTGAATCTAATTAGGAAAATTGGTGAAGTGAGTAAAAGGGTGCCCAAAAGTCTATAAATGTAGGAGTGGTAAGCTACTGGAGGACAAAATGTAAATCGCCTTAAAGTTTCATAAAAGGGATTAGATGAGGTCAATTTTAACGCTAAGGCACTGTGACTGAATAATGAGAATGTCAGCTTTTGACTTCAAGGCGAAGGGCTTTTGTTTTTATTTTATTATAGTTTCCACAAGTATGGTTCAAGGTTATGATATATTACTACAAATGAGGATTGACACAGTTATTTTATATGCAGCATGAAAGACAGAAGCACCCTGTTTTATCCTAATGTTGCTGCTGCTGCCGCATGATTAAAGTCTAGCGGTGACAGCAACACCCACAGTGCTGCTCCCTCAGTGCTGCTGGATTCATCATCCACCTCCACTAAAGGTTACTGAGATGGTACAGTACCAAACCTGTATTCAAAGATGAAACAGCATGTACAATATACTGTATGCGCATAGTGCCAGAGACAGAAAGTAGATGGGAGTCAATTTCAATGTAGTCTATTTCACCGGAATAATCCACTCTGTGTCAATGCTTTCCAAGGAGGCCTGTTACAAATGTGTGTATTAATATCAAAGCAGGGCACAAATGTTCCCAGTACAGTACAAGAAAATGTGACAAAAAAGGTCACTGTCCCAGTATTTCCTGACCAAAGATGGTCAATAGCAAGCAGCCAAATGGCAGACAGAAAAGTGACACTTTGGTATAGAGAAGTTCAGACGCCGTATATTAAAATTAGGGAAAGACTGTTTCATGTGGGTATGTAGCTGACAGTGACACAAGAAAAGAAGAAAAAGATAACCACAGCTATGCGAGGCCGTACTCAGGCACTGTGGTGCTTTGAGCTAAATGCTAATGTCATGGTGCTAACACGATGATGTTGAACAGGTAATATGTTGAGCTAGTATAGCCTATAACAACATGTACACCGTTTTTGTTTAGTGTGTTAGCATGCTTTATGAGATTTGCTAATTACCACTAAACACAAAATGCAGCTGAGGCTAATGGGAATCTCAGTGGTCTTCCATGTATTGGGTCATTAGGTATTAGACAAATGCCGCTAGATGAAAAGTAAATTCATCCAGAAGGGAACAGGAATGTGTGTATCAAATGTAGTGGTAATCCATCCAATACTTACAGAGACATTTCACTTAAAAACACAAATGTCAACCTGATGGTGGCGCTAGAGGGATCAACAAAGCCATTGGGGTACATCATCCTGGAACCATGAATATCTGCATCAAAGTCTTGTACCAACCCTTCCAGATCCAGATCTTATGATCTGAAAACTTTGACCTGCTGGTGGCCCTAGATGAAAAGTCTGGGGAATGTCTGTAGGTTTCAGCCTCTGGGCACCATGAATTTGTGCACAAAAGTTTATGGCGACCGACTGATTGCCATTCTTAGAGCCACGCAGCCAACGTGGCTAAAAACACCAGAATGAAAATGGATGGAGCAGTGGTAAAACAGTTGGCAGCTCTTGCTATTCTGATCACAAAAAGTAAATATAAAGCTCACTGGCTGTGCTGTGGGAGTGTTTGAGAGTTGGACACGAGTAGTCTTTGTTGGCAGCTACAGTTGGTTGTTATGGAAATGAAGCATACAGTGCATCTTTTCTTGTTGATGAAGCTCTTTTGTGGCTTCTACAAAACGGTAATGATCCAAGGGAATGTTATAAACATGTTATAAACATTTTTTAGATGCCATTATGATGATGACGCTGACTCAGACTCTATCGCCCACACAATCTACGTCTGGAGCAAACCATTTGCGGGCGGGAGCGCTTTGCAGGAAAAGCGTCTGGGAGTCTTGAGTCATCGAGTGGAAGGAGAAGCCGGGATGGCAAAGGGCGTCTGCCAGTTTATGAATGAGAGAAGGCTTCAGAAATTTGTGTCTCAATTCTGAGCATGTATAGGGACATTTTAGCAATTTGACTCATTTTGTCTGCAGGTAATTTTTTGAAAATAGACTTCTGTTTGCTCAAAATAAGTTATTTTTTGCACAATAGTAATTTCTCTACAAAATATATTGTATGCACTTGCAGAAAATTCTTGTCCAAAATGTGCCATTGTGCAGTTGAAATTGAAACACAAACATAACGCCATAGATGAGACGACAGAGAGACTGCGGCTCTTGTATATAGGTTCTCAATATCATCTTTGCACTTAAGTAATATAATCCATGTCAAAAATATTAATAACCTGTCAGCCAAATTCATTTCAAAAGGTCCACTGAGTATCTGCTGCTGTTCAGTTGGTCTCTCAACCAATAAAGAGCAAGGAGCGCAAGGTGTATACAGATCGGCCCAGAGGGGTAACACATTATTTGCAGGGAGCAACATGTTCACTGTTCCATCGTTTATGATTGTTTTTATAAGGTGAGGACACAATATGATTGTCAATACTAATGTGTGCTGATGAAGCGCTTAATATGCTTTGTATATCCAATCCAAGCAAACCCAGTTAGAGCTTCTTCTGTACCATACGTTAGAAAGTAAAATATAGAATTTTTGCCTGCTCATGTTTTGCTGTAGTGAATGTCTAAAATATTGATGGAGGTGCCAGGGGGAAAAGCCATTTTAAATGTTTAACAAAACAGCTACAATATATATTCCAAACAAACCCTGCTATACCTTCTGCAGTGCAAACAAAATCTAAAATATTCTTTTTCCAACACAATGAGAGTGAGAGAGTGGGAACAGATGTGTTCTTTGAATAATTCCTGCACAGCATAGATTTTACCTTGGTCTAACTGCATTCCCTCACTCTCCTATATTGTCTTTAGGTCTAATTATCAGGATCTTGGCCTTTACAGGTAGAAAATGGAAAGGACCACTGAAAGTTTAGTTTTAACAAGGATGCCCTGTCCTTGACTGTCACAATAAAGTTCCTCTTCTCTTCTCTCCAATTAGTCTGAAAGTGTTCCTCCTCAACTCAGGACATGGAGGGAAATTTATTTCTCCACCTGTCAAAGTGTACGGCGTTGTTAGTGTGGAATTGGCACCTGTGTGGTGGCCATGGAAAGAGTGTGTAAATGTGCATTTATATATTTCATTCGTGTGTGGTAAAAAGAAGGAACAAATGTGCATAAATGCTCCATAACTTGAAATACGGTATCATTGTCATATGCAAGCCTTAAAACCCTTATTTTGGTATTTTTAAAGTTTATACTTACTTTGCATAAACTTTTAATCAGAAAATCTTTAATCTTTTAAACCAAACCCTCAAATATAGCCTAAAAATTTTTATCACTAGCTTTTCTTATTAGATATTGAATATTTTTTAGATATAAAATTGAATTCAATCTTTGAACGTCTGCTGCATGTTTGCTCTATTTTAAGATAAGATAAGTCTGCAGTATCTGCAGGAGTAAATCAAGATGTATGCATTAAGGTCTTATACAGTGAATCCAGTAAATGTCAGGTAAATGTGGTGTTAGTGCATAAAGCAGACTGGATGGAGTGATTTCTGCAACATCTGTACACAGGAAGGAGCATGGACAGGTCATTAGGCAATGCAAGTCTGCAGGGCTTAACATATCCGAGCGGGTCAGGCTCAGTCATTTTTCCTAAAGTGTGACCCTAATGAGCCTCACACCCTGGGACAAGCGGCTCATTAAAGGGTATATGAGAAGCTATTGTCACGGGGCTTATTAAAAAAATGAGTACAGCGTAACTCTTGCCCCTTTTTGTAGGCTCGTTTTTTATCACAAAAGATGAAGCCAGTGGAGACAGCACTGATTAGTGTACACGCACTTGTTGAACTAATTCAAAGTTCGGAGTGTAGAAAATCCAAAAGACGGAGTCACTGAGGAGAAAATGCCACAGCAGAGATTTAGAGAGTTGGAGAGCATTTCTATTATTTGATTTTACATATGGTTTTTCTCCGTATCCAACCTCTCATTCAGATCACTTTGAACCATGATGAATTGTGTATCAGTAAAAAGCTGGCATTGCCACTGTTTAAGTAGATAAGCCATTCTCACTGCGTGTTTCATCCACTCTTTAGTGCCCAGCAGATTATTTTGGCACATATTTCTGGTATGAACCAGATGGTTCTGGTATGCAGTACTGTATATCGGTATGCATTAGATAGTTTCTAGTGCTGCGCTGTGTACTTGATAATAGTGTGCATAGTATAATAGTAGTACAGTATAATAGTATCAATAGTTTCTGGTATGTGTTAGTAGCGCACATCATATAGTTTTGGTGTGCAGCGTTATTTTCTAATGCATACCAGTTATTTTTGGTATGTGGTCAAGTTTCACGAATAAACTAAAAGTTTAAAGAGATATTTTCTGGTGTGTACCTGATCGTATCGCACACCAGATTTTGTTTTGGTTTGCACTAAATCATTTCTACTGCACACTACATAGCTTTCAGTGCAATCAGATACTTATCTAGTACATACTAGATACTATACTAGTTTCTAATTCACACTAGATACTTTTCATATGCACATGTTAGTTCTACCATGCAGTACATAGTTCCTAACACGCACTTGATAGTTTCTAATGTGCACCAGAAACCATTTGTTAGTCCATCAAGTCACTAATTAGCCTGTAGTGCCGCCAATGAAACGGCGTCTTGAGGCCTCCTCATTGTGCATGCTGTGTGTATTTCTTTGTGTATCACACAGCGCCTGCAATGTGGAGGCTGAGATACGCAGAGACGTCTCGCACACACTCAAGGACACATTTGCAAGGTTTTAATAACGTTTTGGTCCATAATCACATCTTTTTACATATAGAAGTCGTCATACATATGCACACATACACCCAGTGACACACAGGTACAACATATTTGCCACGTTGAACATCAACAGCTTCGCATGACATTCCCTGTGAGACAAGTAGCTTTTACTTTGTCGATAGATCAACACAGTGTCCCTCTCCACCCACAATCTATGTACAAGTGGGTGGTTTCAGTCACAGGCCTGTTCTTCTTGACAATACAGAAAACTGAAGCTGTCTTTGGTAGTGCTTGTTATATGCTGCAGCACTCCTGCACTGCAGTGGCATCATGGAGCTCTAGCAGCATAATGACCCGTGTAAGATCCCAATTTAGTGCTACACCGATAACAAGCTATGGTTCTGCTGTGTTTAATGAGTAATAAAACACATTATCCTATGTAGCATAAACCCGAATTATGCGACCAATTTTGTGCCTGGTCCCGCTGGGTTGTTAATGCTAACAGCCACCAAAGTCTGTCAACTAATCTGTAAGGTTTTGCCTGGTATCACATTAAAGAGATTTCCAAACATCTTGCTGTTCTGCACAATATTTCCTCTCCCAATTAGCTCAAACGCTAATGTAGCTTTTTCTCTGACAGTGAGTGTTTCACCTCACCGGCTGCCATACCTTCTAATTCTCACTTTTTCTAATTTTACCTCTGCTTCCATGTCTGCCATTCTCAGTTCCACTTGTTCAGCCAGCCCTGCCCGTTCAATCCCACGGGGAGTGCCACTGGGTAATTAGCTCGTGGTTAATAGGCGCAACAATGGCACCGGGGAGGCAGAGTGGAGACCTGCAGTCGGTTCCAGACAGTTGTTTGTCTCTGGTGGGTCTTGCTGCAATGTTGTCAAAGTATGTGAGAGGATACGATAAGAGATAAGATGTAGGTAGGGAGGGAGGGAGGAAATAAAGAAGAGTAAAAGAGGATAAGAGCTGGAAGGAGAGTGAAGAAGGCAAAAAAAGCCGTTACAAGGACTGCATTTGTAACTTAATGAATGTGAGCTCAGCTAAGCAACCCCTTGACTATGCGTTGTGTTGTGTTGGGTGGAGGAAAGACAAGGGGACTGCATCTTTGTTCTGTGGTGCCGTTTGTCAGTCATACAGTTTGCCACGGTCAGATCAGATCCAGCACACTCTAGTAGCCTATACGTCTCATGAACTGGTACAGATACAAACTAAAATCAAATAAAATAACATGAAAATAGGGCCAGAATATCAGTACACAGGCTTGCAATGGTCGGCTTAGACCCAGCGCACACACTATTAACTAGATTAACAAGTTATTTTAGCACAGTGGCTAGCTAGCTTGTTTGCTGAGTTCACTGTTTAACAATATGTGACCAATTTAGCACTGAAAAATGCATTACATCCACTCGCTACACCTCATAGTAGCATTTCAATAAATCACAACACCAACATGTTCATGCACTTTGATATAAACTTGCTTAATTTGTGCAGAGTGTTGAGCTCAACAACATACCATGTGCATATATCTCATGAACTTCTCATGAAGTTACGAAGCTGGCAAAGGGCAGCTGTTTATTTTATCCACCTCTCTGTATAAAGCAATACAACAGCACCACAAACTACATCCTCCTAAATTACCATTCAGTTGAACACGTCTCCAAATTGCAAACTGAACATTATAACATTCAAGTTAGACTGTTGTGTTAGATTGCATTTGTTTCAGCTAGATGTGCCTAATAAACTGGCAACTGAGCATTTTTTCCCTATAACATTTGGGGCAGTTTAATGGGATTGTGAGGCTCACCAGTATATATACTATCTTTAATTTATCTTCAGGATTCCTGCCCAGTAAGCTCTACAGCTCTGATAGTAGCACAGGGAGTTAAGATAATATTTTTAAAAAACGCACACCAAATACTGCTTCAATGGGGTTGTCCATCAGAAACAGCGGGACCCACAGCGGGGAGAGCCCTAAAAGCATAACCTGCTGGGAGTTGCTGGCTAGAAATCTCAGATAAAGACGAACCTGACATGCTGAATGCATGTTATTTGTTGGTTATATTTTGGTGGTCACAGTGGTTTCCAGTAGAATGATGTCATTTACAGGAAGAGACACAAACTTCCCGACCATAAAAGCCTTCTTTTCCCAGACATCCTTCACTTAGTGGAGGGACTGACCTGGTCAAAATGACTGGTCCATCTCAATAGGGTTCATTTTACCAATGAATCAGCCAGGAGTGGAAACACAGCATTTATTTGCAGGAATGCAAAAGGAGGGTAACCATGTGGGAGGGAAAATGTATAGCTGCTGATGATAAGAGTGATAAAAGCTAGGAGTAGTAGGATGGTAGAGTAGGAAGCAGCTGTTCTTTGAACCAGCACATTTAGCGAGAGAAAGGAACGGCTAACGATGCAGCCAGGCTGCTTTTGTATCTATCAAAAGCAAACTGAGGCAATGTATTCTGCATGAGGACTGATATATTGACTGATGACAGGGCGAACAGTGGGCTGTCTGTCGGTTTTACAGACGGTTGGTCTCAATTTTTACATGTATCCGAAGTTGAAAACCTCTGAAGTTTCTTTTTGCAATGTATTATACATAAAGATCCACTGAATGTTCTTTGAAGACAGTAAAGGTAGATCTTTTTCATTGTAGGAACAGATTTAATCCAGCTGCCATTTTTAAATTCTAGTTGCACATAGTTTGAAAAATGCCAGAACCTGATACGAACCTCATCCCTTTCATCCGGTTTTTGTCAGGCACTTCTCAAACGCATTTTCATGTTGTTTGTTTTAGTACGGAGAGGGAGGAAGCAAAGAGAAAGAGAGAAGAGGAAACCGGTTGGGGACTAACTCACTTAGCTCGGGGCAAGTCCAAACTTGGTATAAGGAGGACACACAAACACACACAGATATACACACACACACACATCCCTCTCCCACACATTCAGGAATTCAGGTGTACACATCAACAAACAGACGCACATAAAAAAAACAAATATGCATTTGTACCCTAGAGATAATCACACACACACACACAGCCAAATTATTCATTTATTCAGAGAAGGCTGACTCAGGTTGCGGAAATACTCTTGCACTGGTCCGGCCCACGCTCCATTTAACACATCTGAATGAGTTATTGGGTGTGTAAATGGACAGCGCAGTCACCTTTTGTGGACAACGTTTCACAGAGGATGCACTACATTACACACCGGACCTGTCCAACGCCTGTTAGACTCCATTAGAACCACATCCCAAACAAGTCACACATCATGTCAGCTTTTGTTCCTCAGCTGCGTTTTTCAAATTATGACTGTTATTTAAAGGGCGTCAGTATGCTTTAACCGAAGTGCTTGTCAGATGGTCAAACAGCATCCCCCTACACCTTTCTGACACTGGAATAAGGGGGGCTGCGTCCAGCATTTTTTGTAACTTTCCGAAAAGCAACAATTGGACAAGCATTCCCACTTTACACAGCAATAAAGGGGACTGCTGGTTCTGGAAGTGTCTTCTCCTCGTTCTGTATTCCCTTTTCAAATACAGTAGAGGTGACTCAACTACATAACGTTGTCAATGGCAAAATGAATAGGAATTTACATCCTGAACCAGGGGCACCCGAAAATAGCGATTCCCACTTTGAGAAAAAGTAGGTATGCAGGGTTTGAACTTCTCTCTCAAGCTCTTTTTTCATTTTTCACACTATTACTTCCATAACCGTACTCTTCGTACTGTCCTTCAGACGTGGTCGGTCAACATCTCATGTGAACCAGTTCTTTTTGAGCACACTTGAAAAGTTGATTCTGATTTTAAAATAACTAAAAACTTTGTATTTCTGCAGAGGAGTTTGGTGTTTCCCGTTGGCTTCCATTCAGTTTTCTTGTAGCCAGAATTTTGGCCATTAGAGAAGGTGCATCTTGCAGTTCTTCCACTTTGTTTTTTTTTTGTCCATTTCATATTGTAAATTAATCACTGTATATCATCACATTCAAATTGCACATTTATGTGACAGCACAGCTCTCAGTAGCTCAGAGGAACAACAAGCTTCCATTTTTCTTAATTGCTTTTCTTTGTCTCTCAGTTTTACTTCAGTTGTCAGCTCAATGCTACCAAATCCAGAATAGTTTATGCTCTCAAATTAGACTTTTCAGTTTATAGTATTACTGGTTGATGTTGTTCAACCTTATAATAGCCAGAGTCTGTGAGTTTCTGCCGTGGGTGGCCCAGTGGGAAATTAAGTCCCAACCCCGGCTGTGTTGGTGTTATGACCTACTGTTCAAGGCTGCAAAGTACAACAAAGGCAGAACTGATCGGCCCAAAACATTTCCCATCCTCTCACCTTTGGCTCTGGCTCTGGCTCCCCCCCTCGATTTTTTGCCAGTTGAGAAGGAGAGGAAAATGTAATGAAGGGTATGGTAGAGGAAGAGGTCAGGGTTTATTGATCTGGCTCTATAGAAAGTAGAGGGATGAAAGTCAAAGTAAAAGAAACAGGAGAGCTGATGCATCCTATACTCTGTTTGTCCTCCACGATTACATCGGAGGTAGTCCGGGTTATGGATCAGTTGTTTTTTTTAAATTGGATATGCGATGTATTTTTTTTCTTCCTTTCTACCTTCCATCACATGCAGTTTCTCCTCATTTGTCAGATTTTCCGAAACTTTTGGGGGGAACTTTGGCTCAGTTGGCTCTGACCTGGTTTGAGTTGGAGGTAGGGTTGATATCCACTTCCAAGCTGGTATTACCTGGATTTGTTAAGCTCTTAGTGTAACAAATCCTTTCTCTAATCTTCCACCACCTCTCTTTTTATTAGCAAACACCAATGCATAAATCATTCAGGCAGTCATTTAGTTTAATAGAGAATATGCCATCTCTTTGGGAAAACTTGAGGTTTAGTTCTTTGAATGTCTGGCTTCTTAAAAGTGTGTTATTTAAAACTGTTAAAAGCTAAACCTGAATGGGTTTGAAAGGATTCAGGTTAGATAATCAGATTTCATTAAATGTTATTGAGCCCCAAAGCTAGTGTGATGTTCCCTAAAATCAGCTAAAACAGCTGGTCACTGTAGCTTTTATCTAACGTTATTCAAACAGGAATAAATAGTGCATTTGTTAGGGACTATTTTGAGCTGTGGATTAAATGTGTTTTTAATTGTTTTTGGGTTTTGGAGCTCTATGGCACAGCTGAGTAAGATACATGAATGTTTGGTTTGGTTTTGGTCATTTGATGGGATTTCTTGACAAGAAAAATACAGCCTTATCCTTTAAGCTAATTGTGGGTTATTGACTGTAGCAGAAATTCCTTTTTGATAGTGTGCACCAAGTAATGGCGACGTCTGTGTGACCTCTGCCATGTGTCACCCCCCTTTTCCTCTGTCATCACTGGTAGCTACTAAATAAAGCATGTCATGCTCTTATAATGCATAAAGTGACACATGGGAGGCAACACGTCTCTTGAGTCTCTCTGCTGTGTCATGTTTCGCACTTTCTGCATTTGCCTTGACATTTTGTTTCTCTTTCTCTCACACACTCACACACACTCACACACACACACACACACACACACACACACATAAACACTGTGATAGACCCCGTCGAGCAGATTAATTAGAGATGCTGTTTGGATATGTAGACACAGCTAAAACAATGTGGGACCTCACCCGACTGCACCACACACACACACACACACACACACACACACACACACACACACACACACCGCTTCTGTCTGTCTATCCGACCACGCACATACACGCTCCCCGTGTCGAGTGTTGTATTGGTATGCAGTACCAGTGAGTCTGGGAGAGTTATTACATCCCAGTCCATTAAAGCATGTCTCTTCTTTCTGTTATGGACATTTTCTGTATCTCTTTTCACTTCCTGTATGCTTGCATATTTGCTCTAATCTCTCTGTATGGCTTCTGTCGTGGCCCATTTTCCGTCTGTCTCCCTCTTAGCCTCTCATTAGATTTGAAAACCCTAATGAAAAACAGGATGGAAAACACCTCCCCTCTGCTCCTCCAGCCTCCATTTTCTCTTTCTTTCCCTCCTCACCTCATCCTTTTATTTTTCTGCCTTTTCCCCCGTCTCCTCTCTCCTCTCTCATCTCCCTATTACACCCCTCTCACCTCTTCAGCTGTTTTGTCCTTCTTTTCTTTCTTTTTTTCCCACAGCGAGGTCCACCATTTGGGGAAGAGGGGGGGACAAAAAGAAGGGATACAAAACAAAACAGAAAGTCTGCAGCACCTGCTCTTACAAAATGGCTGCAGACGTGACGGTAAAAAATAATTTTGGAAGTGCAGGTGACATCTAACATCAGGATGTAAAATTGCTGCATTTGAGGAGCTGTTGTAAGGAGAGTGGAGACATCTGTTCAGACAGTTGAAGCATGAATTAAAATTATAACCTCTTGGCATAAACACCCTTTTTCTTTTTTCGCTCATAAATATGCTCTCTCTCCTTTCTCTCTGTCATCTTGCTGTGTCTTTGGCTTTTTCTCCTTTATGCATCTCATCATTTCTCTCTTTCTTTCTTCCTTCCTTCCTCCTCGTCTTCTCCCCTCCCTCTCTTCTCTCTCTGTGGCAGTGAATACTGAATCAGTCAGAGACAGACGGTGCGTGGGGTCTCCCCGGAGGAGAGATAAAAAACACACACACAAAGCGCACACATGCACGCAGACATATGCCCGAGCAAGAAAACCCTCTGTCTCCACCATACGAACACACACATGCACATGAGAACGCACGCTGGGATGATTTTTGGGCCGATAAGTTCTGACAGTGTAATTTTCCTTATCGGTAATCTGCAGTCACTGAGTCTCAAATGGCTTCTTCAAACATTAGTGAAGCTGTGGGGGCACTCCGAGGAGGAGATTAATGGAAAAACACACACACACATACACACATAGATGCTGCCACACACATGGAAAGACACACACTTTGCAAGGAGAGTGTTGAAGCCTTTGATCATGCTTTCGCTCATTTTATCTTTTCTTTTTGTATAATCTTCCTGTTAACAATAATCAGACTCCTCTTCCTCTCTCTTTTGGTGTCTTTCTCAATCTTTGTCTCCCTCCATGTGTCCTTTCATCTTTTGTCTCTCATGCTAAGCATCTTTTCCCCTTGTGTGGCTTCACTTTGATTTTGATTAACATTAACTTAACTCTGTATGTGTTGGTGTATAATCTCCTTTGTTGGCCACTGAGGCCCCATGCCACCAGATTAAAAGTTTACACTTGGCAAAGATGCAGATACTGACATTGCATAACGATTAAGATACTGCACAGTTCTAATACCGAAGACATGGGTGGATGTGCTTTACTCCTTTTTGTCCCTGTGAGGACATTTAGTCTTTATGAGGGTAGAACTACAAAAGTACGTGCTGGAAGTCCACATTTCTAAGCTGAATACATCATTAGTGTTCAACAAGGTTCCTGTAATACGTTTGAAAGCTCCAGAATTGTGTTTCCAAACTTTCAAGTTCAAGGTCTGTCCTGTTTCAAAGGTTGCTCCAAATGAATTTGAGAAATGTCGTCTTATTTTGCCTGGATTTGGACGACACACTCGGTGCAACCTTCCTGGCCCACAGCATCCCATAATTCACCGTGTGCCAGTCAGTTATTTAACAGAGCATCAACTTGTAATGTCAGTAAATATCACAGGACCTGTAATTTGCATTCAGGAGGTCATCTGTCACGGGTAAATATATCACCTAAACTAGGCCAAAGAAATATTCACTGTAAGGTAAAAAGATTTAAAGAGCTAGTGTGGGCATGTTGTTAATCAAAGGTGTAACATAAAAGCCATATGGATATCCAGTACATACCATTAACCTGGAACACAATTTGCCATCATGCGCTGTAAACTCAGCCATAATTAAACTTGTCTCAGTTGATGACTGGTGTTTACGCTTTGTTGGTTCTCTGGTGATAAAATTAGAAATGTTTGACTTTGCAGGTTGATGAGGAGCACCTGAATGCACCATTAGTTTGGATCTCTGTGCGGCTGAACGGTTTTATTTGTAGAGGAGGCACATGTGAAGCCTGACCTTGAGATGCTCTGAAGGACTCCGGCTTCATGGAACACATCCTTTGGTGGATTCAGCCTCTGAACTCATTCGAATGTAATTCAATTTAAATTACTAAATTTTAATTCTATTTTTTTTTAAGTGATGGCAATGTCGGTCTGTCTCTTGGTTGATCCACTACTTTTATCCAGACTGAAATATCGCAGCAACTATTGGATAGTTTTCCATGCAATTTGGTACAGACGTTCATGTCCCCTTCAGGATGAATTGTAAAAACTTTGGTGATCCCTTAACTTTTCATTATTGGGTCAAAATTCCAGTTTGTCCAATACATGCAAAACTAATGACATTCCCATCATCCTAAGCTGTACTTTGTGTATAGTGCTAATTAGCAAATGTTAGCATGCTAACACGCTAAGCTAAGCTGGAGACCATGGTCAACATTATACCTGCTAAACATCAACGTGACAACATTGTCATTGTGAGCATGTTAGCATGCTGTTAGCATTTAGCTCAAAGCACTGCTGTGCCAAAGTACAGCCTCACAGACCTGCTAGCATGGCTGTAGACTCTTTGGGCCAAATTTACATTGAGGTTTTCCTTGAGTTTACGGCCACAATCTGTTTGCATTCACCGCCTGATTTATTAAATCAGCAGCTCATTATGCAGTCAGCTCCTGGACTGCACCTGGTACTGATCTATGCCCTAATGCCTTGTAACGATTGACCTACACTGCAAACTGCACAGAGCCCTGGCTTTGTATTGTAATTATAAAATTGATGTATTCTTTTCTAATCTGCCAATCCAATCTATATGCACATCCGGGTTTAATTAAGGCGCTAGAGCAAGCCTTGTTGGTTGCTCTCTGTGTTTGTTGTATTAGTCCTCGGTAAATTTGAACTTCTTTCTAAATGCTGTGTTCTTTTGCTCATCTACAATTATCAAAGCATTTCAGTTATGATTGCTTCACCCAAGAAGCACAAAGAGTCAAATGGATCTGTCAGGTCAAAGAATTCTACAGAGACAGCGCTGGTCATTTTTCATCCTCTCGAAATCTCCTTATTAATTTGGAACACAATCGGCTCCAGAGTGCAAAGCGCGAACCTTTTCTCTCCGTGCCAGCATGCGTTTTAGCAAATGGCAGATGGCCACGGCATTACTCAAAACTCTCTGTGGACCTTCAGGCCAAGACGCACTGAGAATAGAGAAGATGTTTGTGTGAAGTCTTGGCACGCCAAAGCACCAGTTAGGTTGGCAGAGTGCACCTGGCTTATTAGAGAAAGACTGCCCATTTGTTTAGGTTGGTTGGGCGTGTTGGATCGGTCTTTCTCAGGAAGAACAATGCGTCAGAGAAGAAATATGCCTGCGGAGAACTCGCTGAAATGGAACTGTGATATGAGCTTATTGCTGAGGCTGTGTGTTGATGATAAGATGAAAGAGGGACGAGTCAGCGCTTAAAAAAAAAAAACACATTTCACGTATTCCTTGAAATAAGCACTTACGCTTTACGTGTATGATTTACTGTTATGATTACTAGACTCTGATCCTGTTTCACTTGGACACAAAAGATGAACTCCAGCTTCAAGCACAACTGTTTGCTCGCTTGCTTGGGGGAAGCGGAGAAGGTGACACGGGGAAGATGCGGCGATAAACACAAAAGGGCAGGTAATGCGGTGGGGAGATGACAGGGCAATTTTTAGGAGGAGGGAGATATAGGGACATACAGGAAGATGGAGAGGAAATGGAGTGAATGGACCAAACACAGGGAGAGCTGGCAGGAGGAAGATTTAACAACAGCGAGAGATTAATGGCAGAAAAGTGCCAGAAATTAAAAATGGGAGAATGAGAAAGAGGAGGCGGAGAGATTTATAGGTGTCAAGTGTAAGAGAAAGTGACAGGCAAATAATAAAGGGATTAATGGATGAAGGTCTGAGGTGCAGGAGGGTGGTGGAGGAAAGAAGGAGGGAAGAAAAGTGATTTTAAAGATGTTTTCTGACTTCTTGCCCGACCTCGTACCCAAATTCAAAGTATAGGAAAAAGGGATGAAGGCCGTGAAGAGGAGAGACAAAGAGTAAGAAAATCAAGTTTGGACAGGAGGGATCAATGGATGGATGGATACCTTACGTACATATTTTACAACCATACAAAGAGAAAAAGAGAAAGAGGTTGAAGAAGCAAAGGCGAGGAGGGTATTAATTTCCCTCCGCAAACCCTGAGGGAACAAAGGGAGAGAGCAAGTGAAGTCAAGAAGGGTGAAATGCAAGAGACCAATAAAAAAAATTTTTTTAAAAAGGAATATATTAATGCTGTAGTGGAAGAGAAGGAGAAATGGAAAAACTGCAAGGAACAGTGTGGGTTGAAAGATGTAGTGTTTTGGACAAATAAGACCACAAGTTTCCTTTTATTTCTTACACGTATATCTTTATTCTCTCTGTCTCTTTCATTCACTTTTACTCTCTAACCCTGTCTCTCTATTTCATTTTTGCTTCATTAGATATAGCACACAAAGAATGGTGATGATAAAGATCTTTTTCAGATCCTATGGTGCGTTACTACTTGCTGCTGCAGTGGTGCAAAGTCCCCACAAGTATGATTAAAGCTTAATCAGACTGCAGCTCTGTCAATCCCAATCCTCCGTCTTTTTTATTTACAGCTAATTTGCAGTGTTGTGCCTCAAGGAAGATTTGCCCTCCTCCTTCTCACTTGGGAGAGTTCACGTCCCAACACTTTGAGTTGATGAGCTAGAGGATCATCAAGCCCTGTGGTTTTCAAAACATTTTCTGTCATGTCCCTCTTTGGAAACTGATTTAATCTTTATCAACCTTTAAACTGCCCTAACGTTTATACACAAAAGACACAGGATTCTCACTGCAATGATAGTAAGCTAGATAAGCTCATAACCTCATATTTTGAAGCTGACCGATGACTTGGCTACAGATAAGCGTCACCTGTTCTCAAAAAATCTGTCCATCTTCTACTTTACTTGTTCGTTTTCCTGAGTAAATCTTGCTCTTATTCCCACATGAATAGGACTCATTAAGCTAGGAAGACACTGTATGATTTCACTAACCTTGTCCTTTTGGTTAACTCACGCTACACGCTTTAGTTACCCTTCCTTATGGTCAAAACATACGGTTTCTACGCTCACACTGAAGTCCTGATCAGTTTTGTCCATGGACAAGTTCAAGACAGTTCTATTCAGGCAAGATGGCTTTTCCCTCAAAAATGTTGACGACAAAGAGTGGCAGAGATTTGTGGTAATTCTACTTTTAAGAAGAAAGCAAGAAAAGAAGATCCCTCACACTGCTCTTGCTCAGCATCACAATTTATTGATCATACTAACGTTTCGGTCCTTTTCCTTCCAGAGGGACTGAAATGGATCTTCTTTTCTCTGAAAAGTGATACTTTCCAACGCACATGCATCTGAAATACTTGGCTGTGTGAAAATCCCCGGGGGGGGAAAGAAAGCAAGAAGAAAAATAACTTGGACCTGCAGATGGCTGGGTGGACTATGTGGTCTCTTTGTTTTGCAGTGAGAACCGGAGGCAAGAACTCTAGTGTGTATGGTTCAAGTTCAGTTTCTTCATGTCACAGCACAGTTTCCATCAAGACTGCAGTTAGCCATAATATGTAAAATACTACTCCAATAATATTAGAACAAGCTCAGTACTGTTTGTAACAGATTCTTTGACAGCAGCCATGTAGGACGGCAATCGTGGAACTGCTCCAACTGTAAGACAGCTGACTGGAAAATTTTGACAAGCCATAAATCCATCCGATCGTCAAACAGCCAGACTGTTGATCATTAGGACAATTAATCAGGCGATGCTAGCCCCCTTCAAAGAGACCATGCAATGACGGCCAACCTGGCAGGAATTGGCCCACAGCTGGAGAACCCCTGATATAGCCCCTCTTGATATTTAAAATATATCTATCCAAATGACTAGCATGCTACCCATGCATAAGCCATCTCTGCATGGCTTCTAAGCAAGACATACAAAAGCAACGCTGGACACCATTTTAAGGTGTTTGTTTGCTGCATTTCTTCCTGCTTTCACCTTACAAAACTGATGAAACTGCAACCCTGCTCACCTTCAGGCAAATGGGAGGGTTTGGTTGGACACACACACACAAACTGATCATATATCATTTTTATTTACACACACCCGATCCTCATGCAGGAGCCACGTTTTCCTGAATCTCGTGCAGCTCGTGTGGCGAAAGAATAAAAAATTCATAAAACTGGATATTACAGCTGCATTAATGCAAGACTGAAATTTGTATCATTTTGACAAGGCGCCAGTGAATGTTTCCGGTCTGTTCCCATCTCATATAACCTCTGCCTGTCTTTCTTTTCCTTTGCAACCTGCTCAGGATAAACAGTACTGTGTGGCTGCAGTACATGTTCTGGATGTTAAAATCATCCCTTGATGCTTCTCCTACCGTCAAATCAAACAGAAAGGGTTTTTGTTGTGCATGATTATGTGTGTTTGAGCTACTGAGTCAGTACATGAATTTAGATGCATCTACACAGTGTAGAACCTGCCTGTTTAACAAATTTCTCTCTCTCTCTCTTGCTTTTACAACCTTTCTCTCTGCCTGCTGCCCTCTTCTTCATTCCCTTTCTCTCTCTCACACACACACATGCACGTGTACACCCACATGTAGTATGCTTCAGTGCCCTCTCTTCTGTCATCAACTGACTCACACAGGCACTTTGGACTTCATATTTATGCATGTCTGCAATGCAATTTGAGTCACACAAACACAATCAAATACACAGTTATGTTAAAAGGTTGGAACAAGGGTCTGAGAGAATATGATCTGCATTAGTCAAGGCTATAGCAGGTTGGCACACACACACACACACACACACACACACACGCACACAGACACTTTGGACTTCATATTGCATGTCTATGAATGCAATTTGAGTCACACAAACACAATCGTATACACAGACGCGGGTTTAAAGGGTGTAACAGGCAGGTCTGACAGAGAGTATTATCTTCTTTGGTCAAGGCCAGGCAGCTTGACATGCAGAAACACACACAGGCTCGCACAGATGGCGCCTCGCCACTAATGCGATGTGTTTTTTTCCATTAGAACCCAGTCATTGGAGGCAATTACACGGGTCATCCTGGATTTTAATTCAGAAATAATGGACTTGGAGGAAGGCAGAGAGAGATAGAGACAGTGAGGAAGGTAGAGATAGAAGGAGAAAGAAGAGACTATGACAAAGAGGAGAGGGGCAACAGTCTGAGAGAGGAATAATGGACTGACATGAAATGTCTGTCACACTGCATACCAATCTAAAACTCGTGTTTGTGTGTGAGCTCCTGCGGATCCACATGCATGTGTTTGACACCAGTTTAAATGGAAACAAACTGGCTCTCACTCAAAATGAACAGTTTGTGTTGTAGCAGTAAATAATGTGCAGGGAGGCATTAGCTGAAACATTTGTGCTTGGTACACTCCTTGATCCTTCATTGCAAATGAAAAAGAGATACAACAAATTTGAAACGTCTTCATTTTTAGTGTGAACCAGTTTGCAACACTTCTCCGCTGTTGAGCAAACATCAATACTTCCTGTGGAGATTAAGAGGTATAACAGTCTTACACCTGGTATTACCCTGGTGTGATCTGTATCTGCATACATTATCTGGATAATGACCTTCGATCCAGGGTCTTTGCATTTACACCTGGTATTAATGGGTGCTCTCGTTATCTTGATTATCTGCCCGTATTGTGATAACCTCTCAGTATGCCAATAAGTTAGGTGCGGCTGGCGGGTTCGTCAACAAACATGGTCAAGGAAAGCAATGCCGTGGATGGGCGTCATATATTTCTAAATTACTTTGTGCAAGGGAAGGCTTGCTAGCTACTTCTACTGCTTGTACTTTTTGCTTTTGTAGCTTAAGCTAGCAGGAAGAGGGGGAGTTAAGTGATGTTTCAAACCACCTCCAGATCTGGTCTGGCTGATCAAATTGCCTTCCGATCAAAATGTGCTCTGCGTTTGCACATTTACACCTGCATTAATGTGCAGATACTGCATGATTGCATGTTAATGCCAGGTGCAATGGTGCTCTGTTGTAACAGCTGTGAATCCAGGCTGACTACTGCTGCTGTCCTGCACGAAGGAGCAAGCTACAAACCCTTCAGAGCCAGATGGCATATTGTTGGACTACTCCTTTAATATTGATATTCAGATGTTTGTGTATGTCGAGGGTGTAGCCTCTATAAAATTCCTTAAAGCCAAGCCAAGCTTATTATGTATTATCCGTTATGAGGAATAGGTTAACTTATGTCTTTATTGGACCCCACAGGCACAGTAAAGTCATTGATCTCTTTTTCCTGGAAGCCAAACTAATACACAGGATGCCGAATCCCGAGGGAACATTAACAGTAGTTTGTTTGGATATAAAAATGATAATCTCTACCTGAGCTGACCTTTTGCCCCGTGGTGCATTTTAATACTCGGTCCCAACATCCAAATGGGCAGCGCGTGCATAGAATATCACACACAATACAGTTGTTGTTGTTTTTTTATCCAGAGCTTAATTGTAAATATGGATCTTCTGTTAACTATATCAGCTGACAGTGTAAGCAACAGCACCAGATGTACAGTTTGGGACATGGACTCCAAAAAAGGAAGTAATTGAGCATTTTCAGGTTTTGTGAATGAGCATTATGTTTAATATTAAATGTAAAGTATATTTATTGTTATAAGTATATGGAGCTTATTATCTTTGGATTGCATAAAAACTGAACTTATAGTAAGCACTGACTGCATTATTAAAAACTCGGGTAAAAATTGGTTTAAAAAAAATAGGCCTACAACAAAATCAGTGGGGTTCATTAGATTTTAAAAATACAATTTTGTAGCACAGACACTATGTAGTTATTTTATGTAGCGTAGTTATACATAAACCAATCTACTTCCTTTAAAAATAAGGTGTATTTACAATGAAAAAATGCTGTACTCTACCTGAATTATTGTTATAAACGTTCCAATGTTAAAAGTTGAATAGGCAGTGGATGTTTGCACCAGCTGTTACTCACCATACAACCAAGCTGTCACTTTAACTGATTCTTGACTGTTGCAACATCTTTGTTGTGTATCCAAGCGGAGACAAACTGGACCGTATTCAGATCAGTGATGGACTGTTCTCAGATCAGTGCAGAAATGACCAGGTCGCCAAGGCTTTAAAACTGTATAAATGGAATTACTCTTACTGGCACAGGAAGTGGCAGGTCGTTTAGCTGTGAGGCGGAGCTCAGCCGCTAATGAAGCCCTCTCTATAGATTACATTAAGTGCTACATATTTATGTGGTTGTAAAACTGGAGTGGTCTTGCTTAGTCACCTTTTTCCCTTAAAGCGGTTTAAAGCATTTTGATTAAAATTCGAACATGTAAAGGACATTTCCGGTATTGATTTGACTACTCTTGGTTGAAATCATGAATTTTTTTATGCTGTATTTGAGGAAATGCTGATTTCTTAGTCAGAATTGATTACCACTAAAGCAAGTAATATTCCCTCTTGTGTGTGTGTGTGTGTGTGCATGCGTTGTCCTTGTGTATGGAAATAGTATTGATTGTGCATTGATGACTTAAACTACATCTTTAGAGAGAAGAGGTCCCTGAAGAGAGCATGCAATCAGCTACTTGAGCGGAATAAAGTGTTTGCATGAGTGTTGTGTGTGTGTGGGTGTGTTTTATGTTATTTTGTGTGTGATGGAGACTCTATTTTTTATTTTACAGTGTAGCTTTGTAAAAAAAAAAAAAAAAAAGTCTCCTCGGCTCCTCAGTCCAAGTCTATGATCAGTCATAAAGTATTCCTCCTTCCTATATGTGGTATAAGGCATGCATTGTGTGTGTGGGTCCCATCTGCTTTTCAGCCTCTCTCCATCTCCTCTCGTGTGTCTTCTCTTGGCCACAATCTATCTTCCTTCCCATCTGATGCTGCAACACATCATTACAAAACCGACCAAACTGCATTTCTTTTCTCTCCTTCGCTCTGTCTCTTTCTTTTGTGTTTCAGCCGTTCTCGCCAGCCTCTATTTGCTGTAGTTCTCATGCGTTCCTCTTCAACTGTGTCCACTGCAATGCTGCAGTCTGCGAGTCTTATTGTTTCTCTCCCTGTTTCTCCCTTGAATGCAGGTAAAACAGGAAGATCTCCCCATGTCCACAGCATCAAACTGTTTCACTTCTATGCCCTGTGTGCCATATTAGAGTGTGTGTGCGTCTGATGCTTTGAACTCTGATCAGCACTTATGTTGCACGTATTGTGAAAGGCTGTAACACTTACAAGTGGCTCCATACTGCACAATATGACTGTGTTGTTGATTTAATTGCTACTACTGTCAGAGAGGTGTTGCCTAGAGATGTAATTATGCACAAACACTCCCCTGTGATGCCTGGATGGTTTAATATCTCTCACAAGCTGTTCAGTTTTCATCTTTTACACTCCTGTTGTTATTTTTGTGGATAAGTTTTGTTGACAATTTGTAGATTGTCATGAAATTTAGTACAGACGTTCATGGTTCCCAGACAATGAATCCTAATGGCTTTGATGATCCCCCTGACTTTTCCTCTGCTGCCACCATGAGTATAACATTTGTGTTTTTGAGTGAAATGTCTCAACAACGATTGGATAGATTGCCATGAAATTTGGTGCAGACATTCATGTTCCCCTCAGGATGAATCCTCATCACTTTGGTGATCCCCTGACTGTTCATCTTTCGGTCAGGTCAAAAGTTCAATTTGTCCAATGCTTTAAACAATAGTTTAAATGCGATTTAAATGTTGATTGTGATGGATTACCTTTCAGCAAGTAAGTTTTAAGTCTCTGCAAGTTTTTTATAGTGTGTTGAAATATAAGATTAAACTATTTCTCCCGAACAGCCATGGGCAACTGCAGGCCAAGTGCTTACTCCAATGCAGCAAGTATTTAGATTTGACATCAGACTAATTACATCTCAATCATTTTCAATAAACGAAATTAAATCATGTTAGATAATTAACAGATTGAGAGCTTTCTACCCTTGGAGCTGTTACATCAGAGCCTGAGTGTTGCTTTTTGAGATCTTATGCAACAACTCTGAGGGCGTTAAAGCTTTTTAAAGATTGAGGAAAAGCTTGTGTTGCCCAGTGGAGAGCACACAGTGTTTATTGTTTATTATTGTTTCAACCCAGCTTTTTGATCGGTTCGAGGCACGCTCCGTTCCCAAAAAGCACAGCCTTGCCAACTCTGGTGGTAACAGGGGATCTAATTAGCAAACTAGCAAACAAATTAACAAACCTTTTTATTCATATGCATTTGGAGTAAACTTTTCAGTACCCAGGCGTGTTACTGTGTGAATGTTAAGCAGGGTGTATATTTCCCCCGATGGATAAAGGTTAAAAAGTTTACTGGAAAATCTATACCAAGAACTTCTCCATCGCACATGAACGTAACAGCGTCACAGCAATATATTTTATTCCTACTATCCGCTGCTTTGGCTTTGACCCTTGTACCCCTTATATTGGCTGCTTGTGATGGTGGCTTCTTGTAATAATAGTGCAGGTCAAAAGTGGCTGCCCTGGGGGACCCCATGCTGGACTCTATTATTCTGTTTGCTTTGCCTTAAACATGAGAGCAAGTGAGAGAGAGTCAATGTATGTTGGTTTTGTAGAAGTCAATACAAATGTAGAGTTTTCCAGCTGTATGGGACACACATGAATGCACAAACTCCCAAATAGGACCAACTTGGCTGTGAGTTTTTTTGCTTTTGTTTTCTTTAAATAATGAGAAGTATATCTTTTCTCTAGTTATTAAATCCTTTGTTCACACAGTGACGTGTGTTTGTGAGTATGTGAGTTTGTGTGTGTGTAAGAGAGATTGTTAGGGTATTTTAAAATACCATTTAGGTATTGGTTTAGTTTAGGACATTCATGGTCCCCAGAGGACAAAGCCTCATGACTTTTATGATCACGTGTTGTTTCAAGTGAAATGTCTCGGCAGCTATTGGATGGATTGCCATGGAATTCAGTACAGACATTCATGTTCCTGTCAGGATGAAGTGTTATAACTTTGGTGATCCCCTGACTTTTCGTCTAGCGCCACCATCAGGTCAAAATCCCAATTTGTCAAATACATCAGGTTGTGTTTATTGCTAATTAGCAAATGTTAGCAGGCGATAGCTAAGATGATGAACATGGTATCCATTATACCTGCTTAACATTAGCAAGTTAGCATGCTGATGTTAGCATTTAGCTCAAAGCACCGTACAGCCTCACAGAGCTGCTAGCATGGCTGTAGACTCTTAGTCTTGTCACATCACATAGAGGAGTAAAACAGGCCTACAGTCTCAATTAAAATCAGTTAACAAACACACAAAATGCTGATTTTTCATCATTAAGAAAAAAAATAAATTATGCATGTTAATGTAGCTCATTTGTATGGCCAAAATGGCTATAAAAGGCTATAAAAAGCATTGTCTCGACCAAACAAACTGTCTAGCTATTACTGCAGTCTTATTATAGATTGTTGGCAGGTTTATAAGCCATCGATCACCATGTTTGGGAATATGATTTAGTGAGTGTTTTATGGGCAGCTGCAGTAGTGATCTTTATCTTAACCAGCGGCCATCCGACCACTGAAACCAGTGAAAACCATTTTTAAAATCGACACCCTGTGGCAAAAGTTATTTGACTATATCAATACAGATTTAGATTACATATATTAAGCCAATTAAATTTACAGACATTAAGTTTACATCTCCCTTAATCACTCTGAAATTAATGTGATGTGTAGATACATTATTAATATTTAGATTTGTGTTTTTTTTAAAGACACAAACTTTACAGTTTGTGAGGCGACATGTTCGTGACGGATTGTTTCCTGTCAGACCATTTCTTCCTTTTGAGTGTCAGGTGATTGACAGAAAGTGGAGTGAGAAATAACAGGCACACTCGTAAGAAAACATTCAACTCAAGGGATAATGAAGTAACAATAAAAGCAGCACTTTGACAAACCAAATGAAGGCTTCATTATTTACTGTGATGGATTACCTCGGTCTGTGGAGGCTGGTCATCATACTGAAGGGAGGAAAATTAGTTGTAAATGTAAAGGAGAGGGGCAGTCTACACTACTGAAACAAAAGTGCAGCACAGGCCTGAAATATTAGCCAGATTCCCGCCCCAGTCTGATTCATTTTACCCTGACAGCCAACTAGATTGGTGGCCAAAGTCAATATTTTAACATCAAAATGTTCTCTCATCTACACATAGCCATACACAGATGCTTGTACACTTTTCACATTGGTCTAATCTGCTGCTATAAGTTATCAGCCTATTCATTATGGAGCATTAATTAGATGTAGACTGGCTGTAAATGTAAAGACATAAACATTAGTAAAGTAGGTCTCAATACCTCAGAACTATAGTGGAAGTCTGTGCATGGATGTTGGTTGTGGTGATTGATTTACTGGACACTAAATATTAGCTCACTAAAATGCTCAACACCTCTGGATACCTATGAAATTCAAGAGCTTTTTCTTTCTGTTTCAGACTAAAAAGCACACAGCCTAAAAAGGACTGAGCGCCTCAAGTCAAGGGGGCTTGTTCCACGTGAAGATCAAATCAGCCTTCGGCAAGGGTGAGTACATCAGGACATACACACACACACAGCTTCTCCGTTTGAAGTAAAATTAGGTTCAGTTGTTCATAAGGATGCAATATACATTTTGTAAGCTGCGCTCTAACACACACACGAGCACTCCTGCGCTTAGTCGAGGACACACAGACAAATGTCACACAGTATCCCTGCTCCTGGGAGCTCAGAGAAGCTGTGGACGTGTTCAGTTCTGGATTCAGACGAGGAACATCAGCGTTCAGTGTTGTGTGGCACCATCTGTCCCTGAGCAGGAAAACTCCCACATGAGAGCAGACGTACAGTATATGCAATGCACTCACATGTTCCCCCTCTCGCACACACACACACACCCAGATTTCCTAATTATCCCCCTCCAGCGGAGGCTTGATTTCCCCTCTCTTTCTCCGTCTTTTTCACCTCTGTCTCCTCTCGGTCTCCCACTTCATCCGATGGTGTCTGTTTTAAGGGAATTGCCTCTCTTTGACGACTTCACATTAATTAGCTCAGTAGTTTGTTCTCCTGCTTGCGTGCTAGTTAGCAAAGTGGTGTCTGCTGTTGTTTGATAAGTTCACTGCATTTCTCTGAAGGCTTACTCACTGACATTTTTGGTGAACATGTCTGACACTCACAAACACACACGTTTTTTATGCCAATACTTGTGAGGACCCTCTTTGACATAGTGCCCTCATAATGCCTGCTCACTTCCAATTAGCATCTATAATTTAAGTTAGGTTTTGCCTACAAAATTGTAAAGAATTCAGGTCGTGCTTACTTAGCCAATTATTTCAGTTTTATCAGAGGGTTATTTATGCAATGAAAGCAGCAGCTCCACAGGGCTCCAGGATCCTTGAAGTCACAGCAGACTGAGTAGGGTAAAGAAGTTATTGTTAAATCATGAGTATTAAATATGCTTTTAATGTCTTGAAGACCTGTTATCATACTCTTTTTTTTAATAGAAGCTTTTATCTTTATTGTGGATTTTATCCTGCTTAATTTTTATGTATATCATTGTATCTGCCTAACCCCACAACTTGCCCCAAACTCAACCCAAAAACCTAGTTTTAACCAGTTCCCACTTCTTAAACACCTTAAATTGGTTCTCAAAAAGGTAGCAGACGAAGAGCACACATACACAGATACATTCACAGACGTTTCAAACACGATTTCATGGGGTGACGTTTAAGGCAGTCAGGAACTCTGGAAATTCTCTCTTTCCCTTCCTCTCTACGTCTCACTACCTCTAGCTCTCACATGATGAAGAGACATGATGCTCTGGGTCCATGTGGCTGTGATGACTATGCCCTTGTATTGATTGAAAACACACATTCACACACATGTTCTCTCTCAGGAAGGAGGAGAGAAAGGTTATGTCTCTCAAGTTAATTAGTGTCTCTAGCCTTTGGGTCTGGAGGAGCTTTCCTTTTCACTTCTTGCTTCATCTCTCTCTCTCTCTCTCTCTCTCTCGCTCTCTCTCTCTCTCTCTCTCTCTCTCTCTCTCTCTCTCGTTCTTCCTCTCTACAGTCTGCCACCAGAGCGTGAAGGTCAGATAACCTCTCTCAGCATTGCTTTGCATGTGTTTATGTCCTGCCTCCTCAGTTTCCTACTTGCTGTACAAAACACACACACACAAACACAATATTCACAATATCTTTGATCCTGAAACCAGAATCAATTTGTTTTGTCGGTGCAGTGGCGCTACTAAGTTTAATTACTTCTTCGTGTGTGTTTGGCTGGAGGGATCAGTCATAATGAAGTGTGAATGTATCTGATATAAAAGTGTGTGAGTCAGTGAACTACCCCAAGGGATAAACACAATACTTTAAACAGATAACCTCTGTATGAGTGTGTTTTTGGAATCTCTTCTCTTTAAGCTACTTATTTAATTTCAGATCTTTGGTTTTGATATCTTTTACAGAGCCCCCCTGGCCTCAGCTGAGGAAAAAAGAGCCATGTGTAAATCTCTACTCTCGGTTTATAAACCGTGCTCTTTACCTACACTTAGTTCTAGATTACTTACTGTATTTCTTTCCAGGAAAACTACCATACAATTCTAGTGAAATGATGGACCTGTAAAATGAAGCTGAACTGAATTCCTTTTTCTCTCCATGCTGACAGGAATCAAATTTTAGTGGAGTAATACTGAATCTTATGTATATCTTTATTTTGCCCAAAATTATTCTAAAAATTCTGGTGCCAGAATCAGCCATACAAAATTAATACATTTATAATTGTACAATTAAAAAAACACAATAGCAATGAAATTAAATTTTAAAAAAACTCAAATAAAGATTATAAAACCCTCCAAAATTTCCAGAAAAAAATACCAAGGGCAGGTAAATGAACAAGCTCCACTCAGTGTGGTAATGTAATGAATTGATCAGTGCTACTGGGAGACAATTAGGACTTTCTAGGGACGGCATTAAAGGTAAATGAAATGAGCTTATAGAAAGTAGGATATATTTGTATGCATCCTGGTGGTAACATGAGCATTGCACAGTATATATGTCTAAATCTATATTAGCATATGTTTAAGTATGTAGATGTAACTAGGTATGTATGCGTACATGCATGTATACTGTATATGCTGGTATGTACCACAATCCTTCCTCAAAGAAATGGAAAATCCTGTTACATCATGGATGTATTTGACCACAAACCCTCAGAGATCTCTTTTTCGAGGGCCACTTTAAACTGAAAGCAGCTGCAAAACGAGGGGAAAGGTTAAGAAGGAGACTTGGGACGGACTACTCTATTGCTTTTTCTCTCATATTGTCGTCTCTCTCCTCCTGTCTCAGTACGTTGACATGAACACTGCTCATTTTCCTTCCCTCAATACATCTTTGAAGTTGGCAGGGGAAACGTCTGGGCTTCAGCAGAGTGCGTGTGACATCTGACGATACAGGAAATGCAGTAACTTATGTGTGGAGTCCATCTGAAAAGCAAGGGTGGTCTTCCCAAGTTCATTTAAACTGACTTTTTGGTGATGTATCTTTACTTAACAGCAGAGATTTGGCAGCAGAGTTTACTGTATTTCACATCATATTATCTATCAAAGCATCTGTTCGTCGATGTCTCCTCTTGATCACACAGCACTTCACTTTTCCTGTTGCCAGGTAACAAGAGGACTTTTGTTTTTTTGTGAGCAGAAACTTTTAAAATTCTGATTCAAATATGAATGGAGTTATATTTATCCTCCCTGTACAGTACTTTCTCTCTCTGTGTCTGTTAGCTTGTTTTGCCCATATGGTGCCAAAGCGACAGCATCACGGTCATCAAGAAGCCAATTCAATCAGTTAGCACGGAGACACTTCACTCCTCTTCACTCAGTCAGCTTAATTATGGTTTACAGCACTTGAGATGGTTATTTTCTATAAATTGGGCCTACTCCTTTTTAGAGCGTCATCTAATGCAGTGATTCTCAATGTCTGGGCCGTGACTCGGCTGTCTGAGGAATGCTAGCTAGTTATAAGATCGCAAATATCTTTATTTTTTATGTGTTTGTAGAGCCAGAATGCAGACACAGGGCTTTGCCATAGCCCTAGAATTGGCTATAAAGGTATCATTTTTCCAGCAGTTGACACACATTATCTGAGGAATATTTCATAACTTTTAATGTCGTGCAATAGCCTTTTTTTAATAAATAGCTTGATCAAAAGATTTATTTCAACACAATGTGAGACAATGAAATACTGTAGCCTATTTATGTATCTGTTTAGTCTCCCGTTCTGTTTTTCTACACTGCTATTATTTCATCTATAGTATTTTTTTTTTTTTTGGCACCGCTCTGACGCTATCCATGGTGCTGACATTGTGGTCCGTATTTGGGAGTTGTCAAGTGCCTTACTTGTGTGATGTATTCCTGGCACCTGCCACAGTGCCCAAGTGCCAATTAAGATGGTAAGCATGTGGAGGTTTATCAGAGATCACTGGGACTTGCTTGATTAATGAGGACATCCTGTGGCTTGCGCATATGGCTCAATCCAGCTCAGATGATTTACTGGATGTATTTAATTTCCGCATAATGAACAAATAAGGTAGGATCAACCATACAACCATAGAGCACTACAGTTACAATCAAATGACAATTAAAAAAAAAGTACATTCAAGAGCTGGGAGGAGTGATACGATTGAGGGTATTGGAACAGTCTCTATGACGCTGTCCGTGGTGCTGACACTCATTGCAAAATGTGTATTTCTATTCTAAGGTATATGGGGGCGTATATGGACTTTTTGACTTTGGGACACACAGTTGACAACCCATCACTACGCCCCCACTGAGTGCATAAACCCAAATTAGCTCTCCTCACACCCTCTATATTTTTATGCAGAGGGGCAGACATGTGTCACCAAATAGCTTATTCTTAGTGGATATTAAAATATTATTCTTGGTGAAAATAGTCCATTATCCATTTTAAAAATTCTCTCTTCTCTTGACAAATTTCAGGGAATACAAGGTCACGTCAAGTGTGAATCCTGTACTTAGTTGAAATGGAGAAGGAAAACTAGAAGCACTTGCCACACTTATTATAATATCAGTCAATGTGCCCTTGAGCAAAGCACCAAAACTCCCTCATAACTAAATATACTGTAGCTGTATGAATGTGAATCCCAGGATGTTGGAGAAAAAGCTGCTGAAAGAAGTGTTAAAATCAACCCTCAAAGATGTCTCGATAGATACTCACACCTTCGTCTTAATATGTAGTAAACACAAAATAATGGCTGCGTAAAATGCACACACACATATACCCACAAAATAATTGCTCGCCTCCAGGCTGTCTGTCAAATACTGTCTGGCTTTATAATGACATGCTAATAAGGTACTAACGACAGAGAAAAGGCTAACAAGCTTTGCAATTAAAATGACCGAAAATTCTTCTACTCCCCTTCACTCCTGGCACTCTTCCGCTCCTCCCCAGGGGGGCCCCGGTATTTTGTCAGCCTTACTTGGTTTTAAGTAGTTTCTATAATCGAGGCAGGCACATCAAGAAAATGTCAGTTAGGAAGTGTGTGTGTGTGTGTGTGCATGAGAGGGAGAAAGTGTGTTGAGTGTGTCTTTTTATTTAATCTCCAATAATGTTTTAAAGAGTGGAGGGCTGCGTGAGAATATCGAGTAAAACTCCCTCGAGGGGCTTCCTACACACACACAATGTAGGCACACAGACACCCACTCACACTTTTGTACATTTACACAAAGCTGCAAACATCGTCCTCCTACTCTTTCCTCTTTTTTCTCCTCCTCAAAGTCTTTTTTTTTGCGATAATGCAAAAGGACAAGGTCTGAAAAATTCAAATCAAGCAGAGAAAGGGGGGTGATAGAGGACAAGAGGAGAGGGGAAAAGAGAAGCAATGGTCATGTTCATGTGGGATAGAGGGGTTTAGAAACCTTGAACGCATTTCCCCTGATGACTGTCGAACCGATCCAAACAGCAATCTACCCACTCAACACCCCACGTTAAATATGAACATGGTGTGTCTCAGTCTCAGTGACTTATTTCCATCACTGGCGTATGAATTCAGTTTTGATACGGACAAAACCCGCCAAGGCCAGTCGACAGCGATGGCAACGCAACCACGAAGAGACCTTTGTGTCGCCTTCTGCGTGTTGGTGTGTGCTGCTCTGCTTTTGAACTGAAGCTGCAATGTCTGTATAAGGCAACATCTCCCTCCTCCACTTTCCGTCTGTGTGTGGATGAGTGTGTTTGTGTCTTTTAAAAGGAGTCTCCTGGAAAGCAAGCGCGCACACACACACACACACACGCAAAGGAAGACACAATGCCTTGTAGAGTCGTTGCAGCTACTGGCCGATGCCTTTTTCAGTGGCAGCTGTGTTCACCTTATTGTCTCAAAGACCAGAACTAAATCCTGCAGGTTTCTTTTTCTTTGTTGAGCTTTGGCTTCAAATCACTCCGCTGAGGAAAACCGGCAAAGCTGTCAGGAGGAGATTTACAGCCAAATAAACTCTCCGCTCTTAATCAGCCTCGCCGACAATGTTGTTAAGGCAGCGGCAGCATTAAAAAAATCACGTTTATGAGCATTCTGCACTTTCCAAGAGAAATATTTCCTAGACAACACCATTTTTATATAGGGTTGTAAATTTTGTAGCGACCTTGAAAAAGTAGCCTGTGCTTCTGCAACTATTCATAGCCTTGACGTGTACAATCTTTCTCATTTTTCCACAATAATTTATATTCTTTACTATGATTTGAAATATAAATATTTCACCATTTGGTGGATCTATTTATCCCAAATGTCCTAGAGTGCTGTGCAGCTGTACATCTTCTGCATGGGGGTTAATAGTCACCTGTAGATGCAGCGGTGTACCTATTAAACTACACTGGGAATGCATAGTACAAACCCAATAAGAGTTCCAAAATCATATTTAATAATGCTACAGTATGTAGCATTTAATCACCAACACGCTAATTCTAAGACTTTAATGTTATTTGTGGAAAAGACCAAGATGAGTCAGAACTGAACACACTGTCAGGCTCTGCAGGTTCAGGTGTATTGCACAAAACAAGAGAAGAGTGGCGTTCTTCCGAAGCTTAAAGGAGCTTAAAAGTTGGGTTTAAAGTTAATATGAGACTTCAGCAGTCTGATTTTAGCTGAATTGAGTGGGCATCTACTCCTGGCAGTCGATACTAGGTTCACTGCCGGTGTTTTGTCCTGGCAACAAAGCTACATGTGACTGCCGGGACGTATTTCTCCACCACAGCTCAGCAAGAAAACACAAATAGGGAGACTGTAACTTTTAGAAAACAACCCCTCAGATGAGATAAAGTAAGACCTAAGTGTTGAATCAAGGTATGAAAAGATCCAAGCCTACACTTTAAGTACTCTGAGGGTGCTTTTGGAGGGTGTACCACAGTCCAGAATGAGAAGGTTTGTGTGGTTCCATTAAAACTGTAACCTCTTTGTATTTTTTTTAAGCGAGAGTCTGTAAGAACGCTCATGTCTGCATGACTTGATAACATTTAGTGTCACTCTTCTGCATCGTTGCCAAGAAAACAGGAGCAATAAAATGCCTCACAGGTGTTTGGGCAGAGAAAAACATTCAAGCCCAACTTGAAACCTTGATATTTTCCTCTTGTTAGGTTGGGGGAAGTGCTCATTTTCTTCTTGCAACCCATACAGATGGTGGTGCTCTCTCATGCTGTGTATTGTTCTTTTTTCCCGTCTGCGTAGGTTAAAGGAATTGATTGTCATGTCACCAGAGGAAAAAACATTTAAACTAAAAAAAAAAACCCAATGAAAGCGAAGTAAAGTTACATTACTGCAACAGGAAGGACAGAATAATGGGACATGTAGGAGTAGTAGCACTAACAATACGTCAGGGGAGCACTCACTGTAATTTCCTTTCACGGAAACTTAATTTTTCTTTCTTTTCTCTGATTTTCAGCAACAGTCCTCTGTTCTTTTTTAGGAACAGCATTAGACAGCAAGGTCACAAAGTTATTCATCTTTCCTCCTCCTCTGTCTCCGCCTCTCATCAGCCTCTCATCCCCTCTCCTCCTTGACGTGACTACGTCCCAACACAATAAAGCCTCACGCGTCACTGAAGCTATCAAGCGCCACCTACACGGCGTGCATTGTGTGTGTGTGTGTGTGTGTGTGTGTGTGTGTGTGTAAAACGGTATTAAGGAGGTGGATTGAAGGTGAAGGCTCCAGTATTGTCATGCCCATCACTACAGAGACGCACTTCTCTCTTTCTGTCACCTGCTGCCATTTAGCTAAAAGGAAAGAGAGAGGGGAAGAGAGAGTTTTGGGGTCAAGCAAAACTTTATTAAGCAAAGACGTTACCTGTCTGACTCATCGTACTCTGACATGCATCTGACGCTAAATCAAGCAAAGACAAAACAAAATGGTGGGAAGGTGGAAGGATGATCGGGGGGTTGTGAGGAGAAGGAGGAATGGGAGAGTGAAAGAATGAGAGTGGAGAAGAATGTAACAAATACAGACAGGCATCAAAGTTAACATGCATTACAGAGACAAGAAGTAGGTGTGTCATGTGACACAGTGAGGTGGCATATTATGGATTCACAGTGTCTTCTTGTACTTATTCGCTACCTAGCTATTTGGCACTCAGTGTGATGAACATCGTTTTATCAGCGCTTATCATCGCGCATTAGTGAAGAACTAGTTCCGACCTGGCAGTCTAACGGCATAACTGGGAGATGATTCGCTCTCGTTGGCGATATTATGTACTGCTTTCTACTTGTAGGGCTATACTTTCTAGTCAACTCATTTATTCCCCATTCAGTGAGATATACGCCGCTTTACCAGTGCTTATAGTGTTCGGTTTAAGCCAACTTTTGGCTGGCTGGTTGACAAAAGTTCAAAATATGCCGTTTGTTTTCTTAGAAAAAGTGACAGAGGGAGGAGCATAACGTAGATGTTACAGTTGGTTACTCACCAAGCCCTCTGTGACAGGTATCAGACTGTCGGATCGTCTCCACTCTATTTCATATGGCTTAGGCGGGGCACAAAAACGTGTATGCGCTGCGCCTAAGCCGTATAATGGCAAAGAAAACCTTGTAAATGTTGATGGATGAGGGCAGATAAAAGGCAGCTGCTGTATGACAGAGGAAGACCCCCGTCAGCGCTAATGGATGCCTCAGAAAACGGCTCCATAATGAACATTTTATGACTTAGTCATCCCTGCGTGACTCGTGCATGTGATATGAACATTATGCAGGTCATCACCCCATCCATCTCTGTTTCTCAGTTTGCTCTCCCATTCTGTACGGAGGGGTCACCTCTAGCTTTTGTGTGTGTGTGTGTGTGTGCGTGTGACCGTGACATGTGTAACACATGTCTGACTCTGTGACACATGTTTGGCTGCAGCTGACATGTTTGTGGATATTGAGGTTGATTGATCCTACAGTAGAGTGGTTATTGTGTGTGTGTGTGTGTGTGTGTGTGTGTGTGTCTGTGTGTGTGTATGAGAGAGAGACAGACAGGGTGTGTGTGTGAGAGAGAGACAGCAATTTGTACTGTTCATGTTTGCCAACCATAAATCGTTTGCATTCTATAATAGTGTTTGCAAGAATTTATCCATGCAAGCTCTCTCACAAATGATCTGTTGTGTGTGTGTGTGTGTGTGTGTGTGTGTGTGTGTGTGTGTGTGTGTGTGTGTGTGTGTGTGCGCACGTGGGCGTATTTGTGTGTGAATCACTGATGCGTGTTCTGTTTTTATGTGGTCAGCTCGCTTATGGTTTCACACAGATAATGCTTTTTTTCTCTTTTTCCTTGGAAGTTTATTCAGTTATGAACAACGGTTTGCACAAAGCATGTCCTCAGGTCAAATATGTTTCCTGTGTTTTCAGCTACTGAAAGTCTTGAAATCTTTTAAAATGCATGCAGCAGTTTCTCCCCTCAGGGTGGAAAATATAATAGACTTGGAATATTGTATTGCTCCATTGTGGAGTAATTTCTTTCTCTAATGAATATAACAATAAATATAATTGCAGTAAATGAGCTATTTGTGATAAAAGCTGCACAGTTAATCATATTAAACATACAGTATATCCAAATTAGGGACCTTTCCAGACCAAATTTATTAGGGGGCCCCAGGTGGGGGGTTTAAAGTATGATTTAAATTCTTTCTTGGCCTGTTAGTTTGAGAATATCAGCTAATAGGGCCAGCAGTTAAAATCGCAGCTTCTAGTGGAGCATCATACACTAACTAGGCACAAAACTGACATAAAACTTTAAAGCCAGTACCGATGATAAGTTAGATGGATATATTTGCAATTCCATGACAACTGGGAAAACCTTATTGTATGATCAAGATCATGCGATATGATCGAAAGCTCCAGAACAGCTACTAAATGAACCTTGAGGTCAACTGCACTTTCCAAGGTCAAGAATGAACGTTGAAACTTTTTGGATGGAGTAAGCTCAAATACAATCTAACCTCAGCTAACAGGGCAGAAAGCTAGCATAAAATTAGCACAGCTGAGCTACATATCTGGGCTTATATGGTGTGTGGTGACTAGATGTTGTGATGTGGATATATTCATGGGTTAGTTTCAAGTTTGGTTTTAAGGATTTTATTGTTAAATTTTATGTTTGTGTGTGTCTTGGTTTTCTGTTAGAATAAATAGTCTCAGCATAAATAAAACAACTGTAACAGCAGCTAACAGGGCAGAAAGCTAACATCATATTAGCATGGTTAAGCTACCTCTAATTTAACATCACCTAACAAGGCACAAAGCTAATATAATAATAGCATGACTAAGCTACTTGCAAGCTAACATCAGCTATCAAGGCACGAGGCTAACATAAGCAGGTAACAGGGCAACAAGCACAATCAAGCTTAAATCATCTTTAGGCTTTTTAAAATTCTTATTGTTAACTCGACACAAAGGAGCATTTCACCATGTTAACTTACTGTTTATCAAATTGATAATGTTTAATAATGTTCAAAAGCAGAAAAATAACATTCTTAGCCTGCGTTATTATATATAGCACCAGATCCACAACAGCTAGCTAACAACAGCTTGATTTATTAGCAGGTTGGAGGCTATACAATGGTGGTCAATGTGGTTCCAATGGCCTATAAGTTTCCCCTGATCCCAGTAAAAGTTTCTACAAATAACTGTACACATATTGACGATATGTGTGTGTGAAATGACTGATCAGTATTACAAGTCCTGGGTATATTATCTTGATTTCAGTATATGATTAAATAATTATCATTTCAGCCATAATTGTGCAGCCCTAACTTTATTTACAGTAGTGCATGTGTGTGTGTGCTTGTGCATCTCACTCAGGGTGAATTATGCAGACAACATAGTGACAGTGATCCATCAGCCAGCTTGCTGTTTACTAACCTCAGGGGCATACACACAGCTGCCATAATTGATTTATCTACATTCTCTAATCACTATTGCACTTCCTCTGTGGAGCTCTCCTAGCTCTCCTCCCCTATTTAGCATCTTTCATGTGCATGACAGCATTAATAAATACATTTAAGGAGGTGACTTTCTCTCCGTCTTCCTCTTTCATTACCAATCTAACCTTCATTTTGAGCATTTAACCGGGCAGGTGACCTTAGAAATGCCACAGTTGTGGCATGACAAGAATTATAATTTTAAGGACAGGAGAATACGGTTTGAGAAATTTGTAAAATGTAAAAAACAAACAAACAGATATTCTGGAACTTTGCCCTTTTTCTTCTTTGCTTCTTGTCCTACATATTAGTAATAGATAGATATATAGTAATAGAAATTCTGTGGTTTTTTTGGACTGAGTTGACCTTCCCCGCTCCATTCATCCCATCTCATCTCCTCTACAACCCTCAAGACTTCTGAATAAAAGCCGAAACATGAAGAGGGAGAGGGAATTCTTCAAATATTGATGTCCACTTTTTCTTCTTTCTCAACTGACCCGTGAGTTGTGGTTCGGGGACGACTTAAATGTCCAAAAAAAGAGGGTGGTAGCGTAAACAATAAAACATACACAAATACAGCCTGCTGCAAACACACACAAAGCAAATCCTCACAAGAAAAGGAAACACAGACTGACATGTAAACGCATACTTTTTCAGGTTGGAGTGACAGTACTTTGACTGATTGAGAGGCCTTCATGAAAACCCTGCTGCATATGTCATTTCATGGCGCATTACCCCCCGCGTCTTTGTGTGTTTGTATATTGTTGAGTGTCTCTGTTTGTGCGAACACAAACGTAATCCTTCGTCCTCATGTTTTCCTGTTTGCAGAGTGTGTATCTTCTTTCTGGGATGGAGGTAAATTAAGAGACAAACAGACGCATCAACAGATCGGCCTCAGATGTGGATTTGCTATTAGCATTCCACTTGTCCCGCTCCACGATTTGTTGGCTGGACTTGTTGTGTGTTTCGTGCCAATAAAGGCCAGTTAAAGTGAATCTGCCAAGACGCAGTCACGCAGGTAGACAGTGATAAGACGGAGCGAGGCTGAGAAATGAGCAATCGCTAGGAAAGAGAAAATCTATGAAAAAAAAATAGAACATAGGGGAAGTGTTAAAAAAAGAAATGGCAGCTGACAGTGAGTTGAACTCGTTTGCATTACTGGATGATTTTGAAGTTGTTGTCTAACTCATTTTGATGATCAATGATGCAATGAGCAGCAATATTGCAAGTTTCAAGCATGGAAGAACATCTGAGGGAGGGAAAAAATTTGACGTTTCAGTTTAAAGAAATGACTGATAGCAAATAAAGTAAATAGATAATCTTAAATGAAGAGGCAACGTGTAAATGCCAAAATGTAGTAGCTGATTCATTTACTAATAATTTTTACAAATGTTTGTGCTAGACAGCAGTTACAGTCGTGACTTGTTTTGAAGGCTCATTCTTGACCTTGAAATAGCAATTTGACTAAAACTCTTATCACAAGGTCCACTTGGTTTTTCCAGAGCTTTCGGTTACATCTCATGAGCATTGGAGTTTGCTCAGTTGTCATAGAGGTAGCATGGAATCTTACTTTGACCAACTTATGGAGATAGTTCTGTTATCACGTGACCTATGACATTTCGGTCACGTGATAGCAACAGAACTATCTCCATGACAGCTGAACAAACTCTATTGGCTGATGAAGGCCAGTAGATGTGGCTGAAAGCTCCAGAAAGAACAAATACTGTAAGTAGACTGTGTAAAGAACTTGTTTCTTACTCAGTGGGCTTTTATTCTAAAATACTTCCTCAAGGAGACAAAAAAGATCAATTACTGAGTCTCATGAGGGATAAACATGTCAGTATCTCAAGATAATATAATAATAAACATTATTTATGTGTCAATCACTTTTCAAAATGGTTACAAAGCACTTTACAGTAAAACAAAGTAAAACAGAGAAAAATGGCAAAAGTTTGCTAAAATTATTGTATTTATTCTAGTAAACTACAGCCTCCACTCTTCTCATTTCAGCCTTTCCACAAGATCTCTGAACCTGGCTGCAGAGATTTGCTCCCATTCAGTCACAAGAGCATTGTTGAGGTCTCCACTGAAGCTGGGGGATAAGGTCTGGCTCACAGTCGGCGCTCCAGTACATCACAAAGGTGCTGGATGGGCTTGAAGTCGGAGCTCTGTGCAGGCCAGTCAGGTTCTTCCACAGAAAACTGGGAAAACCATTTCTTTGTGTCAGGAAATGGTCATGCTAAAGTTAAAAGCACACTATTGTCTAAAATATCATTATATGCTGTGGCATCAGTATTTCCCTTAAGGAACTAAAGGGTTTAGCCCAAACCATGAAAAACAACCCTGGATTAAAAGCAAAAAGCAGGTGTCCACAAACTTTTTGGTCAATAATATACCTGTAGGGTAAACTTACTTAATAGTGAGTTTTCAGAAACTGACATGTAATACGACATGAGAGAGGGGGGAACAGGGAATATGAGAGATATGAAGGAAGGTGGCAGATGAAATGAAGCACTCAGGCAGGAAAAGAAAAGGTGGGAATGAAGACTGGGGACAAAATAAGAAAGAACTCAAGTGGAAAAAAAGAGACAGGTGAAAAGGCCAATTAGATACAGACACTGAGAATGGATAATAGTTAAAAAAAAAAGACGCTTAAACTGCAAAATCTGACACAATAATGAGTAATAGGAGTATTGAATTGGCCTAGAAACGCACTGCAGGCAATAAGGAGGAGGTTAAAGGGGAGAATTCAGTAGAGAAGAATAAAAGTCAGATAAAAGGGGGGAGAGAGAGAGAAAGAAGGAATAAGCGATGGGTTTTGGAGTTCTGCCTGAATGGAGGTTAAATGTGTCATGCATGTGCAGCTATCACCATTCTCCTCACCTATTAACGTCAACATCCATCAGTACAGACCCGACCTCCACACCACTGTGTGTGGGTATACAGTACCTGAATGTCTATGTGTGTGAGCCATCGTAAATCGATCACACCCTCCTCCAGCAAAGGAAGTCCTTGTGAAAAATCGTCCGTCCTTCTGCACTTGAAGCCTCAGTGATGCATGTGACTCACTGCAAAATGGCCTGAAACTGAATATCCTCAATACATAATAGGTTTTTTTCTCAATGAAAATAATTGCTATGGTTTGTCGGAGGGAGGGGCCGGATGGGAGGACTAGGTCATTTTTGGAAAACGTTAATCGTCAATTGACTGGAATTCTCTGTACATGGATCACTTCTGTGCTGTTTTGATTCCCCTGTTGCATAATAGGACAAAATACCTGGTGTGATTGCTGCTGCTAATCAGCCCTGTTACAGATGATCGATGCATGTCAGCGCTCCACAAAAGCAGCAGTTTTGCCTGACAGTAATATCAGGGTTCGTACAAAGTCTTGGAAGTTTGGAAAATGCTTAATTTTAACTGTTATGTTTTCAAGGTTAGGATTATGCTTGAATTAAAACATACTCCTTGAAAAATGCTTGATTTTCAACATAATCTGGTGTTTCATCATCTACACAATCACTCATGTAAACCAAAAATCTTTTAATATTTGTCATGAAGCGATCCCGTCGTCATATTTGTTTGTTGTCTCCTGGCATTCATATTAACAATTTAGATTCTGGAAGTTTCATAAATGATAATAATTAATTGAGGTTAGATTACCAATTCTTTGTTTGATTATGAGAAATTACATTTTACTGCAGGTTTCAAAGAACCATGTTTAAGACACTTTACAATGCTCTCAAAGCTTCCAGCAGTGTGAAAACCAAAATACAGTCTTATTATTATGGTTCGAGACTGTCATACTCGGACCACTTCATTGGGTTTGTTTAAAGGACAACAGGAAGTAAACAGATGCTGCAAGTTGTGCTTCTATCCCTGCTCCGTTAAACTATACATGCACATTTTGCATGGTTCAAAACGTTCACCTTTCATGACTGGATTTAAGGCTTTTTAATACTTCAGAAGTACCAACATTTTAGACAGTTTTAGACTTTTACCCCACAGACACCTCTTGTGCTCTCCCAGCATCTTCTATATAAAGTACATAAGAGGCAGGTGGAGGGCAAAGGATGAAAGTGAGGGAGGTTGAAGAAGAAAAAAAAAGGGAAGTGGGAAGTGGATGTATAAATATCTAGAGCAAGAGGAAGAGAGCAAGATGTGTCACTCCCCCTCGAGTGTCTGCTTTTCAGTTCTTCTCCTCCACTTAAAATTTACTGGGAGGCATGGGGAGAGATGGATGGATTGAGAAAGGGAGAAAGCAAGAGAGATGGAGGAGTGTGTCGCTGCCCACTCAAGGGCAAAGAGCACCTTGACAGCCTTTCTTGCAAAAAGACGAGTCATGTCAGCCTCTTCCTCTCTCTCTCTTTCTCTTGATTTCTGTCTTTCTCTGTATTCCTCTTTCTCATTTACACTTTCTCATTTCCTGTCAGTTTATCTCTTCCTTCTGCCCCTGTGTCTCCCCTTCTTACTCATGTCTATATTCTAAGAATATCACCAGGAAACTGTAAAGAAAATGAATCATGTAAAAATTAAGTGAAGCTTTAATGAAATATTGTAGATTTATAAATATGTGTCTGTCTCTCCCAAGATGACACAACATAGACACTCTTCCTAAAACAAAAACTCTAGTTTTTATAATCATCCAACCACAAGAATGGACATTTTACTAAAATATGTCTCTTAAATCATCATAAAGAACAATACAACATTAAATGGACTGAGTGGAGACCAATAAATCTACTCGTTTCTATGACCAATGATATACTAACACCTGAACCTAACTGTGTACATAAAGATCTTTGATTTTAGGGTTAATTCTGTGTCACACAAGACAATATACACTGGTTTTCTTTTTATGACATATTACCGTATATTCGCAATTTAGGTTCGTACCATATACCAACAAGCCACCCTCCTTTCTACATTAGAAACAATTTGCGCTGAGTGTCACAAATATTACTCTGTAGCCTGCTGAGGAAACTAAAAACCTAATCATACAAAATAAAGATTGCACCTTACTTCAATGCAAAATTTCTCAACTAAAGATCTTTCTGGTCTTTTATTTTGCCATTGAACCTCTCTGTTATAGCTGAGGTTCAATGTTCGTTCTTGACCTTGGAAAAGAAAACAATCTCATCACAAGGTCCAGTAAGGAAAAGAAAAATGTTAATGATTAAGGACTAGAAGTCCTCAGAAGTGCTCAGGGGAAAAAATATGATTCCATTACAACTGGGCAAACTGGGCAAACACTGCTGATGAAGATCATGTGATTAAAAAAAAAGACAGGACAGTGTCATCTGCAAAAGGGAGCATTTTTACTACCCGGCTAAGAAGAAGTGATGGAAAAGAGAGAAAGGGGAGGGGAGAGGCTGAAAAAGTGACAAGAGTACAAAAAAGAAGCAAGAGAAACAGAAGGAAGAAGGAAAAGAGGGAAGGAAAGAAATAGAAACCCAAAGGGAGCAAGACAAATGAAGCGTAATAGACTGAGATCAGACAGAAATAGGGACAGAAAAAGACAAAATAAAGAGCAACAAAGTGAAAAGACAAGTAACCCGACTGCCAAAGTGCAGAGGAACAGAGGAGAGAGACAAAGGAGAAACTAAATGAAGGGTAGAAATAAATAACAATTATTAGGATTAACACATGCAACACATGCACACACATACAAGTACAAGCACAAGTAAATGCAGATACACACACTCACTGTTGCAATCCATCCTAATACCTCAGGGTGTGAGTGGAGGGTTAGAGGAGGTCTTATAGCTCGACATAATCACACCAAATGGGGATGATGTTCTTACTGTGTTACTTAAAGACTGCGTGTGTGTGTGTGTGTGTGTGTGTGTAAAACAAATCTTAATCATTCACTGTTCACACACACAATCAATCGTCTGCCTGCAAACACATGTCGGGTATTTACAGTAGAATTAGCATGGAATGAGCAGATAAGCTTTCTCTGACACACACGTACACACTCACATAATCACAATGCACATGCACACATGGCAGTCTTATAAAAGTCTTAACCTTGTGGTTTGTTTGGCAGAAGAAAAGCTTTCTCTGGGCTTGAAACTAATTGTACAAAACACAAGCTCACACACACACACACACTGCAGACATACTTGCATCCTTTCACTTGCTCACTGTTGATTACGTTATCACTGAATAAAAAGCCAAGGACTTCTTGCCTCACCTTGTGCTGAATTGAAGGTTGCGTTTAATTTGATTCCACCTCAAAAAGCATTGTGCTCACAGGATCAGTCTGGTTTATTACAACTTGTGATGAACCACAAAATTATCATCCAAACTGTAAAGCTGTTTTGATAATCTGGCTAAACTGTTGGCTTGTTTAAAGTCTGTCTCATCATTTGAAAGTTCTTGTTTCTTGCCTTGAATTCGCTTAGCAATGCCGCCATGTTACCGGATCTTAATTAAATTAGAGTTCAATGCTATCATAACCTATGACCAAAACTACAAATATAAGTTTTAATATACTGTAATTATCCTTTAAACCTGAAATAACAGATTTTTTGGGGTCGTGAAAACAAGCAGTGAACACAACACTGATATATTATCACGTTTTAAAACAATTTAGCAAAGTTGTTAGCAAACATTTGCCTATTTACACATCCAGCAGATATGCAGCAACCTTAGCATCCATTTGGAGTCATGTTTCTGTCCACCTGATGACATGAAGTCCAAGATTCACTCCCCTTTTAGCTCTAATTTAACATACACCAACTCTTGAGGATAACATCCAACTCTTTAGCTGCTAAATGCTCCACTATGTTCACCAGCTAGTCGCTAACTTTGTCTGTCTGCTGTTTGGTGCTGAGCAGATAGTGTACAGTGGGTTTCTAAGAGTTATTTCTTTGCTGCAAATAGTTGCCAGTTGCGGCTGAAAACACGCCACAAGGGCGGTGAAACTGAACCAAAACAGTAAAGTTGTGAGCCAGAGAACCAAACCAATTAGCCAGAAGATGCTAAAATGCTCTGTAGCACTGAGAGGAACTGCACAGTCAAGTGATAATTCTCTGTGTTAATCACTATGAGCTAGTCCTTTCACATACAAGTAGTCATAGAATCCATTGTTAATCTAAAAATATTGATTATAACCGCTTTAAGTTTGTAAGGTTTCACTTTGAAAACACCATTTTAGTGTGTATATACACAACGTATGCATGGCTGTATGTTAATGTGTGTGTACACGCGTATACCAGTGTGTTGACTACCACCAGCGTCCTGTCCCTAAAGTCTTAACATAATGTTTCATTATCATTAAAACCTATTTAGCCCTAACAGATACAGGGACCATCGTCCAATGACAGCCACAGGTTTATCTGCGACATGCAGGAGGATAGAGAGCGATGGATGCATTGAAAAGTCTGTTGTCCAAACTCACCCACTGTGTCATTTGATCCAGTGTGCTTTGCTTTCAAGCAGAAATGTTCAGTATTTCATTTGGCTTTCAGTGCCTCATTCTGTGTTATTAGACAGTTTCAGCTGCCTGCAAGGTTTAATCACAGCTCATGCTTATGTGATTGGATCAGTATTGCAGCTGTGAGTCTATGAGCATGTGCTTAACAGTCAAGTCACAAATTCTAAGATTATGGTAAAAAACAAAACAATAAGATTATCTCTGACTTCCAGCACAATCAAATATGGACAATAAAGCTTTAGAAACATATTGAGATCCAAACAAGAATTCAAATTTTATGTTCAGAGTTGTTTAAATTCCTTTGTCTGAGCTACCAGTGGAAGTGGACATCATTAGACATTTAGTCATCATCTGTCGAGTCCAGCATTCATCCAGATGGAGCACTTGGTCTCTGCTGCACGGTGCAACCCGAACCGAGAAACATAACGGTAGTCTTTCAGCTTGGTACCTGCATCCACCTAATGATAGTCCTGGTACGACAAACTGCCAATTTTGCATCATTCCTTGTAAGTGCAAAACAGAAAAGTACAGTGATTTCTTAAATGATAACTGCAAAAACGATACTTTCTGTGGTTTGAAGGAAGGCAAGAGAGGAAAGAGGGAAGTGAAGTAAAGGACTAGAGGATTTCTGGAGTGAATGAAAGGCTCATGGGGGTAGGGGCTGGAGGGGGTCACACACACACACACACACACACACAATAGCCCAGAAATACATATAATCAAAGGAAAACGGATATATTATAAAAGTGGGCTGTTAACAATGTGAAGTGATGACAAAAACAGAAGTTTACTTTAAAAACAAAAGGATTTTGAAACGGTAGAAAGCATGAAGGTCAGTTAACTAGCTCCCTGATTAGAAGAGCTGACAGAGCAGCCAATAAAATGCAACTAGCCGTGCATTAGTAGGCATTAGCAGCACATCTGGGACGTGTGTCTGACCAATCAGATTGCTCTGATGAAAACTCCCCGTTGTATAAACACCCAGGCTTGAGTGCGCACGCACACACACACACACACACACGACACTTTAGATGTACAGTATGTACCTAAGCCACAACTGGACACCATCTGGTGTCCTCTACATAGTGCAGAAGGAAAAGTAATGTATTTAAATTCCAGGATGGAAAGCCGTGCTTTATGGGAGTTATGGGCACAGCTGGAACACGTCTTTGACCAATCACATTGCTCGCACAAAAGTATGTTATATTTAGTTTAGTTTGATTTAGTTTTACAAAGTAATACCATCACAAGCATTTCATAGATGGCTCAACAGGAAGTTATGGCATCTCAGCACCAATAAAAGCTCTCACGGACACAGCCCTCAATCCCCACTCAGCTTGTATTTCCTGGGACATGAAGGCTGTTAATTCAAACTAAATCTAATTTAACAATATCAAGTTTTAGAAACTGATCTTTGTCCTGTGTATGCATGTGATATGTTTGTTCCTGATGTGTTTAATTCCCATTGTCGACCACCAGAAGGAGTTAACATCTTGTTGACAGATTTGCTACTAAAAATGTGTATCACAATTCACACTGTAGTAATATAATAGTGCTGTTCACTGGGGTCACCAAACACACACACGCACACACACACACACACATACACCACACTTGAGCATATTTTACCTTCAATCTCACATCTTCACTCCATTTCTTTCCTGCTTTCGCTCTCTTTTTTTGCCCGTGTTCCCTGTGGTGTGAAATCAGCTCATCCAACAGTCTCTTTCATTTTCCACAGTGTTAGTCACAATATAGTTCCCACAGGGGCCGCTGCCTTTATTACTTTCACATTACAGAACAGGAAAAGTACTGATTGCTTTGGTTAAACTTAGCCCGGGTGTTGCAGTTGCGAGGTTGAAGTTAAGCAGAGCCATGATTACATTAGGTCACCGGAATAGACGTACCAATAAGAATGATAAAGGCGTAACTTGTCCCGCCTTAATAGGTGCAACAGGAGAGTAAGGGAGATGTCAATCAAGTGTGGTCTGTAAACGCCCACACAGTCCTGAAAGGCATTTAATCAGAAAAACAAGCTAGTTGCTATATTTACCTGTTAGTTGAGTGGTGCTGGGAATTTTCGCTGAAAACAGCTGCCCATCGTGGCTGGAAACGTGGCTGATGAGAGTGGTGAGACTGAAGTTTGGTGAAACTGCAACACCAATATGCTCTTAAGGACAAGTTTGGGCTCTCGCTTCCTCCAGTGCTCTGTAGTTAAGAGGAACATTGGCTGAGCAGAACATAAATCAAGGAGAAAACCCATTTCTTAAAGCTTTTGTGAGAGGGTAAAATTTCTCTCTGATTGCCTGTATTTCACCACTCGGCGCACCCAGAGCACCGATTGTTGTTGCGCTTATAGTGTAGCCGTTGACACATTAACTGTGCTTTAATGGAATTTTTGACAGCAGCACGGAGGGGAATTTGGCTACACACACACACACACACACACACACACACACACACACACACACTCAAACATAAATACACTCACATATGGAAGAGCTGACTTTCGTGCACATTTGAACACACACAGGAGTTGTTTGGAAGAGCCTCCTCCCTTTCCCTCTCTCCCTTCAATGCTGGAGTGTCAGAACTTTTAATCAAAGCCAAAATAAAAGTCAGTATCAGCTGTTGTTTTATTGGCAATGATAGGAAGAGACCAACTGAGACAGTGAGAGTATCTACCTAGACTACAGTACCACACAGAACAGCCAGCATTAGCCATTTTTCCACTGCAGGAACTTAAAGATATGTAATGTAGCCATTGTCAGGGGTTTTACTTCCACTGTTCCAGAGCCGATTTTGATCAGAAGTGAAGCTGAGAAGCACAACAACTCCTCGTACCTAATGGACAAAATAGGTAATTTTCCAGTGTCTCCCAAAACAACGTGTATGATTGTCTGCTGATCTGTGACCCCAATGGTTACATTTAAGGGCTTAGATATATGTAAAAGTGGATAGGGATGTGGACAGATACTACACTGGGTGTCTGCAAAGAGCCTTGCAAACCCTTGCAGACATCGTCAGATGACAAACTTTATGTCACATGGACCCTTGCTGCAGGATGCGAACCACGACTGCAAGAGGTCCTATATCAGGAAAACGTAAAGAGCCATACCAAGCAGCTGAACAGTGCTGTTGTTTTTGTGGTGAGGACAGTCAAGAAACATGAACGGCATAAAGCAATTGGCTCGACAATAAATCCAACTTCTACATATTACATCCACCATTTCCGTCATTAATCGCAACACTTCAAATTAGAAAAGCTGGGTGGCGAAATCCGATCCAGTTCCCTCAAACACTGCAATAACTGCATTTACATTCACTTGAAGCAAAAACTTGTTTTTGTCAATGAATAAATTATATGATAAATGCAGATGGTGCAACTGTTAAATGAATGATGATGGCGGCTCGGAGATTCGGACTAATTGTATAACAGCTTAAAAAAAATGCTGTTTGTCCACCACGACCTCCAGAAATGTTAAACCTGCTGCTGCCTGCATACTTCACAGTGGTTGTGTATCTTTTAGGTAGTCGATTACCATATTGCAGAGTGCATCTCTACTTTTTTCTCTTAAAAACCACTAGCGGACCTTTAAGTAATGAGAATTTAAGTTGATTGAAATTGAAATTTTTTCTTTATCGTTCGGAAAGTCTGTTTTGATTCCCTGTTTCAGCCCAGCTCATTGGAGGAAAAAAAATCCTGGTTTGCAAGTTCAGTTGTAATTTATCTTCTATCAGTCTCTTTCTGTTTGTGGTTTAATTAATCTCTTTTCAACAGGAACGTGCTCCTAAGACTCCTATTTCATGTTCACTCTTCCCTTTGTGTTTCATTCACTCCTTACATTATGTGTCGCTCATGTTCTCTCTCTGCCTCTCAGTTGAGTGATACTGGCTGATAAATGTATGGGGGAGGTGGGGGGGTCTGTTTCTGATTAATAGCCATGAGGTCTTTCAGGAAACATAATGAGTTTCTCCTGCTGAAGTGTGTGTGTGTGTTTAACGCATGGTTGAGTGGTTATACATTCCCATTTGCAAGTGTGTATCTCTCTCTCTTTTTTTCATTTTGTTCCCAAAGTGCTGATAGCAATGAAAATGCTCCATTTTCATTCACTGACTTATCAACTCTGAGGGACATTTTACCCTTTCTTCCCCATTCCTCCTTGTTCACGTCCCTTCTACCTCAATCCCTCCCTCCGTCTTTTTCTCCCTGTGGGATTAAGAAATTGCCCAGTGAGACTCCAGCCATATGAACTTAAAAGCACTAATTAAACATCAGTATGTCTTTATCAAATTAACTGGGGACCACAGTTGAGGCAATTTGTTATCTGTATCTTACTGCAGTGGTAATGTTACTACTCTCATTTCTCTATTTTATGGTCTATATCCCATCATTTTGATCCTGTTGCTTCTTGTTGTCTAAATGTTAATCCAGACAGTTTGTTCTGGTGTTTCCGATCATATTACATGGTCTTTAAAAGCAGATGGAGTTTTCCCAATTGTCATGGAAATGTGCATCAGGTTCAGATTTCTTTTTAGCACTTTATGGTCTTCTTGTCAGTGCTGGCTTAAAAGTTCATTCAGAGTTCATTCTTGACCTGGGAAACAGCAGTAGAGAAACTCTGCTTTTGGGTGAAAACGCTGGACAAAAAGAACTTAAAGTCCTTTCCTTTCAATATTTACCTTTTGGTCTTTTCCTTCTTTAATTCCTTAATTTTTCTCTATTCTTTTATTTCTCTTTCCTTCCCTCCTTGAATGCTTTACTTTTTCCTCCTTTCTGTCCTTCTAACGTTTCCTAGCCCCTTCTCCTTCATTACTCTTTTTCTCTCCTTCCTTCTTTCCTCGCTGTTACTTCTGCTCCATCTTTTGTTCTTTTCTTACTCGCCCTTTTCTCCCTATATTTCTGTCCTTCTTTCCTACATCCCTTCCTTTCTTCCATGCTTCTGTCCTCCCTTGTTTCCTTTTAACTCCTCAACCGCCCTCCCTGCTTTATTCACAGAAATATGTTCTCTTCTCAGTCATTCACCTCTCTCTTCCTGTGTCCTAACTTTCTTCTCTGAATCTCACCTTCTCTGCTTCCTTCCTCACGTCTATAAAATATAATAGTCATACTGATCCATTAATATTCCTCTACACTGCTCTCTTTTATTCCCGGTGCAGTCATTCCCTCACATCAGTGTATGTCTCTCCAGCTTTCTCATCATCATTTGTATCCTTTGAATCTTTGAGTTCTTTTCTCACCCGCTTTCTCTTTTTCTCTGTCTGTCTCTCGCTCTCGCTCTCTCTGCGGTGCCCGAAGGCTCGTCTTTCTCTTCCTCTTTGGCTTTGTGTGTGTCTGAGTGTGTACTGTGTATAATCTTGAGTCTCTGGACTGATTTAAGGAACACTCTGTTCTGTTCTCCATTGTGTCTCAGAGTCGAACACGCTGCGATCTGTTATCTGTCTGCCCAATTTTACATGCTGCATTGTAATGCCTTCGACACATCGACGTGCCCACACACACACACACACACACTGACACCCACTCACAAAACACACCAACAGCCATACATACATACACACACACACACACACACATCCAGAGCTGCATCTTTCTCACTGTGCTGCACATACACACTGTCCTTCCTTCTTTCTTGCGATCCTTCACAGCAGTTGACAGACACAATATCTTTGAGTCACACTGTCACTCACTCACTCACCCATCACCCTCTCTGCCTCTGACACACACACACACACACACACACACACAGATGGAGGGATTATGTGGTATCACATTAGCAGTACAGCTCTGTGTTAATGGCCTTTACATCATCCAGCAGAGCCACTTTGACTCTTTAAACACGTTCAACCTTCTCTCTCTCTGTACATCTCTCTTTCTCTGTAGTTCAGCTGTTGCAGAAACAGTCTGTGTCTGAAATTCTGAAATTTCATCAAAATGAAATGTGAGTCAGTATGTTTTCCATCAACTACCTTAATGTGAATATATTCAAGAGGACGTGCCAGGACTAATAACTCTGATACATCATTACATTTCACTGCTGCTTCCCACCTAAGATATTTGTGGGTTTTTTTAATGAATCAATTTCTCTCTGTTACGGAAGCTACTTTGAATCTGTAGCAGGTAAAGATACAACGACACTGCACTTTTATTGAAAGTAGCAAACTACACTACAAGCAATACAGAATAGCTTAACACACTGATATATTTCACATCAAGAAACATTGGTAAATGTGCTTTTTGATACCACTCTCATATCTGTACGCTAAATATGAAGCAGCTGGTTAGCGCTGCTCGTCATCACTGTAAAGTGCTGATTAAACCAACAAGATAAAACATGCTAATAAGTGAGCTTTAGAGGTGCTGGTAAGCGGATTTTATTACCTTTGGACGGAGCCAAGCTAGCTGTTTCCCCCTGTTTCCAGTCTTTGTGCTAAGCTAAGCTCACTGGCTCTTGGCAGTAGCTTCATATAAGTTTCAGTTGTGCGGTTTCAGGTGCAGAATTTGCATGTAGTAGAGCAACATTTCAGTCATTTCTGAGTTGTCGTTTATTTCTTGGAGTAAAAATAAAATGTAGAGTAGAGATGTCACATTTGGTCATGCTACCAAGCTACTTTGTGGAAAAATTAGCTAGCTACTAGCTACTGGAAACACTACTTGACCTTTACGAAAAGAGTGTAGTTAGTAGCGATGCTACAAGTAACATTGCTACTCCCCAATACTGGCCACTGTAGTTATAGGGTTGACTTGCAGCGTGGGCCTTTGTCTGGAATCAGCACAATATGTGTTAATGTGAAAATTAGAAAACATAAAAACAGATTTGACTAGTTTTTCTGTTCTTGTCCTGTTTTTGTTTTTTTGTCTCGCCCCATGCCCTTTCTCTCTGACTTTTACCCTCTTTTACTATTTCTCTATTTCTTTTTATGCCTTTCTCCTTCTTTTTAGTAAACATATCGGTTTGCCTGTTTATTGAAAATATAGTTGCATAAATCAAAAAACCCCACTCTCCATCTCGTCTTCTCATGCTATGAGCAAAATAAGTTTGATGTTGACTTTCCTTCCCCGCTCTAATGAAAAGTTACGACACTGCAGCTCCAATATTTGCTTGCGTTGTTTCTCGCCCACAATCCCTCCCCTGCCTGCTACTCACTTGCACATTTTTGATTAATAAGTGAGGTACAGAGTAACTAAGTTACCTGAAGGATATCTGAGTTAAAGCTGAAAAATGAGACAGCTGTTTTAACAAAGTTCATAGATGCTCTTTACACTCTATAAATAATCTTGCAACAACCACCAGTCTTTGGAGGCTATTGTATATACACATGTAAATGGCCCAATTAAACCGCATGCAATCAACTTTACTTGCAGTAATATAAGGCTTACAAGCCTCTGAATACCTGTTTACAGTATAATGTAATCCAAGAAAACAGCCCTGTAAAATCAACAGTTTAGAATTTAAGTATTTTGAAAATGTACTCTACTGATTTTATGTTGATGTTAGGTGTTTTTCTTGTTTCTCCCTACTGTAATGCTTGTATCTAAGAAGGGTAATATATAAATACTGTATAATTGTATATAGTATGCCTGACCCTACATGGGATGAACAGGTATAGAAAATGGAATGAATAAAGTATTATTTTTTAAATATTGCATTTTGATGTTTAATTATTGTTGAGACAAAAAACAAAAACCCATACAAAAATAATGGGTATTTATTGTTTTGGAGGTAAATATCAATATTTTAAATATAGTATATTGATTTGATTGATTCCTTAAATTGTTAGTAGTTGACGTGTTGTGTTCAGTCAGGAAAATAAACATAAAAAACGAGTTTGTGATTTTTAAAATTGTTTTTTAGCTCATCTTTTGCTCCTCCTGTACCTCTTTCTATACAACCGTCTTCCCCCATCAAACCCCACCCAGTCCATCCCTCTTGTTCCTGTAATGGCGCTCCATCTGTTCAGTCCATTAGGTGGGCCTCATGGCTTAGTGACTGCGCTGATGACAATGACCCCTGTGACAGTACAACACGATCCATACTCTGAACCTGCTCTTGTGGGCATCGCTTGCCAGCGGGGCACAAGGTGTGGTTTTTATGCTAGACCTGCATCAAATAGTGTCACACACCAGGGCACTTTCTGTACACGAGTATCACCTTCTGGAGGCTTGTTAATGTTAATACAATTTGAACATCTTGCACAACATTGCTCTGAAATCCCCCATGTCAGTTTGCTCTTACAATGTTAGTATGAAAGAAAAACATACAGTAAGAGACGAAACTACCACAGCTAAACACATTTCCACAGTTCCACTTCTTCGTCGAATTACTGTACTTCTTCTGTCAGTCATGTAACCTCTAGTTGCTTTTTCATTTGATTTAAAGAATAACATACAAATTTCATCAAAGAACACGCTCCATATCGGGTTTAGTCAGAGGTTTGATTGTTGCTCTGAGCCTAAGTTTAATAGACATTTAAAAGACTTACATTTTTGTACATTCCTATTTTTTAGTTTTACGCTTCATTTTACAGCTCCGTCATTTCATAATCATTTCCTAATAATTTTCAAGACGTTCAATAGAAAGAACGAGGTAATTTGGTGACAATCAAAGGGAAAAAAACGAGACAATGTTCAATCATTACACAATAAATTGCTAGTTTAACCTCGTGAGTCTTTAAAATTGTAATCTGTAAGATTTTAGCCCTGGTTGATTTGGCAACACAGCGGTAACAGATTAACACTACAGCAAAACACTCCTTGAGCAGATATTTTGTCACTTCGCCACTAACAATGAAAACTACTGCATAGAAAGGTAGTTATAGAATGTAAATACATTGAATGGCTGATGCAGAAAAATGCCAACCATAAATAGTATCAGAAATGGGAATTATTTCATGAAAATCTTAAGTCTTAAATCTTATTATAACATTAAATCAGACGTAAAGAAATTTGTCCACAGGCTACATATCACATATCATTCAACATATATGAGGATTTCTAATAATCCAAGAAATAATAAATCAGTATTTACTTGGGTTTAAATTATGCTTTTCTTTCAAGAACATTCGTATAACTAGTACCAAATTCTTTTTCTTTCCAGGTAACATGAGCTCAATTTGTCATCTTTATACTTTGCTAATTCATTCAGATTTTCCTGCTGTATCCTGGTTTTTCTTGCTGCTGCTAATAGGGATAATTTAAGTATCATCTAATCTAACCATATGATGTTGAGGGTGTTTAGTCGGTGTCAGCGTGCATGTGTGTGGATGAAAGAACTGAAGATTAATGGTACATTCAGTTGTGTTGTTGTTGTTGTTCCTGGCGTGTGTGGGTGTGTGTAGGAGCCACTGTGGTTTCAGGAGGTTTTCAGTCACTTTTAACCTCCGTTTTGATCTGAAATGTTTCACAAAAGAGCATCAAAAGTCAAAGTCTCTTTTTTTTTTTCTTTCTCTCTCTCCCTCCCTCTTTCTCTGTAGGCAGATGGAGGATGCTGATCCCTCGCTCCGGAGGTGTGGAGTGACAGATGACAGAGGGATTGGTACAGCGGGAGAGAAAGAGAGAGTTAGCGTCGGAAAGGGTCACTGCCGCCGGTAATGGAAAACAGCGGCAAAGGTCAGGCACATCGATCGGGAGGCGAGGAGAAGTAAGTGACCAGATTTACTGATACTGCGATGACAGTGTTTCTCACTCTCTCTCTCTCTTTACATTCTGCATCTTTTGCTCTCTTTTCCTCTCATTCTCAATACTTTTCTCTGTGTTGCTATTTCCTATCTCACTGCCTCTCATTTCTGCACCTTAATCGCATTGTAAAACACACATTTTGTGTGTAACGCCTACAGTGCTCAAAGCGCTCAATATTTCTGACTAAAGGAGCTTCAAAGTTGTACTTTCAATGCAGCGCAGCACATTCTGTAAAGGCTCTTTTAGTTGTTGTGCCATTTCTCACAGGATTGTTGTCTTAGCTTTAAAGTTTGCTGCTGAAGAAGATATGCAGCTACAGTATCGCGCTAAACCACAACAGTGACTCAGCATATAGTCAGTTCATTCAACTTTTTCTGTTTTAAATTCTCACTCACTTAAAGTGATGCATTTTACTTTTCATGCAGGTTCAACAGCGGTTTGTTTGGACTACTCAGGGAAAAAACGGGCAGGTAGCATGAGTGCTGGCCACTCATGCTAAATGCTAACTTTTTTAACTGCCAGACAAAGGAATGAAAACCGCAGAATCAGATTTCATGATTCTGTGGTTCCGTTATCCATAATTTATGATGTTTAGAGTCTCAAGGGTCTGCTCACCTGACAGACAGAGACACAGGAAGGCATTGGTAGGCTTCATTACGATAGCCATGCTAGCTAGCCAGGCTAACACTGCAGGAAGGTAATCAATGGAGAAGTGCACAACATAAGTTTGTAAATCAACCTGCTGTGTTTTTCTGTTGTTTTACCTTTTGTTTCAGGAAGGCAGAACATTTTCTCTCGGATTTAAATTTAATCAATTAAACATTTTCAACTCTAAAACAATGATTATTAAAGGTGATAGGAACCAAATAAAGACTTGTAGCAAGTCCCTTCAAAATATGATATTACAATAAACCCATGAATGTTCATGCAAGCATAACTTCTGGCTAATCATATTTTGACAGATTTTGAAAACCACATTTATAGATCCCTTCAATACAGACATTAGTTTGCAATGTCGGTATTACAGTTCTATTATCAAAGAATTTCCCCTCAAATTAATGATATTAGAATAAAGACTTCCACCAACTCTAACGAGAATACCTAAAGAGGGCACAGCTTGAGGGCACAATGCTAAATAAACAAGAAATGTAATTTTCATGAATCATTTCATACTGAAACGTGTCAAACCTACAGCCATTGTGATCTACAAGATATTGTACTATTAGCTCGCACAGGAAAACACAAAAGTTCCACAACTGATTTCTTGATTTTGTCCTACAAAGCAAAAGAAGAGTCAAAAAAGATCATCTCTTGCCTCAGCATAAGGTACTGTTGTCACATAAGTTGGCATTTAAATAATTTACCAACATTTATAGCTGGTGGTGTGTATAGATATGGAATATAAACCCTTGAATGTTCAACTTCAAACCACACACACAAAAAAGCAGTTAGTGCTGTTTGCCTTTGTGGGGCAGTTTAATAAGACAAAAATCCTTCCATCCCATTTCCCTGCCACCCTGCCACTGTTTTATCTCGCAGAGCAGAAAAGGCTTAAACAAACACAAGTGCGGCAGCAATTTGTCCCCGCGGTGAAAAGCAAAGCGACGGCGGCGACATCTGTGCCTTAACTAGGCTCCGGCTGCGTGATCCTTTTGTGAGTCTCCAGCTGTATCTGTGTAACTCTCTATAAGAAGTGGGGTGGGGAATGTTTCATAGTCACACCGCCAATTATGATCTACAGATGATGTGATTGGTTAGCTGAGACCAGCGTGCACTCACTCCGCAGCAGGCCAACGTGTAATCTTTGGTTTGACACTAATGAACTGTGTGTTTTCATGCCAGGTTTAAGGCTAAAACTATGATTAAAAGGAAAAAGATAATTATTGTTTAAATGGACAATTACTGTCCTGTGGAGTCGAGGGATTGGTTACATTTTGGGTGACTCTTTTTCTTTCCTTTCATCTGTTTCCTCTCAGTCACTTTTCCTATATCTCTCTGATCCTTCCTTCATCTAACCTTCCTCCTCTTCCTCTTTTCCTCCCTCCCTCTCTTCCCCCTCATCCTCCACTTCCTCTCTTTCTCTCTCTCTGTGATGCATTGCTGCTTTATCAGACCGGTTAAATGGCTCGCCTGCAGTGCCATTTAGTTTCCTGTGAACTATGCTGATACTCTCCCTGAGAGGAGGCGATAGGAAGCAGCCTCTCTATTACACACTGAGCAGTGCAGAGGTGATAAACATACACACGCACACGCACACACACATACACACTCCTACATGTGCACGCACACACATATAATTCCTCATCGTCTGTTCTTATTTAAAGTTGTTAACGCTGTTTTCTCATGTTTCATTTTAATTTTTAAAGCACCGGTTCACTGATTTTCAACCCAGATCTTATTATAATGTTTACCTTTTATCTAGAATCATGCATACGGCAACCTCATTAATGGCTTTAGCTTTAAAACAACCACACTACTCTGTTTTATTGACTTTATCTCGCACAAAGTCCTGTTTTTTCCCAGCGTAGACATAGCCAAGACAAATAATCAATAAATCCTGATAGATAGCGTGGATTTGTAGCCTCCTTTAATCGGCTAAAGATACAGATGCCTCTGACTATACTGCGAGCTTCCTGTTTCTGAAAAGAAGATTTATCCTGGCCCCACTGGAGCAGAAGCCTTCAAAACTAAAGTTATTGGTGCAGTTGCATTATAAATAATTGAATAAATGAAAAATAATTGAACCTGACCTGTGTGACAAAACTTCAGTCAGTTCACATCCTATCTTCAATCTATAGAAAACATCGGGTTTTATTTACCTGACCGCCATCAGAGCGTAGTTTTAATTAACCAACCATTAAGGGAATAGTTCAGCATTTTGGAAAATAAGCTTTTTCGCTTTATTTCTGAGAGTTAGATGAGAAGATTGACACCACTCACATTTCTGTGTGTTCTATGTGTAAGTATGGAGCTAGAGCCAGGAGGCAATTAGCTTAGCTTAGCATAGCATAAAGACTGGAGGTGGGGGCAAACAGTTAGCCTGGCTCTTTCCAAAGTTTGAAAATACAACACCTCTAAAGCTGACCAATTAACATGTTATATATTGCTTGTTAGAATATTATGAGGAATTAAGCTTTTGAATGATACCGATGAATAATGTTGAGCATTTAATTTAGTGTGAGAAAAGGTTTAACTCCAATGCAGCTTCCGTACACTTGTAAAAAGACAGAGAAGAAGAATGTTGTTGTGCTGACGTCTGTTAATAAACGAGCAGATGGCAGACGAACAGTGTTGTTTTACCGATCCATCTCAATGAAAACGGAGTCTCCCATCCATCCTGTGACACTGAGTTATTAATATCAATAAGAGAAGAATATGAAAAGAGCAATATGAACTGCAGATATATGTGCTGTAACTATTTTTTAACAAACAACAGATGGGCACAGTGACTTCCCAAAGTCTAGTCGTCATAGTGAGGTTGCCAATCTGCAGAATGGGCGTAGTTCCTAAAATGTCAGACTGTTCCTTTAACCGCAGAGGTTGCAGATCAGAAAACTGTCATATAAATCATTTTTTGTAAAGATTGTGGGTTGATCTGGAAGAGGCTGCGAACAACGTGTGTTATGTAGTCATTTAGGTATGAGGACTTGTTGCAGCTGACACAATGTATCTGCCCACACACACATGAATAATCTGAATTTATTATTGTGTTTGCACACAGGAACACCTAGACAATTAATTTGTGCATACACATTTACACAAACAAAAGTGTCAAATGAATACACTCAAACACACATTGAGATACAATAGATTCACATTAAACAATACAAATGTTGATGATGCCCAAATGCAAAGCAGGGCTTTTATTGCTTATAGCAATGAGTAAAATATGTACACACACACACACACTCAGAGTACTCTGCTTGATATTATCGTAGACTCACCGCCCACTAAACTATCTCAGCTGGAGGCCTGGGTCCATCTGGAGATGTGCTGGCTCTTTATCTCAAACACAAACACACACGCATGGACACACACAAACACAGAGGCACACACAAAGAAGGAAAACAACACAAGGATGCGCACACACCCATTCACTTTTCATTCTTAAACATGTGCCCACACATTGTAAAACAATGTCTCATTGGTTTTCACAGTCTTTCACGCTCTGTCTTACAGTTTCTTACACGCAAAGAGTGCACACACACACACACTCTCTCTCTCTCTCTCTCTCTCTCTCTATCTCACACACACACACACACAGTACACTCAGACTCCTCCACCTCTCCTTGAAGACATTTATGAGGTGCTGAATCACTAAGCCGTCTGAGTGGTAAGGGTAAATAGAGAGGACAGCCAGTCCTTTTGCACACACAGCACACACACTGCGATGTGAGGGTGTAAACATCAAAGCTTCTGTTTCACTTTATCTCCTTTTAGTTTATTTTAAATCACTGTAGTGTTTGACACTGCTAGTGACTCTCTCCCAAACTTTTATTAGGCATGCAGACAATATCATAAATTAGTCTGATAAAGGAAGAAAGAATCAAAGAAGGAAAGAAGAAGAATTGAGTGGCCACATTAATGGATGGCTGTAGAGGGAGGAAGAAATGCAGGAAAGGTGGAGGGGAAGATTTAAAGATAAAAAAAAAGAATTTAGTGAGTAGGAATGAAGGAAAGCAAATGGAAAATGCAATAAAAAATGGACAGACAATAAGGAAGATGCAAGAGAGGATTGGTTAATTGATGATGAATGACTAGGTGAATACAAATTGTGCAAACAGGAAGTTCAAAGGAATTGATCTGTCTTTTTTTCGTTGGTTCCTTCCACAGATCAACCTGATCATCAACTCTGACCTAAAAGAAGAAAAGTCACGTGCAACACCTCAGAAACACTCAACCACAGCAGCAAGATTTACAGCTGAATGCAGATATTTAAACTGATTGATACTCATCTGCAAACTAACTAGCAAAGATCTGGCGGCAGGATCAGACAGCAGGCAGCAGCCATGGATATGAGTAAACCAATTTTCAGCTCTGACTTAGAAACTCTTAAGCTCTCAGTTCCACCAAGAGGTGGATGTGACTGAACGGGACGTTTTTGCTCAGTGAGAACCTAAGAACTCATCGCCAATGACTTATTGGCAAGAAATGGGAGATTCAAACCTCAGGGAACAATTTGAGGCTGTTTGCAGCTAGCGAGACTTTACTGGAATACAATATAAACTCAAGAACACTTGTAGTTAGTTCCTCCCAGTCCCCTCTTCCCTGTCACTCCCCATCCCCAAAGTTGCTTCCTCCCTGTTTTTCCCCTTCCCCCAGATCCTTTTTTTTATCAATCTGTCCTTAGTAATGGTCTCTTGGTATTAAGAATCCATTTTGGAAGACACACTTCAAAACTCTTCAAATAAGTCTCGATCAATGCTGAGCAGATCTCTCTCTCCACCTTCTTACCTCTGCTGGTGAAGAAGGTAAATTAAAACTCCCTCTTTCAACCTCCAATAGGGTAAGGGTCTCTCTTTGGGATGGGCGGCCCAGCAAGGGCTCTTCTTGGCGGGTTCAGCACCACCACTTCTTCCCTGGAGGTTGGAGGTCGGATGGCTTGGCCAAGCAACAACCCCCTGGACCTGAACCAAACCCTGTCATGGGGGATAGGCCTTGGAGGAAGTGGTGGAGGTGCAGCAGCCATGAGTGCAGGTCTGGACAATTTTACCCAGGAGTCTGTCACCAGGGCGGTGAAAAACTGGCCGGCACTGCTCATACTTGTCATCATTGCACTGACGATCGGTGGCAACATCCTAGTGATCCTGGCAGTGTCGCTGGAGAAGAAGCTTCAAAACGCCACCAACTTCTTCCTGAGGTCGCTGGCTGTGGCGGACATGCTCGTAGGCATCCTGGTAATGCCGATTTCCCTCATCAACATCCTCTACGGTGAGTTATGACCACCTACAAAGCATAACTGCTTTTGTTGAAATGTAAGGTAGAAGACGTAGACACTTGCAGCAAGCAACAAACATCGAAAGATCCATAACAGATTCCAGTCATCTCTTTCTGTCTGTCCTAAACAGCTCAATGTATCATCGAGCTTCACTTCAAAAATCTTTTGCTTCAATTCTACTTTCACCACACAGAGAACAAAATTGCCTGCAAAACACACCTTATAATATCAGGAAGACACTCCTCAGAACATGAAATTGCTAGAACACATCCATGCCAATGTAGTTTCGCAAGTAATTACCACTTTTGGGTCGGTTCACCCAAATCAAATGTATTTTCTCACTTACTTGTAGTGGTATATAGCCATGCAGATAGTTCTGGTTTTATTTGCCCAGCTTTTGTGATATCTGTCTCTGACATTTCTGCCTCCAACACAATGGAGGTGGATAGAATTAAATTTAGGGTGTTCACGTCATACAAAATTATATTAACAGTGCAGCCAAGCTTGCAGGTGAGGGCATCGCCAAAGTCAGTAGGATTCATCATCTGGGGACCATCAATGTCTGTACCAAATATTGTGTAACTGGTGAGTTACAGTTAAAGTGAGAACTTTGGCCTGCTGGTGGTGCTAGATGAAAAGTCAAGGGATCACCAAAATCATTAGAATTCATCCTCTGGGAACAATGAAACAATCTGTACAAAATTTCATGCCAATTTCAGTCAATTTCAGCGGTAGACACCCAACAGACTGACAGACCATCAGTAAGTTCTCTTTCCAGAAGCAGTGTTCCCATGTCTCTGGATAATCCACACTACTTTTTACTGAAATATATATTTTTGTTTTGGAGAGAACTGACCCTGTACATATGTAATTTTATACCTGGAAAGTCCTCTGTTCACTACAATAACAGATGCTTCAACCTGCTATAAGTGCTTATAATTATTGATTTTGTTCTTTACAGCTTCTTACGTTAATCATGAAAAGTTAGATACATACCTATAAACCTCACCCAATATTCAAAACACTCTTCGTTGCAGATTTCTACCCCTGATCTCGGGCACCCACCCACTCACCAGCTGTTGGCAGCACACTGTAACATGCGCCCTGTCATTATTTCAAAACATTTTTCAGTGCAATTATTGAAATAATTATTGCTTCTCTGAGACATTGCACACTGTTATATTGCAAGTGATTCAAGAGCTGGAGGATGCCAGCTTGATAATTGCAATATCATAGCCAGCTATCAACTGCTGTTCTGGCTTACAATATCCCTGCCAGGATTCTGCATGAACGCCCACAGTAGCTTAATAGGATGTCGGGTTGTTATATGGTAGGCTGTGTATTGGATATCTTTTCCAATGTTGAGTAAAAATATTAAATTAAAAAAGGGCTGTCTTCCTGTAACATTTCAGCCAGCCCTCTACATTAACACCACAAAGGAGACGTACATTTCTTACGGTGTACCTGTAAATGTCACCATCACAGAACTGATCACAGAGCTGATAGTAAGGGAGAAAATCTTTTGCAGAGCTGTAGATAAACACAAGCTGACCTTTGCAGTTTTCAATGACAGCAATCCTTGTCAATGCCCACATTTCTTACTTCCAAGAACTCAGAGCAGTTTCTCATTCAGGGTTTTCAGCAGATGTCAGATCTGTTTGGAGCCAACTTTTTTAGAGGCATTCTGATTCTTTATTTGGGATGTTGAGAGAAAAGAGGACATGTTACCATTGCAACATGGTCAGAAGAATACCAGTCAGATCAGAGCCTTCTAGGGAAGGTCTGAGTCAAGTCAGGTAATTCGAAACAAGGCCAAGGCCGTCGAAGCAGTCTTCATATAATGAAGTCGACATGCAAGTCTTTCAGATGTCTAAATGCTGGCCATTACGTGGCAGTTTTCTTTTCAAAGCACAGTTAATAGTGGTTTTTACATCAAGTCCTTTCAATGTATAGGCCTAACAATAAATATTCAAGGTATGTTGCCTGCCTGCGACTGTCAATTGATTTTGAATTTTAGCATGTCAAAACTATGTTTATGGTTTTGCTTTCAAGTTAGGTCAAGTGTTTAGGGAGCCCAATCAGGCAATCAGGCCTTTATTTTTGTGATTAAAGCTGTATTCATTTTTTGTTGTTGTTGTTTGTTTTGGCCACTTGTGCGCACTAGAACAAACTGTTAACACAACATCTGACATATCCTCACCTTATAAAGTTGTTGTTGGCAAACGTGTTAGCAAGTCATTTGCAGACGCACAGAAACATTAGCGTTCATTCATCCAATGTTCAGTCTCCTTTTAGCTCTGGTTTGGTCTTTACCAACTACTGAAAGAAATATTTTTAGCTGCTAGATGCTCTGATGTGTTCACCAGCTCCTTGCTAACTTTGTCTCCCTGCCATTTGCTGCTGGGCAGGTAGTGTACAGTGGGTTCATCAGAGCTTTTTAGCTGCCTGCTGCGGTCGAAAACAGCGTTGACAGCGGTGAGAGTGAACCAAAGCGAGCAAAAGTTGCGGTCCAGAAAACAGTGAGTTGGAACAGGTTTTCAAACTGAGAGGAACTGCAGTGTCAGGTGATAATCGTCTGTGGGTTTGTCTCTACGAGCGATACCTCTCACATCACACATAGTAATTTGATCCATTATTAATATAAAACTACTGGTAAGTGCAGCTTTAAGTGGTCAATTAATCAAGGGCCAAACAATATTCTATATACAAGACAATAATGTCAGCACACGAATAAACCTTTTTATCAACAAGGTCCAACATTTTCAGACAAGTATGCATCCGAACTTTCCCATTACACAGTCATTTGACCCATTGTTATTATGAGAAAACTGATTATAGATTGTAACTTTTAAAAGCTTAAATATATACATGGGAATCTGGGTCAAATGCTTATGTCAAAGATATGAAAAACAATATTTTATTTTCAGCCAAGATCACATGTGTGGTTAATTCGATCCAGCATTTGTCTAAATAGTTTGGGGCTGCATAGGAATTGATGTGTGAGAATTTCACAGCAGAAGATGACGGCGCACGTGCCAAATATGAATATCTTGACGTGGCTATTATGACAGGCCAAACTAATTTGAAAACTAGATGTTTAAGCTCGGTTGGTGCTAAATGAGTTGTGATTTAATTTAGATTTTTGTGCATCTGACAGTGACGCTGATGTGAGAAGTCTCCTCGGCTATCAGCCAATGTCACGCGTGGTCATTTTGTGTCTCTCTGAGAAAACATTTTGATTGGGTGTAAACAATGATGGCATATGAGCCAAATAGTATTGCCTGGGGAGAAAGAATGTGCCATTTTACCAGTGTGACAGCAGAGAAAGACCGATTCGGAAAAGTCAACATAGATGCTATCTAGAAAAAATGTATTCAGATAGAGTTTTTGGAGTTTTGTGCACATTCACCAGTCAGGATTTCCCGGTATTTTGACTTTTCTTTAAGCTTATCAGCACTGGTGTATTTCACCTGAACCTTTTGCTAAGAGGGGACATCATATTAAACTGTTAGCAAGCATAAATAAAATTTCAACGCAGCTCTGAACACAACTTGTTCTTGTGGCTGTATGACGTGCAGCTGCTGGTCTAGCAATTATTGACAACATTGTGCTGAGAACGGAGGGATGACACAAGATTCAAGGATAAGAGGATTAATTCAGGGTCAAAAGGTGCAAGTGTGGATCAATGAGAGGTCAAGAACTCAGAAGCTGGCTTGATTAACCCAAGGGAATGAATAAGGAATAAGGATCCGTTCTATTGTGTTTGAGTTTGACATTTATGTATGGTAAAATCAAACAAACGACATCAGAATAATATTAAAAGTAGAAAGACAAGAAGAGCTTAATCATGTGGAAAGAAAACAAAAGAAACAAAATATAAAACAGAATTAATCATGTTCTGTAGGGCTTAAGAAAGATCAGGGCCTCTGACTATTCATTGTTTAAATCTGTCTCTTGTGAGTCCCCCAAATTTATGGAAGTGCAATACTAAATCGCTGAAGTACCACTTTAAATCAGCTATTCAAAACAAAAATATTAACAATCAACAGATTAATCAATGCTGAAACAAATTGTTACAAGCATAAAAACTGCAGATGTGGATCTACTAATATGGGAAGAGTGCCTACGTTAAATCTATATTCCCTCTTCTGTCTTCTTCCATTTTGCCCTGCAGCTCTTTTGTATCCTCAGCACAACTTGTTCCAAAGCTTGCTATATTCATGTCTCCGCTTTGTACCTGGCATCCTTCAGGAATACTAAACAGGACAGGGAAGGTTGATCGCTGCTTAATGGGCCGCGTTTGGTCAATGGACACACTCGGCCGCTCACTCTGTATCTGTCTGTTAGTTCAAGCTGCTGCTGCTGCTGATTGCGCCAGCGTTAATCAATGTTCCACACAAAAACAAACACAAGTCTGTCTTTTCTTTCTCTGTTTCACAAACAGATGCACACACACACACAGAGGCAGATATGCAGTGTGTTTATTTACACACCTACAAAAGAACACTGTTCCCCTGCAAACACACACACACACACACACACACATAGAGCCTGGATCTATACTTGCAGTGTTATTCCTCAGACTGGTACTTGACTGCATTGATCCTCACAGCTGGCTGAGTGATTGACCAGACAAAAACACACACGCACAAGCACACACACACACACACACACACACAGGCAACAGGATGTTCTCACATGATTTAAATCGTAAGTGAATCATTCAGAGTAATAATGATGATGATGATGATGATGATGACAAATATTAAAAGATTACGTGGATGGTAATTTAGCAACTTTTATCCGTACACACACACGCGCACAGAGTCTGCTGTCACACACACACACACACACACAGCTTTTGGCAATGTGTTTCTTTAATTGGGATTACCAGAATGATGATTAAATATAATTAATGGAGCCTAAGTTTCTAAAATAACCAGCACACACACACACACAAACACAAGCGAACAGGCCAGGAACATAAACAATATGAGGTAAATGTTGTTTGGACAAGAAAAATGATTCTAATCATCCTGATCAAATCACGTTTGTCCCATAAATCTCTGCAAATGTCACAATCCCAGTCGGCCTCAGCTGGCGTGTTGTCCACCGTTAGACACATATGAGCTCATTGTGTCTTGTGTAGCATGTAGAATGGTTGAAAATTCTCTAGTCCTCTAGAGGATAGATAAACAACACAGAAACTGCCACATAAATGTGTATTCTAACAGCAATCTTTCAGAATCTTTCTGGATTTAAGTAAGTACTTTGTTAAGGTTAGTGGCGATTTGTTTATTATAGTGTTTATTACAATAATAAACACTTGGTTAAAGTTTGGGAACATCTCCAACAGTGTTTTGTTGACCCATCCATCCACCATGTCCGCCTCCCTGCGCTGAGTTTGTCGCTCTATAACACTGTGTCACCTGACTTCAACCTTTCCCGCTCCCATCATAATTACTACAGCCACTAGAGGGCGCTTGTACGTAAACATGTGGTTTTGGGGCACTTGGCTGAAATGACTGATGCTACAGTTCTTCTTGGGAGGACAGACTCTTTAAACCAAATTTAATGAGAAAGTCTCGTTGTTGGAGACATTCATACAAATAATATGTAGCTTAATTTCAAATGCAGACTGTATTATAAGAGACATCTAGACAGGGCATCAGGCAAGGTGTTAGATTCTAAAATATTCAGGTCATTAAATGGTGGATTTCTGCTGCTAACTGTAGTGTAAACTCGTTTTGAATCCTGCACAAAGAGCAGAGTGTTATTTTGTTTTCCTACAATCTAATATTGCTCTTTCACAGACAAAGAAACATGAGAAATTGCGTATTTATCTCCCGTAATGATGAAGTGCCTGGAAAATTTGTTTTATTACCCAGGTAACGTCATAACTTTCCATATCCATTTTACTATTCAACACTAACCTGACGTCTTCCATTCATTCAAAATGGGATCTTGACCATAAAGGGAGAGGGATAACGGAACATTTCAAATGAATGTAATTTAGATTCATTTGGCCTGTTTCCTTACTTGGCTCTTAATTTGGTGAGAAAACATAGAAGCGATAATAAAACACTGATAATATATGAAGTGAGGAAATGGCTCATATTTGCAAGTGTGTGACATAAACAAAAAAAAGGCATAGCAGAATATATCTCACCTCAAATCTTACCACCAAACATAAAGTAAACATACAAACAAATGTCCATGAATTTTTAATATAAATATGATCAGATCCAAAAGAGAGAGGGCAGGATGGATAAGTGATGAAGAAAATGAGATGGAATAAAAGCAGCAGAGAGGGAGATGAGATCTTATAGAGTCAACTAAGACAGGAGGGGATCACACACACACACACACACACAGGAACACACAGCCTGAAAGTATATGACCTTCAAGGCCAAATCAATCACAGTTATCGCTGAAGGCTGTCTCTCTGCATGGGGCCCAAATTGGAAACACACACACACACACACACTAGCTGACAAAACACACATGTAGGAATACACACACACACACACACACACACACACAAATTGATGCCGGACTTCTTCTTCTTCCCTGACAGCGGATTAATATGAGATGTGTTACCTCTGCTTTAATGAATTGGAAAGAGAAACACCAGCTTGTCACAACCTGAGAAGGTCTGTAATATAAAATACAGAGAGAGAGAGAGCCTCAAACAAAGTCAATATGAGAACAGCATGGACCCAGGCTCTTTAACTTCACAGAAGACACCTTTTTAATTGTAAAATGGTGCACCACTTTTATGTTTTTATGCAGTCTAGTCTAATGCAGGAAGTAGTGTGCCCTTATGCAGTGATGTGGAAAGTAAACGTGTGGGCGTTGGGGTGACGGATGCATGTGTTTCCATAATCTTTACCAAGTGTTCACCACAGCTGAAGCATTATTTATTGGAACCACAATCTTTACCCTAGCGTAGTGGCTATGCGCAGATATTGTAGAAATGTTCACTATAAAAAGGTTGCCATTGAACGTAATCTGTGGTTTTATTTGCAGAATCGTCCAATATTAATGATTTTTCTTTGCCGATAGCGTTGTTCTTTCGAGGATTGGTCACAGTCAGATTAGGTGATAACGGTGCTTTCAATCTCACTGCGACTTGGCCGAGAGACATGTCAGATTACGCGCTGAATTCTGACCAATCATAGATAACAGTCTTTTACAACATGACACCCGAAAGGTGAGGGAGTAGGGACAGGAGGGAACAGAGGCAGACCTCCAGGATCAGGGGTGTCAACGACCATGCTGTCCAAAGCGTTACTATATATAATTATATTAATTATTCTGTGAAGATTATCCAAAGGCAGGGTGCAGTATCTGCATTTTCTTCCAACCTAAAAACTTTAAACTCTTTTTTTCACTTCACTGCCTCTGTAGTTACTGCTCTCTGCCTTTGTAGGGCCGAAAAACCCAGAAATAATTCATGAAAGTAAATACTGGGACATCCTACTTCTCCTCAAATCCCTCCTTGACTAATATCTAATCTAATGTTTATGTGTTTGCATCATAATTTCAACAACATCTAAATAACATATTATTAAAGACTAAACTAAATGACCTCAAAATGCTGTTTTCAGGGTTCATGCAAAGTCTTAACTGTTATGTTTTCAAGGTTAGGAATATGCTTGAATTCGAATATACTCCTTATACTCCTAAACTGATGTTTCATTCACTACAATCACTCATGTAAAATCTTTTAATATTTGAAACAATCCCGAATTTATAGTAACAGTTTAGACGTGATGATAAAGGCTTCGAGTTTTTGGTTTAGGTACCTTGAAAGTGCTTGAAATGTGCTTGAATTTCACTCTTAAAAAGCTTTATGAACCCTGTGTTTTTTAATTGAGATTTTTGGTGTTTTATAAACAGTGTTTAGCTGTAGCAGACTTGAGTCTCTCAGTGTATTTACCAGGAAATCCAACGCACCCGCGAGCCAGCTGAGTAACACCTTGTGTGTGTGTGTGTGAGTGTGTGTCATGCAGTGCCCCCAATAAGTGTTTGACCTCTGAAAAGTTATGCAAGCTGCCTCCCACTCGGCACACACACAAACGAGCGCGTGATTCACTCCACATGCATCACATACGTGGTGCCTGTCCAGCGAATCAGAGATGAAATTAAGGAGTGTGCGTGTGTGTGTGTGTGTGTGTGTGTGTGTGTGTGTGTGTGTGTGTGTGTTTGGCCGCAGGTCTTGTCCTCTGTGAAGAAAGGACTGTTCATACGAATAGCTGCAGGCATAGAAAGACACAGAGAGACAGACTTTGCAGTATATGCCCTCTTTAGAAAGCTGACACAGCTGGAAATAAAACAGAGCCGAGGTGCACAGGAGCATGATCAGTTTTCCCCTGATGTTCTCCGGTTGCATATTACATTTTATTGTGTTATTATTCCGGACAGGACAACCTTCAGGGGAAAATATCTCAGAAACACAAGAAAAGATCTGTTCCAGATGATTTTTCTTTACATTGTGAGTCATCTTTAAACCTTGGAAAGACTGATGGGAATTTCAGATAGTATTGAGAGTAGAGTAGCAGAACCAGAGGGAGGAAAAATACAAAGGTTATGAGCTTTTACTTGAGATTTGGGCTTTCTTCAACAGCCATATGCTTATTTATGTTCTTTTCCCCAGTGTACCTTTCCTGCTAGTGGGTAAAATAGTGCCAGGATATCATTTTAGCCTGCTAAACAGCCTTAATCAACATTGTTATTTCCGATTAGTCAAATCCTTTTCATTATTTTATCAGCTTTTTTTTAAATCAAGAATCAAGAATCAGCAGGAGGCATCAAACCTTCACATTAACACACGCAAACCCTCAGGCACAGCACAGCTTTATTCTCCTTTCATACGTCCATATGCACTGTGTTAATCCCCTGTTTATTGGCCCCGCACAGAAACATATTAACAACAATGTCTTTCCTAAACAGTATCTAAATCCTGAGCTTCACCTCCCCGCTGGCAACATTTGTATGCAAACTAATTAGCTAATCTTAACCTCTACTCTCCGATTATAGAATTGCCAATATAAACACACATCTAATTATCTTAATCATAATAATCAGAGTAATACTCGTAAACCATGTAAATGCTGTAATCAAACTATCACCAAACCCTGATTTCTTGCGGGAACTGTGCAATTTAGTGCACGTAAAGTGTGCTGTGACTTGTGCTCTGGTGTGCTCTAATTAATTAAAGTTCAGTCAACTTCTGCATGCTGCATTTTAAGCCTTCATACTCCGCTGACCCTGATGACATTCACTCAGCCAGGCCCTCAGAACAGGCTGAACACATTTACATGACTGCTTTCAAAGACAACTGTGGCAAATCATAGCGAGTGAACTGCATAGTACATAAAGGACAATAAGACCTCAGTAATGTATAATGTATTACCCCTTATTCTATAACATGTTTTACAGGACTCTGGTTTATAATAAAGCTTTTGTCAGATATTATCAGCAATATAACCTCCACCCTTCTTTCTCCCCCCCCTCACCTACCTCTTGTGCCTCTCCGTGCTCCAGACTACGCCTGGCCTCTCCCCAGCGCTCTGTGTCCGATCTGGATCTACCTGGACGTGTTGTTCTCCACCGCCTCCATCATGCACCTGTGTGCCATCTCTCTGGACCGATACGTCGCCATCCGCAACCCCATAGAGCACAGCCGCTTCAACTCCCGAACCAAAGCCATGATGAAGATCGCCGCCGTCTGGACCATATCTATAGGTCAGAGCGCATGATACGCATATTTTACAGTTTACTGTATAAAGGATTTGCCTCATTGCATGCATGCTTCTACACACAGAGAAACAGGCAAGGTTTAGTTTGCTGATACCTAATCGCAAAAAAATAAAATTCTAGCCACAAGCATAATCAACTAGATTACACTAAATCAATAATGGGCAGATTTGCATTTCTTTGCCATTCACATTCATGGTGTCAAGAGGAAGAAGCCTATTGATTTTGGAGAAACTCTTGACCTTTTCTCTCATAGTGCTATAGTACCTCTTCTCTTCAGATGTATGGCAATCCATAAAGACAGCTGAGCTACTTTAAAGAGTCAAACACCAGATTTATAGCCAATGTGAGACATGATAGAGAGTTAAAGGGTCAGTTCACCCAAATCTCAAAAAGACATATTTAGTTTTTTACCTCTTTTGGTATCTAGCCATTTATATATAGTGTTGCTTTTCTTTGCCCCAAGGTTTTAAGAAATCCATTTTCTGCTCCCACCCCAATGCAATGTAGGTAAATGGAATTTAATTTGTGGTACTCACAACACCGATTGTCTTACAGCTTGTCTGTTTTTGAGATGCTCCTTTCCTTCTGTTGATAACTTCACGACCAGTCGCTCTCAGTTGGAGTTAATTAATCTGTGGGCAGGTTTTTTTTAATGAGTTGAGACGATAAGAATGGGTCTTATTAACGTGGAACTGTTCATATTTTGTCATTTTCTATGCTTTTACACAGACTTTTACTCAGTAATTTGGAAAACAGAAAAGAGTGCTGCTACATATTTTATTCAAGCTGTTCACAGTGGGGTCTGAGGATTGTTCAGAGTGATCAGGACAATTTTTCACTGTACTTTTCCAATGTTTTTAGCACCACACATTTAAATGCACTCTGACACTGTGCCAGAGAGGTGTTGATTCACGGCATTTCGGAGACTGGATTTGTGGTGTTGTATTGAATTTCATTTTATTCTACAGTGTTTCTGTTAATTTGTCCATCCCCTATAGGCTCACACAGAGAGTTGCCAGATTGATGACTGTTATTAAATTTAATGACTTCTTGGGATCCCCAGGCAGTTTCTCCAAAGGTCCTGCCAGCACACCTGCTGACTTTCTGAAACACTGGGCACATCATCAGATTGTTGACGCTCAAAGCATCTGGCAGCTTATTGTTTACAGTTGGAACTGATTTGCATCGCGTACTTTTCTAATCCCCAGAGGTGATCGCAGCACTTTTCATATTCATCTTTATCAGTTGCAAAGACGAGGATATGCAAATTAATGAATTATGTCTTTTGAAACTATTAGCAGTATAGCCAGGAGACCTTATCTATGGAAACCACTGCACACATACAGATAGTTTATGTAAAAACATATATACGGTACCCTATATGTGCAATGTTAATCAGATTTTTTGATTGAATAACCAATGCTGTGAATCAGACAGGAAACCCAGATTAATGAAGTTGAATAAGAAGTCTCAAAGAAGCTCAAATGTGGCTTCACATTTTAGTTTAATCTTATAGGAAATAGTGTAAAAATCTCTTCAGGTACATGTAAAAAAAAATATATCCGCCTCAGTCTTATTATTCCTTTTATAGTTTTCTGTTGATATTTTAAGTTTTTTAGTTAATTTAAGTGATTTTTTTCCCCGTCATTTCTTCTTGAAGCTTCCAGAAGGTAAAATAAAAATGTAACTGCTTTTAAGACGCAATAACTAAATTGGAAACATTTATTTTAAGCTATTACAGAAATATCCCAAACAACAGAAATCTTTTAAAAAAGACAAAATAATCTCACCACAGGGTCCATTTAGTAGCTGTTCTGGAGCTTTTGATCACATCACATGATCTTCATCAGCAGATGGATTTGGCCCAGGTCTCATGGAACTGTAGCTGTAGCACTTTAAGGGCATCTAGTCCATGTTTGCAAGTTCATTCTCAACCTTGGAAACAGTAGTTTAAATAATAATCTCACTTTCGATCATATCACATCATCTTTACAGCAGATGAAAAAAAAATGTCTTCACTATAATTCCCTTTTTGTCCTGTTTCCAACCTCCATGATCACTTGGTCTCTTTTTCTTCCCCATCTTCCTTCGTTAGAGCAATCTTTTCAACTGTATAATAGCCTGGGGTAATCAGTTTGTTGAGTGTGTGTGTGTGTGTGTGTGTGTGTGTGTGTGTTCTGGGGGGAGAGTAGTGCCTGACTCTGAGGAAAGTGCTGAGGGATCAGATGACTTTTCAAACGTTTCTCTCAGCCCTCTTCCTCTGTCTGTCTGACCTGTTGTTTCATGCCCTTTAAGAGCCAGGAGGGCTTCCATGTCTTAACACGTACAACCACACACACACACACACACACACACACACACACACACACACACACACACAGATTGTCTGATTAGCCTAAAGCCCTCTGAACCTATATGCAGCTCTATGCTAAGTCATTACATCACATAAACCGCCTTGGGATACAGTAAATTGTTCCTGCACGTAACGTCACGATCCAAATGTTCTTCCAGAGGAAATGCACATCCTATATTTAGGATATGAGTTTAATCTTAATTCCTATGTGGGATTTAATGCAAGAGAACTCACTGACCTAGGAGTTACATTAAGGAAAGGATTTTGACTTGATTGTTGCTGATAGGATGAAATTTAAAAACACAGAAACTTTTTCTTTTCTCTGTTGAAAAGGTCCATGTTGAGCAAGGGATTGGATATACGGTAGAATAACTCATTAGGAGGATTAAGTCCATTAGAAGTGACTATTAGGTTGCACTCGTTCACTACTGGCTATTTTTAAATCATAAGAAATCACAGTTTTCCTGTTGGCATTTTCTTGACTCCTCAAGTGGATCTGCGCCACAACATTCGGCCATGATTGAGGTCTGAGAGGGCTTACTGCGGTCGATGCTAAAGGATCGATGCTAAACAGCAGGCGTACTGTATTAATATACCATCATACCATCAAGAGATTTTCTGCCTCTTTTTACCTTTTCAGTGTCTAGTGGAGTGCTGCTTCCCTCGGTTTTCCTCTTCAGACCACTTAGAACTGATGCATCTGCTCTCAACTAAACTGAAGTACCAATCTAGACAAACAGTTTCCCGGTTATGACAAATTTGAAATGCAGAGTAGTGGTCATGCACAAATTACCATATATTGTGCTTGTCAGAGGAGCTGTTTTGAAGCCTTATGGGATGATTCTAAGTCAGGTTTTCGGTCAGGTTGAAGAGGGGATATTCATACATCTTTCAGAAATGTGCAGCTGAATCAGGTGCTTCTCAGATCAAGGACGAAATATACAGCAGCACACTGATTGTTTTGCAACCTTTAGACACTAATCTGTCTTCATCAAAGTCTAAATTTGAAATCATCTTAATTTTTTCACTTTTCCACTAATTTATTCACACCTCCCCTTCATGACCCAAATGGTTTAAAGGGGATGAAATCAATGAGGTGGATCATTGTTGGTTTTCCTTCAGATTCACCTGGCTGGTCTAAATTAGGAAAACAGCAGATGGATGTAATTGTTTATTCTCTTTGCTTTGTGCATTTTAAAACGTACGATTACTCTCTCCAATCTGAAGCTTATCACCACGCCCTGCAGACATCTCTATTAGCTTGAGAGCATCTGTCAGCAAACCTTTGTAAAACTGCCTTAAAGCAAAATTATGTAGCCGAACTTTTTGAAAGACAACAAACTTCCTCTTAAAGTAAATAAAAAGTTGAATTCACAGGCAATAAAACACACTCAGTAGGCTACACTAAGGTGTTTTGCTGCTACAGCCTTACTTGGTCTGGTATGACCAGTAGCTTATGTTGGCTAATTAGCAAACTTTAGATAGTTACTGCTGTGTTACACTATGTTTTACCATTTGCCATTGTCCATAATTTTTACATTGGATACATTTCCTGTATCCTGTAAGAAAATCACCCAACTAATCTTAAAGTAGAATTACTATATAGGTAAGATGATTACATCCTGACCATGTTTGCCTGAATAAAAATGTACGACCCCTTGGGCACATTAGAACCATCATTTGTTTTATTAATCCTGCAGGGCAAGACTGAAATATAAATTGGGGTCAATCCTTTTCTGACCTCCCCTCCCCTGTAATAATTAGTGTACAGTCCCTAACCTGCAAATTTCCCTGCAGCATTAAACAAACATTTAAAGCTACTATCTTCTCTCAAGATCACGTTTAATCTGTTGACCATGTATAATAACTGCACAGGACTTCGTCTTGGTGTTATCAGCGCAGAAACAAACAAAATGTACACAGGAAAGCAAGAAGAACAGGGTCTTTCACTGAGAAAACATATCATCTTTGGATTAAACCAAAACAGCAAAGTAAAGTACATTTTCTCCAAAGTTGTTTTTCTGTGAAAGATGACTTCTTATAATCAGTACTGACAGATCAAGTTGTTTGACACTTCCAGATACCAGGTAGAGTTTTACATCCTCCCCTCTTCCTCTGGAGTCCTTCACAACCGGCTGATTTTGAATTATAAGAAACCCCCGGTTTTCCTGCTGGCATTTCCTTGACCCCTCTAAAGGTTTTGCACCACTACATGCCGCTGTGATTGAGGTCTGAGAGGGCTTACAGCGATCAATGCTGAAGGATTAGCGAGAAAACATCCAACAGAACATCCTTGCAGCCATTCTCTCTGGTGTAATATTACTCTGTTTGACTTAAAGGTTGTTTCGGTCCATCTGGACTTTGGTCCAGTACGACTGCTACTTATTTAACAGGACATTAAACACCATATAGTCCCTGATTTTGTTTCTCCTATCTCTAACTTTCTGCCTTACTTTCCTGTTGAAATTTTGAAATTTAGCTTGAAATAACTTAATTTGATTGTATATTCTTATTTTATACACTGCATTTGCATCAGATTTGTATATTTTAATAGTATAAGATAGCATCTCATTATAAAATAACATTTTCTAGAATTAATATTCATTGCAATAACATTTTCTCATGTTGAACAGGCTAACGTAATAATAACAATATAATAAAGATAATAATAATAGATCACTTGTAGCAGCACTTTTTTTAAAAACAGGGTACTAAAGTGCTTCACACAAGATAACAAACTGCGATTAACAATAATGTAAAAGCAAACAAACCTTGATGCATGAATAAAAGACATTAACTGATCCAGATTAAAAAAACAGTAAAATAAGGAAAAAAAAACCTCAATTCAGTGAATCAAAAGAAACTCTTGATCAGTCATCAAACTGGTTTCCAGGTTTCCTGCATTATGCTATAAGAACACACTTCCACTCATGCTTCCTTGTCAATTTCACACAACGGCTCTGTGACAGCAGGCTTATCCTGGCCATGGATTAGCTACCGAGACAGCTAAATAACATGAAGAGAGTCCTGTGGAGGAGGATAAAACCGGACATGACCTCTTCCGAAAAAATAAAATGTGAGATTTAGTTGACATAATAGGAACTCACTAGGAAACACACACACACACACACACACACACACACACACATAAATTCAGGGATTCAGAAGACAGAAACAGAGGTCAGACTGGGTCACTTGACAATCAAAGAAACAGATAAGAGTGCATTATTGCATATTTGAGCTTTTGTGTGGGTATTTTCCTTTGTAATAAATAGTCATTTCAAACTGTTCAAAGCAGTCAGCTTTCTTGGAGATGAACAATAATTCAAAATTTTTACCAATCCCCTCACAGTAAACAACCTCTACTGGTTTTAGCTCGACACGACTTCTTATATCACCATTTGAAAGCAGTAATATTCTTAAATCGATGGTAATAATTTATGCTTTATTTAATGTAACGCTGGCTGTTCTTTATTAACACCATTCTTCATGTTCACACACAGATATACTCACAGCCTGGATGCAGAATCTTCTATAAACATCTATAAAGTGGATTTTTACTATCAATATGTAGTCGGCTGTCTCAATCAGAGAAAGCACTGATGGACATGCATGTCATTTTGGAAGGATCAAACTTTTTTGTGGCACTTTTTAAGTTTCTAACTTTTTATTTTGTCTAAAGTAGCCGGAATAAAACTTTCCCCCTCTCTCTAACTGTTCTACTCCTCTTATTTCTTTCCTATTAACAAGATTCCCTCCATTTCTTTGCTATGTGCTGCGAAGCGTGAGCAGGCAAAGTAATTTCCTCTGTTCAGGAGGGAAACATTTTGTAGAGCAGCTTCGCACCCAGACGATTTTGCAGATCTCCCTCTGCTGGTGCAATAATCTTCCTCCAGCAGCCCAAGCCACGTTATGATCTGCCACAGAGCGAGCGTGTCTGCTTACCACATCGTTGTGTCGGTTGTGCGACGCTGTGGATTTATATTGTGGGCGAGTAGCTTTGGCTGTTTATCACCTGAGGGAGTGAAATCTGCTGCATTTTGAGTTTTAAACAGCACAGCGTGAGTGTGGCTGCCAAAAGTTACATTGTAAATTATGTCACAAAGTAGCCAGATGTTTCCCATCAGACACTGCTTCACCTTGAAGGGTTAGCCACCTAAATATATTTTCTCACTTTCAGCCATGCAGGTGGTTTTTGCTTTATTTGCGATTTCTGCCTCTGCTAAAATACATTGGCGGTGAATGCAAGTTTGTGTTGTTTACAGCGATAAAAATCTACTTTCTACCAAAGAAATAGTCCCAATGAGAACTGTTGACAATGAGGTCTGTTCATTATACAGAGGTACTGGGAAAGAGATATTGCTGTTTGTTCTTAATGCAATTCCTCACTGCTGTGAACACCGCGCTGTCTTGGAGTAGAGGCAGAAATCTCAGAGACAGACCGCTAAAACCTACACTTTCTGCATGGCTAGATGCTACTTTTTCTTGCAAATTGGGTGAACCAGCCCTTTAAAGAATCCTCCACACACTGATCGAGACGGTATGAATGAGTCATGGCTCGACCCAGACCACCGGACAGTCTCATTAGTCAGAAGAATTTGCACATCACAGGTTATTTGGACATTTCACAGATGTAAAATGTTTAGAATGAATTCAAACAAATCCATCCTCCTGGACAGTGTGTGTGCAGTCGATTGCAGCGATCGCATTAAGAGAGCTGCCACTGCTCCAAATTGCGTTTTGATGTCGGCCTGGTCAACAGATGTGCATGAGAAAATGATGTACCTTGCACTTAAATGAATTATACCAGCCCACACTGTGACAGAGAGGGCCGAGATGTCCCGACTTGTCCATGAAACACTCCTGTTGCCAGGAGCTTGAGAGCTGTGAAAACCTGGAGTCGCTTTTCTGAAACAGAGCCCAGGTCAGTGAAACACTTTCAGCAGAAAAGCTCTTTGAAATCAGAAGCGGCGCATTAGCCAGTGTTATTATCATATAGGCCAGAAAATCAGCTCGGCCTCGAAAGGCTTGCTCTCACCTCAGTCTTTTATCTCTCAATGTCCGCCAACAGCACCAAAGCAACTATTACAGCTTTACACACAGATAGATTTTATAATGATTCATAACAGGTGTAGCCCTCATTTCCTGTCTAATATGTGGGCACACGAGCATGCATGTGCCCAATTCTTGGGGTTGGTCATGAGGAAATGATTTAGCATTTTCCAGCTGTGATTTACACATTATTACACTTAAATGACCCTCTGTGTTTAGTTTAAAGTAATTTAACCATAAAATTAAGTAGAGAACAGGTGGGTTTTTTCCCCTCCCTGATTCATGGTTATTACCTTCATGGTTCATGGTTAAATCAATTTCTTTCCAGCCAGGAAATCAGCCTTGGGATGTTTGGAGTGGTGATGGAAGGATTTAAGAATATGTTCCTGTGATTATTAATGGGGATTCTTCTTTTCTTGTGATAGTACCCTGTGATTATCCTCGTGTTTTGCCCCATTGTTGTCCTAATATATTTTCATTGTTTTTAGGATATTACCTGGTTATTAATATTGTTATCACTGAGCTGTAATGTAAAACTACTGTGGTACAAATTAAGTGTTGTGTTTGCCTTACCATGAGCATCAACATCAGTGTGTTTGGAATAATCAAAAGAAGCTCTTGGTTCAAAATGAAGCGTGCCACCTACAGAAACAAGGAAGGAAAAGTTCTCAACAAAATAATAAAAATGATAGACATGGATTCCTTCTCCTCCATTCTCTAGGTGTGTCTATGCCCATACCAGTGATCGGCCTCCACAACGAGGACAAGGTCTTCGTCAACGGCAGCTGTGTCCTCAACGAGGAGCGCTTCATGCTGATTGGCTCCTTCGTGGCCTTCTTCATCCCACTGGTCATAATGGTGGTAACATACTGCCTCACCATACAGGTAGTCGTGTCTGTGTGTGCCTTCCAAACACTCAATGTCCTCACTTTACCGCCGGCCTCTTCTTCTTTTTCTTTAATCTCTGTACTCCCTCTGCCCTCCAGGTGCTCCAGAGGCAGGCCACTGTCTTCCTGTGCGAGGCCAAGACTTCCTCCCAGCAGCCTTTGCACACACCAGCAATGACAAACACATTGCAGCTTCCTCAGATCAACACACTCGCCCCTTCAGACTCACAAGGTAAAAACTGATCAGGCTGTTAGCAGGTGAAATTTGGTTTATTTTAACAGATAAATCACCCGTACAAATAGTAAATATGTGAATTTATTCAAAGTCACAAACAATCAGAAACACCCATATGTTTTATTTTTGTTAAATGAAGGGTGAAAACAACTGTTGGTGCTAGTTTTTTATCCTTCTCATGTGCCATATGTTGGGATTTTATCTTGTTTTCCCTTTCTGGGGATTTTAATCACTGCACAAGCCTTAAAATCCCCAAATTAAACCAAGTCAGAGCACAAAACAGATTGATGGCTTTGCGGTTTGCTGTTTTCGACTCTTGAGATAGTTGAGTAAACTCTTGCGATACAAACGTTACTGCATATTTTCATTTTAATACTGAAAGATGGTTCCACCACGGTCCAGCAACAACAGTATGCTCTGTGCATACACATTATCCTTTTGTGTTGTTTTGTTGTCGATTTATCTCTATTTGGCTCCAGGTCACAGCACTCCTGGTATTGGTATGACAAGAAAACTGTAAGATTTACAACCATGCATTATAAAATTGCAAAAAGGCAAACTATGGAATAATGGAGGTGCTATTTTAGCTAACGCACTGTGCCATAGCCTAATCATAGCTTAGCAACCATAGGCCACAAGCTTTGGATTTCTCCACAGTGTGAAGCAGTGTACATGTGGTTGTAGTAAGAGTGATACTCAAACATAAACACACACAAAAAAGTGTAAGGAATGGATTAAACAGTGATGTTATCTGCTATAACATAAACTACAACCGTTAGCATGTCCAGCTAACTAGCTTACTACCTACAAAGACTTGGAAGAGCATTTCTTTCACGGCAAAGGAGCACAAAAATGACACATTGATTGATAAATCTGCTACCGTTAACATTGTAAACTGCATTATGTTCAGTGTTAGAATAGGTTAGAAGTTTGACTGGCGTAGCAGCAGTAGCTAAGAGGGCAAAAAGTCAGTTCTCCTACACTGAATTGTCAGAAGTTGTGGATGAGGCAAAAAAAAAAAAGCAGAAAAGCAGAATATATATCAGCTAATTCACCAGCAGTATATTATGGTTGTGGTGCTGAGCAGACAACAGCTATCTGTGCGATCAGTTTAGGCGGCACATAGACGGCTGCTTCCTGATACCAAGCCGAGCCTTAGCTTCTCCAGTAGAGATGAAATTGCATGATGTGGCAGTCTTTACCCATTTTCCACCAGAGAAAAGTGTGAATGAAACATTCTCCTCATGTTTAACCTTTTCACATGTCCTCCTCCCTACAAAATGTCAGCAGCCTTGTTAACAGCAAAAATGAAATGCTTTCTCTGGTTGTTGTCCTGAGTGAAATCTGCAGCAGTTTTCTTGTTAACTAAGTTGGAAGGAGTCGTGGTGATAACAGACAAATCCCAGCCTTCAGTTTTGCACCTTACAGCTGACAAACAAAAGCAAAATTGTGCATTCTCACATTGTGAATCAGATTTTTTTCTTTAACGCGCAATCCCACAAACCTTTTTTGGTAATATAGATCCTTGATCCCTTTTTTGCCCCTCCCACAGAGTTAAAGCCCCCACCTCCTCAGAGCAGACGAAACACCTTGAGCTGTCTGAAAGGAGCAGAGCCCAGCATACTGCTCAGCTCCAAGACGCCAGACAGCATAAGCATCGTTCCCAGCTCTGAGGTGGCGTCTCAGCTCAGCTCGCCGGCTGTGGGGCCATCGCGGAGCGACGCGTCGGGTTGCCATGGGCGACGGGGCATGATGCAGGCCATAAAGAACGAGAGGCGGGCCTCCAAGGTGAGAATGAAGAGTGGAGCTGAGTGCTTGTCAGGTGATTTAAGGTGCACTCCCAGACATGTGGTGTAACAGCTGAGAGATAAACAGATAAATACATTGAGAGGTAGGGGTGGCTCAAATTCCTAAGCCTCTTTATTTATTCTTTTATCAAATAGTTTTAATATTATAATTAATTAGACAAATTAGACACATTTCTTGAGGTTGTGTTTATACAAAAGAACAACTTAACAGCAGCTGAAAATCTTATTTTTGCTAACCTCTAGTGGTTTAACGTCTTACCTTGCTGCAGTGATGTAGAAGTGTACTCCGGGGTGTGATCAGTACATGTGACATCTGAGGGGAACTGCAGAGTTGGGTGATAGTTCTCAGAGGGTTTGTCAGAAGGAGCGATCCTTTTCACATTACACATAGTCATTTGAGCCACCGTTTACAAAAAATTATTGATTTAATGTAGCTTTAAAAAGGCGTTTCTAGCTTGCCGTGAACAAATGCCTGGTGTAGGGAAACAAACCAATCAAAATCTTCTAAAAGTAGTCACATTAAATTGTTCAAACCTAGATATTCTTTTTTCTGTCTCTTCTGGTATGTTTCATATTGCTCCTCTATGTCCTAAAGATCATATTGAAGGCTTGCACCAATATTTAATGCTTTGTGTGTTGCGTCATTATCACTAAATGTATTTCATTTGTCTCTGAAGACCAAGAAAGACATGTTCTTCCGAGCAACTCACAGATGTTTCCACACAGAGAGTTTCAAATGTCTCCTCTGAAATGCTTAGAAGAGCTCATGTTATCAAGTCCTGACAGACACTTTGAGCAACATCAAAAAACTGCTCAGCGGTGGTGTCACTGAATTCAAATTCATGTTGGATGAAGATCAAAAATTAAAATCCCAGTCGAAGTGGCACTCTTAACAAGGATATTAAAAAACATCAATCTATGTATGATTCTTGTTCATTTCTTCTCCTCTTCTGTTACTTTTTGCCTCTTTTTGCTTTTGTCCTCTCCTCTTTCATCTTCAGGTCCTGGGAATCGTCTTCTTCCTCTTCCTCATCATGTGGTGTCCCTTCTTCATCACCAACGTCACCTTCGTCCTGTGCCAGGGCTCCTGCAACGAGTCGCTGCTCCATGACCTCCTCAATGTCTTCGTCTGGGTGGGCTACATCTCCTCCGGAGTCAACCCTCTGGTCTACACGCTCTTCAATAAGACCTACAGGAGAGCGTTCTCCAGCTACATCAGGTGCCAGTACAAAGTGGGGGCCAACGCAGCTGGACAGACTTGCAAAACCCTCCTGGTCCCCCCGCCGTCGCACTCCGTGACCCCTCTTCTGATGGGCAGTCATGGGAAAGCAGGCATAGACCGCAATAGTAACTGTCGCAACGGCGGTAGGGGGGATAACGGGAGGTTGACGGTGGACCCGGAGGACATGACAGATGATGAGACACAAATCGGAATAGTGTCGCAGAGCCTCTCCGAATGCCACAACATTGGCATGCTTTTGGAAACTGAGCCGGAAACTGAGGTGGAGCAGGAGCTGTCACTCATCAGCTACAGCCCAGCCTCCAGAGAACACACAAGCAGCGTGTGATTGCGTGCTTTTTGTTGTTTTATGTCTTCTTTTTAACCTGGAGACGCTGGGCCGAGCAGCGTTTTGACGAGCTGGTGCTGGGAGCCTACAGCATTATGATTGGCTGTAAGTGGGTACTGCTATTGTGAAAAGACTAGTCTCGTTTCAGGAGCCTTATCCCCACACTGAAGTGCACTACTTACAATAACGTGTTAGAGAAATCAGACTAAGAGAGAAGTTAACAAAGTGTGGTTTTCCACTACAGTTTTGGAATGAAAGCCAATATTTCACACGTGTTTGTTTTCTATTTGGTGTCAAAATGTTGGGTTTCATACCATAAATGGAGAATAAAAGCATTTGTTAAGCTGCGCTCCGCAGTCACAAGATGTGGTGTACTTCATGGGGACTAAGGTACCAGCTGAGATCCAGACAGGGACAAAGTGACATGATAAGAAACACTCAGTGAAGAGCTTCTTCTCATTGTTAACCTGATATGAAGTCAAGCGGCCCTCATTGGAGTCCCACTGATGCAGGTTACTGAAGAGTCAAGCACCAACCGCTGAGGTCAACGGGGTCAAACTACAACTTCAAGCCTTCACACAGAGTCAAAATGCAGTCCGAGCTCTGGTTTATGTGGATTGTCTCCACACCAAGCAAACTAAACCAAATCTATTTTTGTGCCAGTCAAGCTCAACAAAAACATTCACAGAATATATCTGAATGAACCTTTTCAGCATGTATAATCAAGTCACTGAGCCGAGAGAAATTGGATTTTTCTCCAAAGGAAACTTTCTCAAGGCTGCAGGCAAAAGTTTGTCTGAGAGGACCAAGATGAAGGAATGTACAGCGACCACTGGTCTCTGGTGGACTCACAGTGCCATCTGGTGGTCGCATGACACAGAGAGGTTGCTTCCCTTGGACTGAACAAGGGAAAGAGCTATAAAAAAATAAAAAAAAATAAAAAAACATGGCGCAGGTCCAACACAACTGTCAGGCTTTTGCTTCTGTTGACCAATTTGGAAAGAGTTAAAGTCCCAACTTCTGAAGGTTTTTACTGATAGCAATCTAAAAGTAAAAATGTAGAAAAATAAAATATCAAGTTTTTAATAAAAGGGTGCACAAACGTTCCTAAGATGTCATTCTTAAAAGGAACAAAAAATACAGATTTTATGACATCAGCCACAGCTTGCTATCATTAGTTTAATCAATTAGCCATCATTGCCACTGATTCAGCCTCATAAAACAACATAAACTCACTTTCCAAGATCTTCCTCAGCTGTGATGAAATCACACGTACCTTTATTTTCCCAAAACAGTGGAATTTTGTGGATCAGCAATCACATTAATTAAGGAGTAACAAATCAAGGAAGCTACACTATCTTTCCATGAACAGTTGACCGACCAGCTCTTACAAGCTCTTACTGTTGGTGTGATTTCACCACATGCAGTAAATCCATTTCACTGATGAAGGAGGAGAGGAAACTAATAAAGGATTATATTATATAATATATATAATATATAATTATATTATAAGTCAATTTAAGACACAGATTGTACATGTAAGGTTTAAAGCTCATTGCTTCCCCACATCTAATGAATGGCTGCAAAATTCAGCATATGCATCTTTTGACATGTTACTTAATATACATCATATTATCAGATGACATATCAGATTATTCACATCATCTGAGGGCGTAAATCTGGGCTGTTTTATCATCTCCGAAGGACACATTCTCGATTGAACAAGAAGTTCTCTGTCACTTACTTTTTAAGAAATGAAGTATTTTTTTATTCAACGTCCGCCATTAGATCAGTCCTTCTCCCTCCAAAAATCCCTTCAGAATTTGATGCTTCAGTGAAAACCAAAGAGGACAGAAGGAACATTTATGCTTAAATTTAACCAATGAACTTTGGGTTTAAACAAGTTACGTATGCTCTGGTGATGGTTTTTCGGATGAAAAGCTTGCCAATATCTCCAAGAATTGCAGTTTTGACCCCTAATCCGATGGTCCCAAACTCTAAATCAGACTCTTTGATCTCTGACTGCTTTACGGTCTGTTCGACCTGAGTCACCGCAACCCAGAGTGTGACTCAAAGACCAAATACCTTTAGATTACACCTGTCGCATAAAACTGACAGAAAGTCGATACGCTAAGAGGCAGACCCCTGACTCTATCAAGACAAGTCACAACCATCAAAGCTCTGTCACGCTGATTTTCTCGCCCTACCTCCTCCCACATTTTATCGACATCTGACAGGCGGCGTTATTCCTCCACACTGCATCTCCATCAGCTGAAATATCTGCAATATATTGCCTTTAAAAAAGGATTAAATGTTGTGTGGATTTTAAAGATAACAGGTCATGGTGGTGAATTTAGATTTCTTAGCAACAAATTCACCTCTTAGCATATAATGTAGGAGACATAACCTGAAACTCATATGCATTTAGTGATTTGAGTTGTAGGTTTAGCTCAACAGAGCTGAATGGTTGTGCTGTAAAGGAAACACATTGAGAAAAGTAACGTTTTAAGAGATCACTTAAAGGGGCACTCCACCAATTTTACACATCAGGTTCAGTTTACTCATGTAACGTCTTCTATGGCTCTGGAGACGCTTTCCAAAAAAACCAAAAAAAAAAACCCTAATGATGTCATAGTGATGTCATCCAGGTTATCACAGCTTGGCCTTGAGATTTAACAGAAAGCCTTCTTTAAAACTGGAGGTCTGAGGTTTGAACGATGTAGGCATTTAGGAGGCAGGAGGGGGAGTCTGATGAAAGATGCTATTGAGTTGCATTATGGGAACTGTAGTGTTTTTGGAGATTGACCCATACTAGAGACTAAAAGTCAGGATATCTCGGCCTCTGCTGCTTCACTTTTGACAAATCTTTGTTTAATTTGTCTCTTTTTAGTCCCCCAACTTTATGGAAGTGCAGTACTAAATTGCTGGAGTACCCCTTTAAATGCAAAAAAAATACCAATTGACACGCAGTTAATTACCGAGTTTTCCTTAAAGGCCTATTTTATCAAAGTAGATGTCACTTTCCCCAGTGATCAATATCTCATTTTGGTAATAATCCCTTCAGCCATAGGACAGCCAAAATAACAAACACCTGAATGTACAACCCTTTCTTTTTTTACCCATAGTTCTCGTCAAGGTCAGAGAGCAAATGTCAAAGCCTGCAGTGGACCAATCAAACCCAGAGCCTGAGGTCTGCAGCCACCTCTGCATACAATTAGAATGAAACATAAGAACTGGGAGTCACTTCATTCTAATTCTATGCATCTCTGTATAATTTATCCAGTATTTGTATGCTACAGACTTACACAGTGGTCATTCGCACCACTTTTCTCTCCACAAGGAGAGGTCTACATGAGCTAATGTTGGCAAACTGGCACCAAGGTTTGGCCTACAAATATCATGCATGTTTGAAGTGATGTTCAAAAGGTCCTCTCTGCCTTTATTTTTTGGTCTCTCTTTAATACTCGGAAGGAATGAAATAGCACACGAATGAAAGAAAGAACAAACAAAGAGCAATCAACAAAAATGCACATTGCAAACAGCTCGCAATTGCTGCAGGCATTTCATCTTTATCGAAATTAGGAAAAAATGGAGAAGAGAGGACTCTGAACTAAGTTGAATGGGTCACGTTTGATCTGTCCAGGTGTAAGAAAGCAAACAGCTACAGCCAGGCCAGCCAACTCAGTATGTCGCAATGTAATAACTATATGTTTCCCGTGTACCTGTGTGTGTACCAGACCTGGCACAAATTGCTATCCGAGATTGATTCAGTAACTTTTCTGGGTTTCTATCGATTGTGTCTGGCACAATGGATTGAATCGGGTCGTCCCTGCAGATGCCAATCCCGCCCAGCTCACGGTCCAGACAGATGAAAGCAATCATTCAGAGAAAGTATCTGGAAAGATTTCAACTAATAATTCGATCCAGGTCTGGTGTGTATAGAAATAGGTGGAGCCGTTTATTGACAGAGTTTCATTTTAATACATTTGTGGAGGGCTGATTTGGGCCTTTTCTCCCTCCAGGACTATTTTTTTGTTGCCAGGCAACAATGCTTTGTGCAAAAACTGCTACAGAAAAATTATGTAGTATATTTGAAAATGGTCTAACTCTATGAGTGAGATGTTTCATCAAACAGTCAGAGCTTATGCGCAAGCTTAAAGGAAAAATCCACCTAGACATGCTTCAGCACAATATTGAAAAAAAAGAAAGTGGAATTTTGGGAAATGCACTTCATCATTTTCTTGCTGAGAGTTAGATGGAAAGAGCGATACCACCATCATGTCTGTCTGTTCCTAATATGAAGCTGGAGCCAGGAGACGGTTAGCCTGTTCCTTGTCTTCATGATAAGCTAGGCTAACATACTGCTCATTCATTTACCACACAGACATGAGAGTGGTATTGATCTCCTCATCAAACTCTTAGCAAGAAAGCGAATAAGCGTATTTCCCAAAATGTAGAACTATTCCTTTAAATAATTTTTACCCATCTATCAATGGGAAAGGTAGTTAAATTGATAACAGGAAGTAGCAGTAAACTGCAACACAAAATAAGTCATGTAATGCACTAATCATTCATATCAATGTCAAAGAATGTAAGAGAATCCAAAGGTGGATTTTTCCTTTAAATTTTGGGAGGAATGGTACAGTGCTTCCTCTCTGTTAAAGACATGATTAAGTGAGAGAACTCACAAGCCAACATGACTTTCATAAGGCAGGGCAAGCAAACATTTTCATAGCGTCTGGGGGAACCTAAAGACACTTATTGTCCAAACTGTCTTTTAACCCTGCAGCTGTCTCACCTATCTTCCCGAACTCTGTCACTGAACGGCTCTGAGAATAGCCAGAGCCGCAGGTTGTTCAAGAGTTTGGCAAACCCGACTTCTCCAATGCACCTTCCCTGCATTAAACATTGACGCAGATCAGCTGTCTGGTTTGTCTCGCTCTTGTATGATCCTGCGCTCGTGGGTTAGCTATCTTTTTATGTGTTGAACCTTCTTCCGTTATGCAGTGGCTGTTTTTTTTAATACCATTTTAATTGTGAATGTTTGTCTATGACACATCTTCTTAAGTTTATACAATGATTATGCCATCATCCACACAATGTATATTTCCTTTTTTTCTGTGTGATGCTGCTATTTATTTATTAAAATATTATTCTAATGTGTGGACAATTGTCTTATTTGCGCATTAAACACATGGTTCATGTTTTCCACGTTTCAAGGAATGCCTTAAAAAATAGTGTTTTGAATGTGGAAGTGACTGAGGTAAAGTGAAACGATGACTGCATATAAATTTCATTCAACTCCCACTGACTGAACATTTCTTTCAACCCACCTCACAGTACCAAACCACAGAGCAGTAGTACAACAATCATCCTGGTAAAGGTTACTGATTAGCTTAGCATTCCTCCCCTCTGATGACTGACAGCTACACACCTACCTGTGTAATTTGATAATGACAGTATAGGCCCCCAGCTCCCTGCGCTGGATACCAAGTCCACTCTACTATTATGTTTTTTTGTACTGGAGCTTTTATCCAAAGTGCTTCACAATGGCACAAAAAAGAGCTGTGCCTGGAGCTAATTAAACCCTTAGCCTTGGCTCTGTTGCAGTGTCATGCTCTACTCATTGAGCCATGCAGGAAACCCTCATGATATAAGTACTATATCCACGCTGGCAAAGTGAGGTATGCATTGCAGTTTGATACAGGTATGCTAAAAATAGTGCTGTACATTGTGTAAGAGTTTCAGAGGACTTGATTGGTCACTGAGCATGATAGCTAGAGTTTAATTACACAAAATGACCATAAAATAGGTCTGTGCAGGGTTGCAAATGACCAGTGATTATTATAAGCAGGTGCTGAGATTTCTTAGAAAATATGCTGTAACCAAGAAAACAAAGCCTTCAATGCCAAAAGGTAACATTTAACATTTTTGTGTTATGATATACAGTTCAATGATACCTCTTCAGTTGACATTTCTGCTACATCTCTGCTGTGATTTGCGTAGCTTATACTTGCACTTCTACTGTGTGGTGAAAACTTGACTTTACTCATCAACAGGCCACAGATAACTGTGCCACAACTTTTCTGTTTCGCTGCTGTTCCGGTGGGTTGTGGTTAGAGCTCGATAAAGGTCATACTTTACTTATTGCACCTTTAAAAAGCAGAGCTCCTGTGCTGTGCAGCCTCACACAGCTTTACAACCAGGTGTGTTACCACATAGAGCCACAAGGTGGAATTACAGTAACCCAAAGCATGCAATCACAATCAACAGTAAAGTACCACAAAGCACCCCAGGAAGTCCCACAGAGTACCAGCATAATGTGACAGTTTCTTGCACTACTTTGTGTCTCATTTTAGGTTTTCTATACAAGCTTAGATAAAAACATTCTGGCTTTAAAATCTTCTGAAATGTATGTTGCAATGGAAAATCTAGAAGCTGCACGGTATAATATAGTGTCTGAAACGAAGGGCATATTATCAGTTATCCAATATCTGTCTGTGTATCTGTGGACAAGCAGTAATAGTAGTACTTTCAATCCATTACATAGGTCTACCGTCTTGGCAGTCTCAATCACCACCACAGATAGCGACATGCGCGTCCATAAGCGTTTGTTTGCGGCATCATTTAAATCAGCACCACGGACAGCGACAGACGCTGAGGAGCCAGCAAACCTGCAGGAGGAGGTTAGTGTCTCACACACACAAAGCAACAGCGCCGCCGAGAGGTGGAGCTGCAAAATAGCAGGACTGTGAGGTAACCTACGGTGGGTGCAAAGCACTGGTACACTGGTCTTATTGCAGAAAAAAGTGCAGTTATAGTCTTTCCCGAGATGTATGAATATACCTGCAAGCTGTTGATGGGTAGTAGGGTTATCTAACTGGTCAGGGTTGAGTAAATAGGTGTAAAAGGTGGGCCTAGACAAACATAGATCCAAGTCAACGACTGCTACATACTGTATACTGTACTATACTTTCTGATTAGAGATGCCTGTTGGTAACACAAAAACGTATGCCAAGTATTCTTATATATTGGACTGTCTAAAAATGCACTTTCAAATGCACCCTTAAGATCCCATACTGTTTAAATTAAATGTGCCCAAGAATATATCCTTTATATTGGAGAAAGCATTTTTTATTCCCTTATCTGTCTCTTAGCATATTATCATCAGTGAAATTAGCTTGTTTGGCTGGAATGAGAAAAAATGTCTGGTGATTAATTTTCCGCTTTCAGTTCATTAATTAAAGCGAAATTATCCTCCACTTGGGTTTAAATGTAAGTATCATATTCCCACAGGTTTACAGCGGCGCTGCCTCCTCAGCGCAGCGCTATGCCCGCTCACCCATGCTGCTGCTCGATGAAGTGGGTGGTGCTCTCGGCTATCACCGGCAAAAGTCGCAGCGCTTCGGATACGCATGCGCCGTTACACCAATTTGCTGCGTCTCCCTGGTTCGTTTGAGCTGCGTCAAGCTAGCGTCAGGTACCTCTAGAAATACCAGCATTTAAGGCATTTAGCGTTCAACATAAAGTACTTTAAACAATAATTGCACTATTTTACAATTGTAATTGAGTATTAATGTAGGACACAATGACAGTAATGTGGTCATTTGAGATGTTTCATTGTAGCAACAGCATAATGTGTAGCCCAGCGCTAGCAAATCTGTTCACCCTCACTTCATCTACAGTACTGCGACAAAAGCACACAAATTTACAAGCGAAAAGTGAGAAATTAAGTGTGGTATATGGTAAAAAAAAAAGAACAGAAAAGAGGCTTGTGACCTAAACCACTGTAGGCTACCCTAGTAAAACTTCAGAGTAAATAAACACCTATCAGTAGGCCTATAACGCAATACAATTAAACAGAATCACAAACTACAGCCTCCAAAATGATCATAAAGTTGAATCACCACCACTCTAAAACAGCTTCAGCAAAAACTGAACATTATTACCTTCATGAAGGTAGTTTATTTTAGGTTGATTGGAGGGCTGGTGTATTAAACTGCATTCGTTGCACCTAGTTGTACCTAATAAACTGACAACTGAGTGTATATTTGCAATAAAACCAAAACAGAATATTAAAATGTAGGCTTAACTAAGCTGCATAACCTAAACGTCAATGCAAGTATTTAATCAACAGATCTTTCTAAACATTTCAGGGATGCTTAATTCTGCTTCTTGTTGAAAAGGGGACATTTGCAAAAAATGGCTGAAATGTGTTAATTGATGATGCAATCAAAATAGGCCTATATTTGCAAATGCCAATAAATTTGTCATTAGTAAAAAGCTTTTGTTATATTTAGTGCAGAAAAAGTGGTTAGAATATGACCCAAGTGGAGGAGAGATAACTAGAAACACACATAGGCTGTGCAAGACCTTTGGTAGTAATATTTCTGTTATATATTTAAATATACATGTTCAATACAGATAAACATGCAACAGATGTAATGTTTATAGGGCATCCAGCTGAAGAAAATTTGCAGCTGGTTAGGCTTTTAAATTCAGGTTAAAATGACTACGCAAATTAATTTATAGAGCAGATTTAGGATAAAAACAACAGAACAGATTAAATAATCTGTGTGCATGGATATCAATAATGTAATGTGAAAACCATTTGAAACATCTTGTTTAAAGGATCCTATCTCGTGGATCCCCTTTAGTAACTTTAATTGAGACTTTTATTTTGAAGTTTAAATCGGAAGTGGTCTTTCTTTGCAACAGGCTGCAGCTTGACGCTCGTCAGCTCGACGGACGCTGCCTTGGAAACCACAATCCAGTCCACGCAGCTGGGTTGAGAGCAGGGACCCAGATTTCATCACTTCAAAGGCTTTCACTCCTCTTCCTCCTCCACCTCTCTCATCCATCGAGCTGCGAACATGGACGGTCTGAAATGAAATGCAGAGCAGGAGAGAAGGAACGGAGAGAACCATTTAAATAAGCGAGAGAGAGAGAAGAAGAAGGTGACGGCAGAGACCGCAGCCAGGTAAATCTGAATTTTTAAATCTGATTTACATGTGACAGCAATGGTGTGGACACATGCCTCCTATGGGGTCACGTACAGGGATGGAGGGCGCGTTTGTTATTGTTATTGCGTCGTACACACACACGCAGAAAACACAATGCAAGCGCACTTATAGAGAGGCGGCGTGCTGAGCCGCATGCTTATTAATTAGAGCCCGTGCAGCGGGCGTTATCTGCAGGCTTGAAGCCTCAGTGTTCCTCCCGTTTTTGCTCCATTTTTTCCCCCCTCCTGCAATCGTGACCGTCGTTTCCAACGCACACTGGTCAGGTGTCTCTCCGATCCGCCTGCAACAAAATGTCACCAGTTGGTCGAATGTGTCATGTACTGGCAGGGAACAAGCTTGTGGCTGGATGTCGACTGGAAAGAGAGCAATGGGGCTTATAGAGGAGGTGTGCAGAGGGATTAGTCAGTGCCAGGGACCCATTCTGTCTGTCAGTGCACTGCTAAAATAGCATGTTTTTCACATGGGATTCAGTTTAGACATATGTCTAAAACTACAGAATGGATTGCCTTAAATGTGTTTGTACCTGCACATTTTAACCCTGTTCTATGTTAGAAATTCCTGTAGGCATCTATATTTTTGGACATTCAGAATGCATTGAAATATATTTAATAGGAGGCCTTCTGGATTCTGTACTTGCACATATCTCGTGTTAACATCAACCACAATACTAAACTAAATTGTGAGCATGTTTGATTATCCTGGCTCATTTTGCTGTTGTTGCTGCTCTTGATGTTGCTCCTGTTGCTTACCTCTGCTAAAAGGCCTGCTGTAGTCTGAATCCAGGTAACTTTAGCCACCTGGTGGGCTTTGTGCAGATTTTCATGCCTACATAATGCTTTTTTTTTCGGGAACAAGAGACAAATGATTATGGTACAAACCCTTAAAATATAGAGGGAAAACAGGGAGAAATCAAGCACTTGGAGGGCAAAGAAGGCCGAGCGCTAAATAAGCATAAACGCTCGAAAAGGGACACAGCACATAGACACATAACTACACACACATATTCACACACATACACACACACACAGTAACTTAACTTCAGAGAGTGAAGCAAAGACAAAGGAGGGGTGATGCTGTGCTGGTTGACAGGGGCGTGTTCTCCGCTGAGGGCACAAAGGGCATGTTTCTGGTTTTTCAAGCGTTTTTTAGATGCACACTTCTCATTTTTTCCCCAAAGGAATTTCTAGTTTGCTTGCATTTACACATTTTGTTTTTCTACCATATCCACACCCCTCCCTACAGTAGGGATCACTAGTGATAATGCAGGCTAAATATACTGAAATAAGGACTTTGTTCCTCAAGAGTCAAAAGAAGAAGCTAATTTGGAAAAATACTTGCAGACATGAATCCCTCTAACAATTTCCCCAATTAATGAAATAATTGTACATTTTGGGAAATATGTTTATTCACTTTGTTGCCAAAGTTAGACGCGAAGATAGATACCACTCTCATGTCTGTACGCTAAATGTGAAGCTACAGCTAGCAGGCGATTAGCTTAGCAAAACAACAATTTTTGTTTGTATGCAGATTAAACAAACAAGACAGGTGAACTATTCAAATGTAGAGGTGCTGGTAGGTGGAGCTAGCCAGGCCAGCGGTTTTCCCTTACTTCCAGTTACATGAGATTGGTATCTATCTTCGCAACTCTCTGCAAGAAAATAAATTAACTTATTTCCTGAAATATCCAGCTACTCCTTTAAATGGTTAATGATTAATTAGGCTAATCATTACTTTGTGAGATGTCAAAAATGTTAGCAGAGCGAGCATAACATCTTAAAGTTACTCCACCAAATGCCAAAAAACCCGAAGTTATCAATTTACAATGATGTAAAATGTTTGGTTGGTACTTCTTGCTTAATAAATGACCAGAAATTGGAATCTATTAATTATCTGTTGCTCAAGCAAAGGAATGATTGTTTCAGAAGGTCGTTTTAGAGCTACTTTTACTTTAGAGCTCTGGTTTTAAATACTGACTAATGGACGTCAGGTGATAGCTTCCCTTCGAGTTTCCTAATAATCAGTTTGAATAATGTTGCCAGTCAAATCAGATACACCTTCAGTGACCACCTTCCTGTATGTTATTCACCAGGTTCACTTCTGCTTCACTTCTCTGTTTCTTTTCTTTTAAGAATCTCTCTGACGCAAGATTTATTTTGAAGCTCTTGTCATTCTTTCCGCTGGTGTGAACAGAACTTGTTGCCTTTGTGCAGCAAATACCAGTGAATTTTGAATGTCGACTGAAAGTGAAGGTTGTTGGAATATCAGGTTAACTTTGGTGATGTTTGTACCATCACTCAAGGAGTAAATACATAAAATGTCCTCTGTATAATTTCAGAAATGGATGGCCGCCAACCTGAAAACAACCTTCCATGTTGAATGTTCTGTATGTTTTTGTCTGCCAGAGTCTTTGCTAGAGATTTATCCTTAGCTGCTTCTCTGCTGAAACACTGAGGATGATTAGGATTCCAGAGGTAAGCGGTGTGTTTGCACAGTAATCTGTATTTCAGGAGTGAACTGTTCAGGAGTGCGTCTCTGTCCCTGGGTAGAAGGCACATTATACGTTTTCCAGATGCATGTTCTTTCTCGTGGACCTTTTTCTAATCTTCCTCCCCGAGGAGCTTGTTCTTGTTCCTGAGCCTCCAGTCTGTTCTTTGGCCTCCTCTCTGAACCAGATCTGGTGGACTTTAAACCTTTCCAGGTGACAGGAAGTGGGATTTGATTGAATTACTCAAACAGATCTCTGCCTTCCTTGGATTTTCCCTCGGACACATTTTCGGTGCGTCTCGTTGTGGCTAATGGTTTGAATTAACTCTGGGGATACACAGCAGCCTCTTCAGGGTGCACTCAGACTGAGTGATGTGGCCACTTAGAGATCCACTCCGGGGCTATTCATAGTATGAATAACCATCTGACACACTGAATAGAAGCTGTCTGTCAGGAGTTTTCATACAGTATATTTCACCCTGTTCCCATTGAAAGATGCTATAGTTATAGAAAATGGTTCTAGTGAAAGCATAATAAGTATAATATTTGAAAATGTCCAACTCTGCTGAAAGGAATGGGCTGAAAACAACACACATGTCACCAATTTTCATTTGCGTTATCGTATTCTACAAACTGAAATTGGTGCCATCAGAATAACTTAACAGATGCTATAAAAATATATTGACTTTAAAGATGCAATACAGGTTACTCGAGCTTTTAAGTTTTGGATAAACTGATGTTTTGAGAAGTTGCAGATAGAAAGTAATTCTGTTCAGTCTTTCCTAGTGCTTTACAACTCTAAAGATAGATCTGTTGATCTCCTGCTATGCACACCATCATATACCAAGTGTGTTTACATGCACACTAGTGTCCCAGTTACTTATATATCAGTATTTTTGAGTACACCTGGTTATGTTTATGCATGTGAACGTCATATCCTGGTTTGAGTGATTAAGCCTCATCCTGGTTTTGAGAAACCCAGATATGCTAGCTGGCGTACTGTGATAGAAACAATACAGGAGCATGTAAACACCGTATGCAGGTTTTTTACCTCTTAATGATGATGTATGCACTGCAGAAACCGATTCCAGCAGGAGGGTCATCCTCGATACAGAAATGACAGATTTGCTGGGTGTGGACGAGTCAAAGACAGACCTGCTCTGACGCATAGGATCAGAAATCTTGATAATGTTATCAATACCTACACAGGGATAGCCAGGTTTCTCAATATTCCTTGTAGGGCCACAGCTAACGATTATTTTCATTATCAATTCATCCGCCAATTCTTTTCTCAATTAATCAATTAATCATCTAGTCTATAAAATGTCAGAAAATTGTGAAATATATCCTTTGCAATTTCCCAGAGCTGAAACTGACATATTCAAATGTCTTGCTTTGTATAACAAAATATTTAAAAGACCCACAGGAGGCGCAGACACAGAAAGGCACAGTAAAACCTTCAAATCATTACATTTAAGAAGCTGGGAACAGCATTCTTTTGAACTTTTGGCTTCAGTCATTAATCAACTAATCGTTTCAGCTCTAATTCCATGTAAACATCCCCAAACATGATCCGAACCAGGATTAGACTCAAAACTGGGATACTCCCGTGCATGCAAACGTTTCCACTGCCAAAGGTTAAAAAAAACAACCTCTGCCTGTGTTGACTTGTTGCAAGTTAACCAAGCTTTAAAACAATTTTCTGCGATTGTCTTTCTCATATCTTTCTGCTGATATTCCATGTACCTGAACTCTATCACCATTTCTATTTCTTACTTTATATCTACTGCTGGCAGCGCTGCCCAAGTCAATTTATTATTAACTTCGGCATCACAACTCTCCAGGTACAGACAGGAAGGGGAAACTATTCGGCATTATTGCTGTCAGGAAATATATATTTTCCAGAGCACTTTGTCTCTTGCTGCTGGGAACGTTGCCAGGTTGTGTTTCCCCCAGAATTTGCAGAGCGTGTCGTCGTTCTTCCACCTGTGCGTCTGACCTCGCTGCTTCAACTGTGTCGGCTTTTGTTGTCCTACTCTCGGTGGGATGATGCAAAGTGCAAGCAAGGCCAGTCTATTGACGGCGCATCAGCGTGGGTGTTAACACTGTACAATACCACTGATGAGCTCGCTGCGTACCTCAATCTGCTGCTGCTGTGTGTTTCCTTTTGTGTCTGCCTGTGCTTTGTGTGTGTATTGTGCCTTCTTTTAATGCCAAACACACACACGCATATAGCCACGTCTTCATCCGTTATTTCGACCCTCACATTTTCACGCCCCACCCGAGGAAGTCAGCCTAACTCAGCGATTTCCAGGCTTGTTCATTGCCGGGGTGATCGATAAGGCTGCCGCGCCGTGACGACGGTTGCTACGGGCAGTGTTTTGGATGTTGCTGGTGGTGGTATCGATGAAGCTATTGATCCAGCGCTGACCCCAGGCATCAGTCTCTGGCCACGGGCCTTAGAGTGAGCGTGGGATTGAGTGTGTATGCTGTGTTAACTAGTGTGGTTAAAATGAGGGAAATTTAAGTGGTATCTGGTATGACCACATCTTCAACATGATATTTTTATTGATCCCTGTGGTGAAACTTTGATCGCTCTTTCCTCCATCCACAGGGAGGTCAGAGGTAAGGGCTCTAGCCTTTAGGGTCCAGTGCCTTGCTCAGAGGCACTACAGTAGAGTGGATGCTTACAGATGTGAGGGCTTTAACCTTTAAACCCCCCTTATAGATCCTCAAACATCAGGTTGTCTCACTATCTATTAGCCAATCCGTCTGTACATAAATATATATCTATATGATGACAATCTAAGTTTCTGGGTCGAGACTTAGTTTATAAAGACCACACTTGGGTCTTTGTGGTCTGGAGGGAACCAGGACCGGCAACAAATGCAAGTTAAAGGAGCACTCCACCAATTTTACACATCAAAGTCAGTTTAGTCGTCACTACAAAATTTATGACAGAAAATCCTGCGTTACCAGCTGGACATGTGGAGTTGGATGATTGGAAGATGTGGGCCTGCTGGTAAAAGAAAAGATGCTCCTGAGTTGCATTATGGGAAATGGAGGATTTTTGGAGCTTGAGCCATACTGGGGACTAGAAGTCATGATATTTTGTTCTTGGTTAATATGTCTCTCACAAGTTGCCCAAACACAAAGCAGGCTCATGCTCAACAGCCCAGCCGGTCTGTGGTGCTTTGTACCACAGGGACCAGAAAAGTAAGTGGAAGATGTAACGTTGGCGAGTGGAGCTTCCTCCCTCACTGCTGCTCAGCAGACAGCTTGGATTCCGCTCAAGTTTCAATTGCTCACATCCTGTGAACAGAGAAGTGTGCCTGTGCTGCAGCAGGATTTCATCTGGGCAAGAAGAGCAAATCTGTGTGGGTTCTCTTATTAGGGGTAGGACACTCTCGTTTGTTGCAGGTTTTTGACTTCTGATTTAGGCTGGTGTGTTTTTAAATAAATATCTTACTCAGTGCAGATTTAAGTTGTCTCACACAACATGTTGAGGAGGAAGTCGTAGTCTGTCTGTGAGCCTGTCACAAAGAACTGAGTGATGGGAAACTTGTCTGGGAAGTTTGGAATAGTCAATAAAGCTGCACTCATGGGCTGCCTCAAGGCAAGACAAACACACACACCCATAACACACGCTTTGTGATAACTGTGGCGCTGCTCCCTCTCCAGCTCTTGAAGATAGTAATGTAGTAAGTTTGAAAAAGAGAAATTACGAGCTAATCCGGGTTCGAGCCAGGTGACCATAGTGGCTAAGGAACATCCACAGTGGCTACCTTTTTCCTCTCATGCTCATTCTGAGCTATAAGCTAAGTCCTGCTGTCACATAGCTCCACATTGTCTTTGCACTGTGCCAGCACAGGAGGAAGATCTGGCACTGCTCCCTGTTATTTCCTAATACAGCCTTCAGAATGTGGGGCAATATGACGATTAATACCATGTGTATCCCGTTTGTACAGTATATGAAGATATACCACAAGACAGTATAATCTCTGGGGGTATTAGGCAATTGATCAACGTGCAGGCCTATTTAATGGTAATATTGGCTTTTTATATGATTGCTTCACTGTGATGAGTTATTTATTGGCTTTATTGACCAAAAACAGACATTGCTTTCTAGTTATTATACCCATTGATTTTTGATTTACTATATCATGATATATCAATGTTGCGACGATTACAAAAATCATGAAAGAGAATTTTATCTATATTGTCCACCCCTATGTGAATTTCTTAAGCCCGTCAGAATCAATAATGGCTAAGGTCACTGGACCTAGTTCAGAGAAATATTGTTGTGGAGCATTTTGCGTATAGCTATTTAAATTCTCCTCATAAATAGTCAACAAACGTGTGTGTGAACATCACTTTTAAACGGCAGATTTCCTCACATTTTTCTTAAATATGATTGAAGTGGGTGAGCCGAATGAACCAAGCAGGCCTGCAGTACCTTACTGCAAAATCCAAACCTTTTTCAAGGTTTGGTTTCAGTAGCATGTAGCTTGTTAGCGTGTTACCTTGAGATCTAACAGTTGTTGCCCATAAACATTCAGGCAAATGGGTGGATTGTTTCCAAAACAGAACTGTCTAAATGTAGACGATTATTTATTTTGGCATCTTTACCAGCCAACAAGCCAGCCTTTGACTGGATCCAGCCCTGCGCTCTTTGTGTCTTACTGGTTTCTGTGTCAGTCTCTGTCCTGTCCCACCTCCCCAGTTCAAACTGGGAGCAGGGAAACTGGGACACTGTGACACATCACACCACAGCTTTAATGTGACCTGTCTCTCCCTGCTTTCATCCCAGTGCCCAGGCCCTCCTGTCCACTAACCCCGCACCAGTGAACCCAGTTTGCAGATATACATTTGTGTGTGTGTGTGTGTGTGTGTGTGTGTGTGTGTGTGTGTCAGGTCACATAATTCTGCCGGATGACTTGTTGCAATAGTGCTGACGCAGACACATTTAATTGTGAGAGACGGGGTCGCGGAGAGGCATGAGGAGGTCTCACAGCGCACACACACACACACACACACACACACACACACACAGGGTGGAGGGCTGAATGCGGTTCAGAAACATTGCATTCATTCTGTGGCTGACCTGTTTACTTACCACAATAACAGAGAACAGAATAGAGAATTTAGAATTGACCCGTTTTGAATGTCTTCATTAAAAATAAAACTTAGTGTAGCTGCTCTTTAAAGGACCATACAGTAAAAGTATTTTTGCATGTTTTAGCCCTTTAACTAACTAATACATGCAGGGTTTCCCATAATGGTGGGGAAGCAGCGTCTCGCCTGAAATAAACAATGTCTTTGTTAACTATTACCCCTTTGTGAAATATGATATTAGGCTCATTAAGCTTTAGGGAAAACCAGCAGCACTGGCCACATATCTAGTAACTATATTGATATCAAGATGAGATGCATCAGGATCTTTGTGATAAGAAATCAGTACAGCTGTCAAAAAAAACAATCTTTCCAAATGTGCTTTTAGCGTGTGTGTTCACGTTCCCCAAACATATACCTGCTTCACTCTATCCACAACAGTCCCACACTGAAAGACAATGTCGGACTACCGTGTACAAAGCTGCCTAAAATCTTGACATTACATTTGCAGTCTTAAAAACGTGCACTTGTATCGTGAAATATGCCGGGGGCACCACAGACCTGTAACACGAGCGTTAGCAGCTAATGCTACTGCCATCTAGCCCCTAACTCTTCCTAGTTACTGAAGCCATGTTGAAAATACCCAATTCAGAGGAATGACATTGACCCAGGAAGTGAAGCAAACACCCACTCAGCAGCATTTTAGTGAATAATTCATCCTCATTAGTGACTGACTTCAACTTATTCCAGTGTGGCAGAAGGTATGTGTGGTATTTCTGATTCAGTGTTTGAAATAAAAACCAAGGAACTAATTGATGTATTTTAGTCACACCTTTCCTTATTTAAAAAAAAAAGGAAAAACATCAAAAGCTTTTCGTTTATTTTCCAACCATTGGTTTCTGTTTTTAACAGGCAACAAACAGGTAGGCATGTTTATTTTAGAGTTAGTGTAATATTTTCCCACAACATATCATTTCAGATGTCAGACTGTCCTTGAACGCACCACCAAGGACAGTTTTGAAAATGGTCCCTGAATGCCACTGTATTACAGCATGACCATAACTTAAAAAAAGAGAATATACTTTTTTTTTTTTTTTTTTTGTCCTCTAGTGCATTTAATTGAAACAGATGGCTAAGGAAAAACGATTGCCATAAAAATAAAGTATACACATGAATGTATAGTTAATGAGCTGAAACAAGGGGGGAAAAAATCACCGTTTTAAAGCAAGGTGAGGCAGGTTTAAATCCAGGTTTTATGGACCGACACCTCTCAGTAAAAGCAGTACCTGGCCTCTATCATAACAGCTGGGTGACACTGACTCGCTGTTATTTAATACAGGACCAATACAGAAGCACAAAGGTATTAATCTCACTTGAGCTGGTTCGTTTACTTTCTGTTTAATGTCAGTGTAACCCTGAATAAGGTCTGGAAAGCATTCAGAACCGTTTCTTGTTTCTTTTTTTGTTTTGCCTGGCACTGTGCTTTTGTGCTAAACCCCACCCATGTGGTGCACCAAGTACATTAAAACAAATACCACTAATGAACTGCAAATACCATTTGACTGTCAGGATGGTGTGTGTGTGTGTGTGTGTGTGTGTGTGTGTGTGTGTGTGTGTGTGTGTGTGTTTGTGCCTTTGGCTCTTTTGTTTCGAATGTTTAATTCACTGTTTAAATAAAGTGGCTCTTCATCTGCGTTCACCTTCAGTTAAGAGGTTCTAGACACACACACACACACACACACACACACACACACACAGTGGAGACAATGAAGTGTCTGAGATCTCTTGCAGAACTTCATTGCCTCAGTGTAAACTCTCTCTGTCTCTCTCAGTCCTGCTCTGATCATTTCATTATCCAGCCAAAAGTGAAAATCCTTCCAAAGAAACCATGACAACTCCACAGAGCCCGCTGCTGCTTCTCCCCAAAAAAAAAAAAAAGATAGAGAGAGGAAGCAAGAGGCAAGCGTAAAATATCTCGTCTCGTCTCGTCTCTGCTCCTCTCCTCTCTCGCTCTGCTTTGCATAATTTGTTTTTAGGGAGGATTAGTGCAAAAATGGGGGGGGGGGAAGTGCCATCGTAATTGTGATCATTTTGTACAATGGCTCCTCACCCAAGAGCATCAACAAATACAGACATCAAAGAGGGAGAAGCTGGAGTAGGGCAGGGGCACGAGGGAGATGGAGAGTTTAGGATGGAGGAAAAGGGTTTCAAGAGGCGGAGAAAGGAGGCCAGAAGGAAGCGGGAGTCAACGTGTGGGGGGTTGGGGTGGAGCTGAAGCTGTAGAAATAGCGGTTTAAATTTTTATGATCTCCCTCAGCCTGGTTTGAGCAACTTCAAACAAAACCGGTGTTCTGCCGTTTTGGTGACATCAAACAAAAGAAATGTGATTAAATGTGTGTGATTTTCATACAGCTGACAGCTCGTTGCAGTCATTTTTAAATTTTTTTTTATATTTGCTTTGTTCTGTTCTTCATTCGCTGATGCCTTTGTTAGCTGACATTTGGCATACGACCAGGCAGAGAGCTTCCCGGGCCTGCAGAGCACAACCAGAGTAATCCTGACTCAGAATAAAACATTATCTTTGTTTCACTGTTGGCTCACTTTCCTGTTTCCATAGCTGTGTGCTCACTGACTGTCAGTCAGGCCTGGGTTTACAATCCTTGCTGTTATATTACATGGATTTCAAACTGTTTGTTAACTCTATATGGTGCCGGAGAAGTGGAGTTCACCTGATCCCGAAAAGCTGTGATGAAAAAAAAAAAAATTGTTGTAAAAAAGACCTTTTGAAATATTTTCCTGTGGCTTTTAAAACGTTCTAGTTTGGCAAAAACCCACCCAACTGACATCTAAGAGGATGAAAACAAACCATTTTTTTCAAATTATCACCCATTAATACACAATATTTTGTGTCTATGGGACTAGTAACCTAAAATATTGTCAGTATGTTTAAAATATAGTCTGTAAAGTCTAATATTTCAACCAAGGATTTAAGTCCCCAACTGTTCTTTAAATAGTAGATAACCATTGCTAGTTTTAATTTTCAATTATTAATATTTTTGTAAAATAAGTTGTTACTTGCAGTATTTCTAAATGCTGGTTATTATTTTTATTTTTTTTAATTAAAGGGGCACTGCAGCGATTTTACACATGAAGATGTATGATCCTAACCCTGGTGATGTCATGGTGATGTCATCAGGGTTATCTTGGCCTAGGCTTGAGACTTAACCTTTTTAACAGAAAGCCTGCGTTACAAACTGGAGGTGTGGGTTTTAAAGCAGTGGCCATTTAGAAGAATGAAAAATGCTTTCCAGTTGCATTATGGGAAATGTAGGATCCAGTGTTTCTGGAGCTTGATGTGCTAAAAATGCATGGATTTCAAGCTGGATTTCTTTTGAAGCTCCTGAAAAGTTAAAAGTGGTTTGAGGTAAAATGTTTTCATTGTTGAGTTGCGTTCCAAAGAGCTATGTATTCCTCATATTTTCTGTGCATATTATTTCACCACAACACACTGAACTGGCACAAATGAACAAAATGATCACTTTTAAGCCTTTATGGAAAATCATACCCCAATCTAGAGTAGATGTCAGTGGGACCCTCCATTAAGCCTCGATTGTACTACTGCCTTTAATTAATTTACATTAACAAGTGACCTAATAACACTCTTAATTATACATTCTCCTAATAGTGTTATTCTTAGTATCCATAAGCTTCACTTCTTCATTACATAAATGAGCTACGCTGCTTGTGCTAATTGTTGCTAAAATGTTTTACACAGTACTAATAGATCATTATAGAGAGAACACAGGACATGGGGACGTCACTGATGCCACCTTTACCTCTAAATGAAGGGGGCATGGAGCTTGTTTGGGACTTAAAGGGAGCTCTTAGCCCTTAGCCTCATGAAACCCCTTTAAAAACCTCACATTGGATCAGCTCTTAAGTGCAGGGTTAAATCTTTAAAACAAAGCTGTTTTTCATCATCATCTTCTTCTTCTCCTTCCTAAAAAGTTCATTTTGTCAATATGATCTTTGCATTCAGGTTCACTTCCAACAGCAGTTGTCAGCCTTTATTCCACAGACTGCCATTCAGAAAGCTACTGTGCACCTGATCTTCTATAAGCCGCACATAACCCCTTGAATTATACATGCTTGCATATTGCGTGTCTTTCACTTTCCTACTCATTTATGCAGTATACAGCACCAGCTAGCTGTCGCATTAGAGGGAATATAACTTGGTCCCTCATGCAGCAGTATATCATCTAATTATATCATCACAAAGAATCAGTGCTTGTCATTACCATTAGTTACTGTAGAAGGCTAATTAGCTGTGATTATACAGGTCCCTCCTATGGAGCAGGAGGGGTGAGTGTGAGAGGGTGGAGGGGCGGGTTGCTAACCTTTCTCAGAACAGACTGAGGCAGATTTAGCTCCATGTAGCACAGTAGGAGAGGTGCTTGTGTGTGTCCATGATCGTGTGTGTGTGTGTGTGTGCACTTAAGTCTATATGGCCCAGCAGACGGAGCAGTAATAGCATTAGCTGATGCTTGCCTGACCACCTGCAGGAATACTAAGTTTGGTTAAGGACAGTAATTAATATGTCTCCTTCTTTATCTGTCTCTTGCTAACACACGCTCCGGTATGTAAAGCAATGCGCATGAAAAGTCAGAAGTGATACATTAAATATAGTACAAAGTGGAGTTTTACCAGACGAGAGATGTTTGGGTACAGCACCCAGTCTGGGGGGGATGTTTGTCCCAACATCTCGGCACCTCATCACAAACGGACCCCAGTCTGGTTCGGATCATAAGGATAAAGTCTTAACAGATTACAACCGTTATTATACCCACAGCCATCAAAACATGAGGAGGAGGAGCGGAGGATGGGATAGTGAGAGGAAGATGCCATGACCAAGAGGTGAACTTTGGATGGTTTCCCAGACGAGCACTTTAGTCATGTCACGGCGTAACCAACCTGCAGCGGGTGTAAAAGCATCATGTGGTCGGGAAGTTGATCCTGTGATGCTACATTCGAAAAGTCTCCACCTCCTTGTCTTTCAAGACGCTAGCAGCCGACGGCTAACACCCTCTGACGGGGTTATTCATGCGACTGCGGTGTCCTCAAACAATTTCGTCTTGTCATGAATCTTTTATCTGAAGTGGCCTTTCAGAGTTTGACTTCCCAAACAGTTTGACAAGATCCTCTGTTGCTATTTCCAGTGCTGCGCCCTAATCTCTCCTGTGTTGTATAAATTTAGGTGTCAGACTGCAATAAATATTCTGGAGACCTACTTAGAATTTAAAGTTTCTAGTTTTCACAGGGATGTCCACCCTTCCTCCCCTCCCTTTATCTCGCATTCATCTTAATCTCTCCCTGTCCCCTTCTCCTCATCTCTCTTTCGTACTATTTTTGGAGTAGCAGTGAGTTCCACTTTTGAGCACTGGAGTGGATTCCTCAGTGCGTTACCATGACAACGTTCCCATGGCTCCACGACACACTTTTATTTGCTCCTCTCCTTTCTCCTCCTTGTCATCTTGATAATTTTCCCCTCCCCAGGATGTCTTCTGGTCCCAAAAAGTATTAAGATGACTAAATTCAAGGCTGTAAATGGTCTTCAGCACCCTGAAATACATCATCTTAAAGGGAAACCGGTATTTTTTAACCATTTAGACCCCAAAATGTGTAAAAAATAGGGCCTATTTTTACAAATTTTGGGGTCTAAATGACTAATACTTACCAAAAGTTTTGGAATTGGTCCAGTAGATTGCCTTCGCCTGGCATTAAAAAAGTCTTTAAAGCCAACTCAGTGTAATTTGCTGGGATCAGACTACGATATCAGCACACAAATGGCCTGATCCGACACACAGTGGGGTTGAGGGGGAACCCTGAAGAGGATTTGGAGTACCATCAACGTTTTTATGTCCGTTTATGGCCTGTAAAATATGTTTAGGGGATCTCTAAGATAACGTTTTATTTAACAGCCAAAAACCTGAAGTATATTCACATATCTCAATCCAAGTTCAAAATAAAACCACGTTTGATCCAAGTGCGATCATAGTGAGAGTTTGAAGGGTACATGCAAGACAAGACTAATGGCATGAAGGTGATAAATTCAGCTAAATCGAGAGCTCGAATAATTAAATTGTGCACATGACTTTTTGTTGGGGGGGGGGGTTCTCCGTGGCACTTCCCGGGCTCCGTACTGTTGACATTCCTGACCTGGAAATCCGTTCAATCACTGTAATCACCTTTACACGTCTTAGAGTTTGTGAAAGGCTGCAAGCTGATATTGGTCTGGGTACAACTCGTAGTGTGACATGGGTCTCGGCCAAGTCACCTAATCTGGCATTGTGACCATCTGGAAAGACATAATCCATTTCATTGACTTAGTTTTAATGTAATGTGACTACCAGGAACACTATCCAACCAGTATTTTTGCATTTAAAAGATGACTAAGAAATGTACCAGAGCTCATGAAATATGAAAATATGGCTAGCTGTAAAATTGCAGGAAACATTAAAGCATTATCTGTGTTTCATTTGGTTTTCCAGTGTCTTTATATCAGGGGTGTAGCACACCAGGCTGATGTCACTTTGCCCTGCAGCTGACCTGAAAGGGCTTTTGTGAGGACAGTAAGTGCCTTTGGGTCATTATACAGTCACTGTGTGTGTTTCAGAGAGAGGGAGGATCCCCATCATTTCATGCATGCTAACCTACATCACGAAGCCAGACTAAGTGGCCTTCATCCTTCACACACAATCCCCGTTATCTCGCACTGAACACACATTCAAAGACGAAAACACACTCACACTCTCAGATCAACACAGAGATGGGGAATACCCACTCTGCGTTGGACGCGGGGGAGTCGGAGGAAGAGATATTCACCCTTACTGATTTATTAATGAAACCAAGCAGAGATAGAGAGAAGATCTAGAGTGAGAAAATACGGAGGAAAGCGAGGAAAAAAAGAGGAGTGTGGAGGGCTCGGACAGATGAGACAAATAAAAGATGAAGAGCAGCTATTGAGGCGGCGGTGGAGGATAAGGAGGAGTGTGTATGTATTATTAAACGGCTGCGGTGTTAGATTATTTACAACCGCTGGAGGAGGGGGTTGGATATTGGCTGACACACATGCACACGCACACTCACGGCAGCTAGATCACACTCTTAAGACAAGTCGGCACAATCTGAGGTGGTTTGGGTAATTGAATGTCAGAAGCTATTAGAGGCAGGAAGTGCGGGAGAGCGCGCGTGCGAGAGAGAGACATAAAGAGGACAAACTAGTCACTTTTTATTAAAGTTGGCATGTGTGGTTCAGTCTGGACAAACAAATTAAGGAGCCCGTGAACACACACACTTTGTGCCTGATAAGTAAAACTGACGCTGCAGATGTCAGCATATCTTTTATCATTAGGATTCAGTTTCTAACACAATTTGCAATAATGTGTGTTTTAGTTTACCTCCATTGTCTCGGCTTCATTCTTCTCATCCCGGAAATATGAATTGTGCCAATGATTATATTAGAAGCGTGGGAGAGAGTGCAAGAATGGCACATTTCCAGAGCACTGACCCGGGAGCACACACACCTCCCACATGCACATATGCACACTCTTTCACGTGCACATAGTGAGAACACACACACACACACCAAGAAGTAAAAACATACTTTTAATACTGAGGCACACAGACACACATGCCGCATGCACATACACACTCACACAAAATCATGGCCCAAAAATAACAAGCGTGTCCCACATAGAGAGTGTGCTCCAAAGTGAGAAGAGCCGAGCAGTTTCCTCTCACGTGTTCGGCTCCGTCGGTAGCGCTCGCTCACTTTTATCCAACTTCTCTCCCTCACTTTCTCTCTCTGTGTTGAGCATGATAATTTGCTTCAAAGAGCAAAATTTCAGTCTACAGTTACGGTTAATGTTGAACTTACATTTATTTCCTGTTTCCGGTCAGTAATTTGATGATCACTTTACCCAAATCACATAACTTCCATTTTTCCTGAGTTTATACTGTATTTTAAGGTTCCTGGGGGGTTTTTTCTCTTGGGAAGAGTGTCAATTTGCCCAACCCTTAAAGTAATCCCACGTTAACTCAAAAGTCACACATTTTAACCTAAATCTTTTCCCAAACGTAGCATATTTGAACCTAATAGCTACACATTTTAGCCCATAAAGCCTAAAAATTGCACCCATTTCACCCTTAAAAAGAATAATGCAGGTTTAAACACTTGGCTAGCATCTGCCTTCTGCTTCATTTGGGAATTAAATTGTTTCTGTCAAATTTCCCATTTTGTTTCCATTTTTTCTGATTCTTTCTTGGGCCTTCCTGGCTCACATCACATGACATACTGGATCTATATGTAGCCCTTCCCCTGTGGCCTGGCCACTCTCTTTCTTCTCTCACACTGTCTGTCAGTTGCTCTCAGTCACTCTTTTACCCTCTCATTTTTTCTCTCTCATCTACTAAGCCTTCACTTTTTCTCTCTTTCTCTCTGGTGGTTTCTCTGGCCACAGTTGTGGCTCGTTAGCACCATTTAGAAACTTCTTTCCGGCTCATTTGGCTCATCCCGGCCGCATTGACATTAAGCAGTGTGATGAGTGACTGCTCCCCGTGGCGGACATGACACCTCCGTCTCCATCAGGACTTACAGCTGAGCACCAATCCATTTTTCCTTGGCTCTTTTCCTCTCTCTTCTCTCTTTCTTATCAGTGAGTGCGTAGCTGTAATGTTGTTAATGTGCTCATTTTCCCTACAGGGAATTTAAGTAATGAGCCACAGCATGTTAACATGTCAGAAGATTCAGATATAGGTGAAACGATACAGGTAGCAGTGATGGACGGCTGATTCTCTTACCATAAACCAATTATCTCTCTTTCAGGAGTAGACCAGCATGCCATTGGTGAAGAGGAACATTGAGCCCAGGCACCTGTGCCGCGGGGCGTTGCCAGATGGGGTGACCAGTGAACTGGAGTGTGTCACCAACAGCACCCTAGCAGCCATCATCAAACAGCTGGGCAGTCTGAGTGAGTATCCTGTGGTTCAATGTAGGAGTGATGTTCCTCTTGATGTTGTGCACATACAGTAGTTTAGTTAAAATCAAATCTAATGAATGAGTTTGTTAAAGGAGAAGGAGAAGTTTTTGTTCGGACTAATTGTCTCATTGTCTTGAGTGACTTTGGATTTTAGCAGTTCGCCTGCTGATATGTGACTTATCTGTTGGAAAATGCGACCAATGCTGAAAGACTTGAGGCCTGATCACTCCAGCATTTAAAACTGCAAAATTTCAAGGCAATTTTAATTAATTCCAATGGAATCACTGCAATTTCTGGATGTTTTTGTATCAAGTTCAACTTTGACCTGCCCAATTTGCGTCATGGAGAGTCCAAAAGAGAGGAAGCTAGCGTAGCTTAGCATCTTTTATTTAACCTCCTCTGTCTGAGTATTAAGTGCTTCACTAAAGAGCAATTGTTTGCAGACAGTTATGAGACAGGAGTCAATAGCACAAATACATATTTAAACTGAGTGAACTTATTGTTTGCTAATAAGTTTGCTAACTGACAATTAGCAAGCTTGTTAGCTTGGAGAGCTTTATTTTCCCTCTTTAATAACGTTATTGAATGAAATGGTTAGCATTTACCTCGCCAGCTAGAGCAGTTCACCAACTAGCCTTGCTAGTATAGTCACTATGTCACCAAGCTCACGAGAGCCAAATATTTCATAAAGATGCGCGGATTAATTTCGCTGTCCCACTTCAGAGTTTACAGCTATGTTAGTGGTTGTGAGGCTGTACTAAGGCACAGTGGTGCTTTGAGTTAAAGGCTAACATGTGCATGCTAATGTGCTCACAAAGACAATGTAACATTAGAATGATTAGGAGATAATGTTTACAATGTTCACTATCTTAGTTTAGCGTGTTAGCATGCTAACATTTGCTTCTGACTGACTGTAGAGCCACGCCGCTAGCATGACTAAAAACACACATTTGCACTTTAGCCGTACAGCTAGAGAACAGGATTCTCATAACTATCTGCACACTTGATTTAACTACACAGAAACTCAAAAGGAGAAATAAACTCCTACAAAGCACTATAAGTGGTCCTTCCAGGTAGTCATGGTGTGTTTGCACTACACCACATTAGGTCACATGCGTGTCTGACTTTCTCCAAATTTGTCATGAGCAATCAGATCCCGATGTGTCATCCTTAGCAGCGCTAAAAGTGTGGTCACACCCAGAACTGATGAATTCAGAGCTATGTTCTCGAAAACAGATCGCTCGAGATGTGTTTAAGTGTGAACATGTCTGCACATGCAGATTACATGTATTTCAGCAGTTGTTTGCTGAGAGGAAGGAGTCAGCATTAAGTGCAGCTGCTGTCATGGTGTTTGATGGAGTTGAAACAGCCTGTTTAAAAAGGTGGATTTTTATGAAATCCAGTTACACACACACAAAATGCTCACTGTGACTCATCCGGTATGGTTGACGTACAGTAAAAACACAATCTGATGAGTCAGTACTCTGCAGGCCAGTGTCCAGATGCACCATAATCGATGTATCCTCCATTGTCTTCTCTTGAATTTTTTCACCCTGAACAGCTTGTTAGAAACCTGCGTAGTTCATTTGAAAGCCTTGCAGATGTTCACAGCTGAAGTTGCTGTGTTTTTTGTTTTTTTTTGTGGAGGGGGTTGCACAGCATAAACCTGAAAGAACCTGAAAGAGATCATTCAGTGGAAATGTGGGGGGGGGAAAGGCTGTTTAGATTTGATTAACAGTTACGGTCTAAATTAAATTCAGCGACAGCTCACTGTGAATGACTGAGTGCTCTGCCTCTGCTCCATCTGTCATGTTGTGGGCTGAGAGACAGAAAGAGAGAGAAGAGAGGAAAAGAAGTGGAGAGGCACTGAGGGTATGCAGCAGGTGTGTGTGTGTGTGTGTGTGTGTGTGTGTGCATTTTATTTGCTATAGAGATGGCAGTGTCATTGGGGAAGGCTGCATTTCTGCATCTCAGTAAAAACATTGAAATATTTGTACCTCTCTCTTTGTCATGCTCATACACACACTCACGCTCGCAGACAGAAATGTCCCTTTAAGTATTTGGCCCGACAGGTGCACGGCAGGAGGCGGCCGGTCCCACTGAGACAGACTGAGAGAGGAGGAAGAGAAGGAGGAGGAACGGCATCGACTGACCTCCATCTCTGTGAATCTCTCTTCTCATATATCTCTTGTTTTATGGGGCCATTTTTGGACAGTTTTTCACTTTTTTATTGGGGCTGTATCACGCTGAGAATTGTGGAAGTCATAATAATCTGTGTTGCGCACAAACCTTTATGCCTGCTGCCCAACCTGCCCAAGAGAACAATATCCAGTGTTATTTCCAAATAAAAAGGACATTATTTTGAACAGACTGCTGTTTGACCACTTGCGTCACTCACACTGTTATTATACAGTATAACCATTTATTTTAGATACAAACCTGAATATGGCTGGAAGCAAACACAAACCACAGTGTGATCTGTTGGCCACTGTGTAGCTCCACTGCTACTATACTTAATTTTGTTGCAGTTTTCAGAAACAAATATACAGGATCTAAAACATACTGACTGGACACACCAATAATTAACTTCTCAATAAACAAATGACAGAACAGAATGATTTAATTAAAGGTACCCTGTGGTGTTTTTGCCAGGAAACACAGCAAGCAGTGCCAGCAAGGGCAAGGAAGAAGACTTGATGCTGATGTAAACATGGATGTAAACAATGCGGAATTTAAAGTGTTTCAAAATCTAGTTTAAAGCTGAATCGATTAGTCGATTGACAGAAAATTAAACAGAAACACTTCTGACAATTGTTTAGCATCACTTTAAATTGATTATCTTTGGGTTTTGGGCTGATCAGACAAAACGAGCAATTTAAATATGTCACCTTGTTCGAGTTGCAATGGGCAGTTTTCACTGTTTTACAACATTTTATAGACGAAATGATTAATCGATCAATGAAGAACATAATCAGCAGATTAATTGATAATGAAAATAGTCGTTAGTTGCAGCCGTAAAAACTTGACAAATGTTTTATGAGGAAGGAAACACATTCAGCATGTTTATTAGTCCTAAAGGACACAACGAGGAGCCAATACACTTTGGTTTTAAGCTTCCAACAGTGTCTCTCAGCCTTGTTTAGCCACTGGAAATTGCCAAGGTGTCACCACGTGATCCAAGTGTGGAGACGACACCTGACGTCTGACCTGAAGGTCCTCTCGTTGAACAAGGCAGTGAGATACGGTCAAAAGCTCTGGGGGGGAAAAGCCACACTATTTTATTACAGATATGTGTTCCCAGGGTCAAAAAGGAATGTAAACTGTGTGTGTTTACAAGAAAATTCCACAGGGTACCGCTATTAAATGAAACGGACTCTATTTTCATGATTGATTAGCACCTAAAAAACTGTAGCGTAATAAAATGTACGCCACAATATCTGCTCCTATTCAAAAGAATGAGAAATGTCATTTTCCTCTCAGTGAATATTAAAGGTCACAGATGTGAGGCAGAGCTCAGCTGGCGAATGTGAAAGTGTGAATGTACTCCATTAACTTTCCCGGGATGAAAGGATATTGTTAAACCACAACATCGAACCTCACCGTGTGTGTGTGTTTTTGTTCCTGTCCAGGTCGCCACGCAGAGGACATTTTCGGAGAGCTGTTCAACGAAGCCAACAGCTTCTACCTGAGGATGAGCAGCCTGCAGGAGAGAGTGGACCAGCTGGCCGTGAAAGTCACCCAGCTCGACTCCACTGTGGAGGAAGGTAGGGACACTGTGTCCACACTGTGTGTGTGTGTGTGTGTGTGCGCAGATGTGTCCACTCCTTGTTTGATATCTGTCTGCTTTATCTTTATGTCACCATCTCCATATCTATGTGTGTGTGTGTGTGTGTGTGTGTGCGTGCGTGTGTGTGTTAGAATCATCTCCATCATTAAGCTTTTCACTAACACTGAAGGTCAGTTGTCTTAATGCAGTAATTGATAGGCCTGCACACACACAAACACACACACACACACACACACACACACACACACACACACACACACACACACACACACACACACACTGGCGGTCAGACTGGTCTGTGCTTAGAGGAGGATTTCTGAGCTGACGGATTATGGTGGCCCCAGAGGCTCAAACTGAACTTTAATGTCAGACGTGAGAAACCTCGAGTCTAGTGCTCTTTTCCTTCCTTCTCTTTATTCATTCTGTCTCTCTCTTTACTCTACGCCCTTTCTTTTGTCTCCTCTTTCCTCCCTGCCTTTCCTCATTTGCTCTCTGCTTCCTTCCTTCTCTTCCCTTCTTTTCTCCTTCTTCCCTCTCTTCATCTGCGTTTGCTTCTTTTATTTCCTCTCCTCCTCTTTTCCCCCTCCTCCGCCTCTCCCCCATTCTCAACCATCCTCTCCTCCCTTTCACCCTTTTTATTTCCTTTTCTATACTTCTTTCATTCACTCTCTCTATCTCCCTTTTAACTTCCATTTCTCTTCTTATCATCCTCCCTTCTCTCCCTCCATCCCTCCCTCATCTTGTGTATCTCCATTCTCTGTATTCTTACTTTTTCTTCCTCTCTTTTCTGTCCCTTTTCTCTCCACTGTTTCTCTTCGCCCATTTTCTCATCTCTTTCTATCCCAAACCCCCC
>LKNJ01000642.1:200176-296244 GCA_002120245.1 Maccullochella peelii | reverse complement strand
GGGGGGGGTTATTCTTAGTTTGTGCACTTCATTGTGAGATCATTGAGTGTATGTGTGAGACCAACATGTGATGAAGACCACAAGTGTTGCTAGAGTTTTGACCTCTTCAGACTATGTACCTTCTCCGTGCATGCACCTTGGAAGTAGGTGAAGTTGTTCCAGAAATCCTTACTCTGTTTCTATAGATGGTGAGATCAGCTGAATACCTTTAGGGCAGTGCACACTAGTGGAGAGTGGCCGTTCACTGACAGTGCTGACTCTGTGGGTACGTTAAACCAACATCATAAAAAGTGTGGATTTCGTTAAGCGTGATTTACACTTGTTAATGGATCGAGTGTAGCCAGAATGGGTCTCTAATTAACATCAACAAGGATATGAGAACCTCTTTTATGAAGTGATAAAGGATTATTTTTATTATTTTTTTCCCTGTAACTCTAACATTTATTATCAGTACTTCAAAGCTGGGATTGACTAATCTAGCAATAAAATAATAGTGAGTGTTACCGGCTAATGAGCCAGATTCACATATGTTTCAAATCATCACAAAATTCCTGTCCAGCAAAACATGAATGATTATTTATTGGATACCAAAGACTTGGCTAAGAAAAAGTCATTGTAACAAGAATGAACCTGACGTCTGCAAATATTATCTATAATATGCACTTAATTATCAAATATAAAAGTGCTTGTTAGGCAAAATGGGCTCTTTTTTATTATATATTATTATATATTATTGGATTACTGTTACTGATGCATTCATTTGCAAGCAACATTTTAATCTTGTACATGGTCAATGTTATTAGTTCAATCTACAAAAACGCACCATATTTTACAAATATGACAATGACCATTAGCTTTAAATGTGAAATCTTAATTTACAAGATAATTAGTAACTATATCTGTGAAGCAAAGTGAAATGTAGTGGAGAAAGCAGCAAAAGATGTAAATACTCAATAAAGTAATCTAAACGGTACAATACTAAGTAAATGTACTGAGTTACTTTCCACTTCTGAGAACTGCAAAAGAAATACCTCTCAAACATAATAATAAAAGTTTGAAGTTTGGCAAAAGAGCACCTAATCATTTTAACAAGGATAAAATATTGTAATCCTTGTTTATATATAATATATTATACAGTATAGTATATATAAAATATCTAAAACTTAAGGAAATGTGAGATTTTAGCACTTAAAAACAATGATCGTCACATTTGCATCATTTTCACAATATATATCCGCGTGAGTTTTAAAAAGTTTTAAAAAAATCTTTCAAAATTCTCGTTCAGGCACTAGTTGGCCACCACCTGCAGCGTCACACAGGACCCCTCAGAACAACATGGCGGCCAGTAGTACGAAGTCGGTTTTGTTCGTTTGCTTGGGTAAGCGATTCCATTAAACTCAAAAGAAGCTCATATAATCCAAATAGCGTGTGACCGTATAGAACAAACATCACATACGACCAGCGTACCAATTTATAGTATTTTAGTGGTTTATTTGGGTGTTGTTAGTTTCCTACAAGCGCTAGCTAAAATATTTCAGCTATTCAAATATTTTAAGTAAATAAATGAATGAGTGCGATGCTCTCATATAAACTTTTCTCTCATGCCACTTTAATTTGATGCACCAGCCAGGTGTGATGGAAAACATCATAGTTTTATAGAAATGCTGAGTAACGCCTTACCCTGAAATTTTAGCGATGAGTTTTGGTGACAGCACCCCGGAAGTCACTTTTTGACAGGTCAGTGTCCGTCGTGAAAGCTGCTCGGTTATGACTCATGCTTATCAGCAAAGTGGTCTGCAGTTGTTGCTAATGACATTAGCACTATAATGTTGCAGGAAGTTTGTGGAACTCTCAACATTCAGTTTAGAAGTCATTTATAGATAAAAATACCAAATGGGATGTTTTTTTTTGTTAAGCCAGTGAAATTAAATATTATAAATGAAGGTCCTTCATCAACTTGATTCGACAGTCCTGTAAATCATTGACATATACCAATCCTGCTCATTGTGTGACCATATTGCTAGCAATGGCCCAATACAGCCATATATATTAAAGGGACAGCTACAGAAGCTACCTGGGTATAAACAGTCAAGGAAAATCTCTGACACAAATTTCTGTTGTCACACTGTGTATTATTATATTTCCCACCTCTGTTTGTCATTACAATTTTTAAAGTCTGAATTAACAGCATGTTTGAAAAGTTTTGCCCCAGTGTCTTCTGTTCTGCAATTAAGCACAACTGCATCCAGTGTATGTGTCATCCCCTAAGCACTTAGAAGACACACACAAAAAAAAACACTCCATGAAAATTTGCCCAACATTTTGAAATAGTAATTTACAATAGCAAACATTGTTGCAGTGGTGTTGGGGGTTGTATTAGGTTGCATATTAAGTAGCAGCATTTGTCATACACAGTATCTCTATGAAAGTGCCTGTTGGTTTGGTTTGTCTTGTGACAACTGTTTTCTTTGTTGATGTAGTTTGACTTTGCTTGACATATGCTGTAGTGATTTGTGAGGCTGTTTTGCATACAGTGACACAATTAAAAATATTCTTTTTTTACCAGTGGACCTGCATTTGGACACAGATAATGTCACCTCTTGTGCACTGTGTTTGTACCATGCCATTTTGTCATCAGATGTACTCTTTAATGTATCTGTGCATCTATACTTAAAAACTACAATATACTGTGTTTTGAATTTATGTGTGTTGCCCTTGGTAAATACTTTAAGTGTTACAGTTTACTGTAAAACCGTTCATAGACTTTGCATTAAAGTTTGTGGTGGTGTTTGTGGTTCTGAACAGGGAATATATGCAGATCCCCCATCGCTGAAGCAGTCTTCAGGAAGATGGCAACAGATGCTGCTGTTGTTGATAAGGTAATGTCATTATTACATCATACAAAATAGTAATTACAACACAGGTCATTACTGGTATTGGCCCTTACTGGTATTTTTGGCTGATGTTAGAGTTTTGGTTTTTTTTTGTTTTTTTTTTTTACAAAGAGAGCTTTATTAAAATCTGTTCCTGGGAGTATGTTATTTATCACAATTGTCATATTAGAAACAGAAATAAACTATCGAGCACATAGAAGCATTATGACAAACCCAGTTTTGCATGTTTAACTACATTTGTTACATTTAACATGTAATGTACATTACTACTGACACATTTTCAAAGCATGCTTCCACAGTTTATTATTAACTGATGTGAGCGGGAAATTAATGGTTATTGGTGGTAGATTAACTATTCATAGTGATTGAGTTGGGTGATGATCACAAAATAAATGTAAAGATATTTTCATACAACACCTGGTTATTGACAGTATGGCAATATTCATACATGAAATACTGGTTGGTGATATGATGCTGCGGTTGAAATGGTAAATACAATACATTGATGTCTAAATTGGAGTAAAATAGATACGCCTAACAATACATCAATGACCCAGCTGTAGCCTCTAAAGATCATGAATGAGGGGCAGGATGTGTTTCAGAACATTTGTCCTAAATTCCACCTGTTGAGTCTCACTTCTAATCTTGTCCTCAAGAGCACAACATTGTCCAGTAAATGCTGTACCACCCACCACATGCCTGTACGTGAGAGTATGAATCATTTTCACCATTTTGTTGTTCCCCGTGCTCTGCTCTGCTTAGTGGAGGATAGACAGTGCTGCCACCTCCACCTATGAGATAGGAAACCCTCCAGACTATCGTGGTCAAGCCTGCATGAAGAAGCATGACGTGCCCATGAAGCATGTGGCCAGGCAGGTATGACCACCCAACTCTACACCTGTCTTAGCAGTAGTTAGCGGCCCCTTTTTTGTTCTCTGTTGTTGCAGTGGGTCATAGACAGTGGTGCCACGTCCGACTGGAATATAGGCAGCTTACCGGACGCCCGCGGTCTGGCCTGCCTAAGGAAGCATGGCATTGAGACGAGCCACAGGGCCCGACAGGTACAACCAGATGTCCCGTGGCTCCTCTCACCTCACTGATGTTTGTGTGTATGTATGTGATGTTGGTAAGATGAAATCTACTAGACACTCAGGTGCTGCTGTTGCTCTGTCACTCAACGTATGACTAGCTTACTGGAGCTTTTTCCAGTTTAATACAGGTTCAAATAAATTGCTAAGTTCCATGTGTTTAGTCTGTCAAAACAAGCATGTTCATCTGAACTGCAGCTAAACTGGATGTAAGGTCCGGCCAGCATTGATGATTCAGAGGACCTCCAAATACCAAAAGTCTAAGTAATAATGATGGATGTTCAGTTTTCTTGTCTTCCTTTGCAAATGGTAGAATAGAAAATGAGTTTCAATTTTTCAGTGTCAGATTTTCCAGTTTCGTTAAAGATCAACAACTCCCTGCTTGAACACATCCCCATCACTAATGTAAAACATTAATTCGAACCCAGAGTCAGGAAAAAACCTCTGTGGAACACTGCAGAATGGGACCAGGATCAACTGATAGTGTAATAAAATGACTGTACACATAATTTATTATCTCCAAAAACTGCATTTAGTGTTAAAATCTTCTTTTACTATTAGAGTAAAGTCAGACAAATAGCATTACGTGGACTACTTGCACTTTGGCACAAATATTAACTGGTGTTAGTTTAATACTCTGGTTCCCAACCTTTTTTGGACTGTGACCCGTTAAAACAATGCTTTGTGGTGAGTTCTCCTTACTGGTTGCATATGTCTGTGCGTGGTGGCCAGTTCAACCAAAGTTTCAAATTGTTTTGTTTTAACTGATTTGAACATTTGAAATGATCTACAGCCAAAAAGCAAACATTGGGGGGAAAAAAGGTCAGAAGAAATAAACATAATTTTGTGTAGAACAAAAGTGTTTTTCTGCTCTCCTAACCTGTTAATTACCTTGCGACTCCTTAGTTTGATCTTGAGACCCCTTGGGGGACCCCCTTATCCCTATAATAATTTGCTTTATAGTTAAACATCTGTCTCTTTGCACATGACTTACACTTAAATTCAGAATTCACATTTTACATTGATATGAGATATGGCTTTATAATGGCATATATGGTGAAAGATATGAACTTGTATCTTATATTAAAATGATAAGAGCAGTAGAAATGCCCTTTTAAACAGGTTTAGCTTAAACCTCACATACAGTGACCTCTTGTGACAGTTAGATGAACTCTACAGGACACAGCAGCCGGTTCAGCTTCTGAGGACACAACAATAGGGTTTAAGAGATGACATGACTCGATCCAGACAACACAGGCTTAAACTTTGTCTTAAAATATGAGCTGCAGCTAATCTAGTGGCAGAGCAACAACTGACGACAACAAGACGAGACTGGCAAGCCACTTATTTATTTTTTCTTTTTTGTTGCTTTTATTTAATACAGAAGTATCTCTACATATTACATTTCTACAGTGTATTTAGTCCTTTAGTCCAATTTATGTGCTACTTGAGCAGTTAAAATGTGCTTTTATTTCTAAGTGGCTTTTTTAATATTTATTCAACCATTTTAGGAACCTTTTTTCCAAGTAATAAAGTCCATGTTAATTAATGATTTTTCAATTCAAAATGGCAGTTTTAATCATTTTACAGGTTTTCTGATATGAATTTTGAAACAATAGTGTTGTTATCTTGGAAATGTCTTTTATGTGTGTTTAGTTGTGAACCTGTTAACCAGGCCTGTGTCTATACTGCTATGTAAAATGATGGTACCCGTGTTGTGCATGAAATATTGATAGACCCAATCTCCGATGACCTTGCAGCATGTGTTTCAAATCCTGAAACAGGCCTGAAATTGCACCAAGATGTTTGTCCATGTAGGGCCTTCAGGCCTTACGCTATGCTGGCTTATCCTCAGTGCAACTCCTACTCCCCTGTGCGCTGAAAACACTCTTTTCATGTTTCCCTGAGAGAACTCGGGGGTTTTACCCTGTGCTTGAGATCTGCCATCTTGTTGGTTTGTCTGTCTGCAAACCATTCAGCGAGACCCTCATGTAATCTCCTCAAAGCGGGGATGGGGAGGCTCAATCCTTGGCTTAAACCCAGCCAAATCCACACAATGAGCTTTGACAAGCTTTTGCTCTTTCCTCTTCACCCTTTTCTTTTCTATCACTGGCTTTTGCTCCCACCTACTATTTTTTCCCCCCAATTTTTTTACTCAGTGAACTTTGCTGAACTGCGTGTATCCAAGCAGACCGGCCAAGTGGGAGATGCTTTGGAGACCACGGTGTCCCCACATAAACAAACGTGTTTGTTTATTAAAGCGAACATGCTCCAAAGTCTTCTTATCAGAAATTGCCAACCAGACATTAGATTTAAGAGAGCTGAAATTTTTATTTCACACTCATCAATATGTTATCATTGAGTCAACATTTAGATAAAGTGTTGCCAATGTTTTAAACTGACACAATCCAGAGACAGCCTAGGATTGCTCTGTGGGCTGTCGTTTAATTGGTTATGGGATGTCATAGATTACATAGATTCTTGAAATTTAGTACATTTTTGACTTAGCACTTCTATATATTATATTGTTGTTATTGTTTACCTACAGTAGTAAGTAATATAAGTATATTTAAAAATGTCTAAAATAGGAATCTATTAAATCTAAATATTTGGTAAGACTTTACTTTATGAGCAGTATATAAACATTTACGAAATGGTTTATAACACACTATATGTAATTATATGCACATATAAAGACATTTTTAAAGGGTTTATTAATGTACAGTATTTCATAGTTGTTGACAAATATATATATATGCTTTTAACTACATTATAGTGCGTTTTAAACCATTTCTAAACTTTTTATATACTGTTTATAAATGCTAAGTAGGGGGACTTAAAGTCGTGACAGTGAGCCAGCATGCACATTACCGGGACCCCTAAACTTAAGCAGCTAATTGGAATTCAGCCTTGATTAATTTCACTATTTAAACCTGTGCTTTTCCTACTGTGATATGTCAAAACGAAAAAAACTATTATTGATTATTTTCCCACAATTCTACGATATCTCTTCACATCTTCTCAGGGTTTTCTCATCTTTCGAACTTGTGCCTATGTGCTTCTCCCTGGTCATTCTTCATTTACAGTAACAGCCTCCCAGCTCACTCTCAGCCAGAAATCAAACTGAGGTCTTCGTCAGCTTTGTGAGAGGGCTCGCATGAGCCTTTTTTGATAGGGGATTACCACTGTTTCAGTGAGAATGTGAGAACGCATGGTAGACAGGAGCAGAGAGATCAACAGCCACTGTGATTACCACTGCCACAGATTACCATCGTGTGAGAGAGAGGGTTTGACAGTGTTCAAATGGAAAATAAAGTGATCAGACCCTTATGGCTACAACCAGACCCTCTGGGAATATAAACATGGACGCAAAACAGTCATAAAAAATATCTGTTTACTGCTCTGCTGTTACATGAATGACCACAGCTGTCGCTGTGATTGAATGTGTCCCTATATCAACATCTGGAGCATTGTAGGGATTTTGTTCATATTGTGTTCTTTTGTTCCTCTTTTATTTGTCTTCTGCTGCCCTCACCTCCTCCTTGGCATTCCTTGTAAATTGACACTCAAAACCCTTAAAAACTATTCAGGGTGCTGCCTGTAAATCATCACTTATCACAGTGAACACTTTGCACAACACCCCTCCACATGCTTTCAGATGTGCAGCTTATATCCCTTTCATATCCCAGTTTTCTGCAAGTCCAGAATTATGTTAAAGTTGTTATCCTTAAGATTTCAGCCCTGGTTGATTTGACCACACCCGTGGTTACCGTGGTAACAGCACGTACGGTTTAATATTACAAAATACATTACATCAAAAACTCCCTGAGCAGCTGCTTTGTCAGAAATACAACAACAACAAAACATGCTGGTGTATCTGTTAACAGTGCAGCTAAACAAACTTTTTAACAAAGAAGTCAGTCAACAATAATCTGATTTCATGCTGCACAAGGCGAGAGTAGTTTTCCATATAACAGCAGGGCTCAGTAAAGTTGGTTGTTTAACTCTTCATCTAACGGCTCACTTTAGCTCCATAGTGTTTCATTGCTCCCTTGCAAAAACTGAAAACGATACACTGACAGAAAAATACTGAAAATGACTGTTTTCTTGTTTTGTAGACGCAGTTTTGATGAACAATCGCTGTCAGAGCTAACCTTGGTGACAAATACATTACGCTTTCTGTGACTGCTTAGCAATAAAAGCCACCCCGTGTTTCGCTAGTAGAAAGCAGTAGAAAATGTTCAGTTTGCATTTAAAGGTGCCCTGTGGACTTTTCTTGTACACAAAAGTTTCCTTGGCGGATGAAAACTTCTATGTGGCGAGATAATTACAGAATGTAAATACATTGGCTATTCCTGAAAAAATGCCCACCATAAATAGTATCAAAAGCAGGTTTTGATTTCATGAAATTCTTAAGGATTATAACTTTAAAAGTGTATTTCAGTGACCAGACTGTCTTTACTGTTTTATTGGAAAGGATTGATTTTCACTGCATCAGACGGAACTCTCTCCGAAGGACCGAAGAGAGGCTCTGCAGGCCGTACTGTGTTTCCACACAGAGCCTAAAGTAATATTTGTTTTGTCCTGCATTTCTCCCCCACTTCCAGGTGACCAAAGATGATTTCATGAGCTTCGAGTACATTCTCTGCATGGACGAGAGCAATTTGAGGTACAGTTGTTTCAGCCCACAGCAGGAGTGTTTATTATTTCAATTCAATTCAAAGGCTTTATTGGTGTGAAAGCTTCAAGAACAATGTTGCCAAAGCATCAATGTACAAATTGATTAAATATTTAGACAATACAACTTCCTTATTAAGGCCTGGGATCAAAAACAACATTTGCCTTGAAAGGGGTCAAACTAGATTGTCCTGCTAACTGTCTCGACAGTGACAGCACCATTTTCATGTGCTACTTCTTCACATGCACATGAAAATGGTGGTAACATTGAGCTATAACTAACGTGTAGGTGAATGCCTCCCCTTAATGAGCAATATCCTTTCTTAAGCTCTTTCCAGAGGTCAGGGGGAGGGATATTTTTTGATACTTTGAACGTTTAGGGATCATTTTGAGATCACATGCCTATGGCAGATCTGATCTGTAAGCAGCTTACTGAGTTCTTTGGATGCCTCGTCTTTGCTCTTTGGGCAGTTTTTCTCCCCTTTCTCTCCCACATTATTCTTTTTTTTCTCCACAAATGTTAAGCTGACTGAGAAAATGAGACCCTGTCCTAGACAAGAGGTACTCAGTCCATGTTTAGTTTTCTTTTAACAGAACCCATCTCATTGTCAACTTGAAATTGTTTATTAATTGTTTGACGACCTGTTTGAGTTTGAATTTTTTGTTACTTTAGTTTGAGATTGGCTTAAACAGGCAGAGGTGTTTTTTTCATTTTCTGTGTGTTGCCTGAATCAATACTTTTGTTTGTTAGTCCTTTTGGAGGAATTTAATCACATGGATGTAATTATCATGGGGTTGTTATTTTCTGTCCATTATTGGAAGTATTTTTAACATGTCAGCTCTGCACAAAGGATTAGATAGGCGTCCCACCTCATATCTAAGTGGCAGACAAAAAAGTGCTATATAACATTACTTATATTCAATCTAAAAAGAGCTGATTTTTATTCTGGTTCAGAGGTCACATTTTAAAACCTTCAAGCGCTTTTCTTGTTTTTTCTTCTGTTCTGCTGGAGTTACGTGTTTCTCTTGTCTTCACAGTGAGTTGAACAGAAAGGCAAACTTGGTGAAAAACTACCGGGCAAAGATCGAGCTTCTCGGTTCATATGACCCTCAGAAGCAGCGGATCATCAAAGACCCGTATTACGTAAGTTTTCAAGTAAATTCTAATGTTGAGTATTTCTAAGCATAATAAAGATGATTCCTCAGTGCTTGATCTTAATGATCCCCATATTGGGATGGCATATTGAATGTTACTGGGGAAGCAGTGGTGATAGTCAAAATATATTTAATGAGTTTGGAAACTGATGAAAGGGCTTTCATCAGTGGGCCACAGGCTCAATCACCATTGTGTTACCTCATTTGGCGATAGATAGTGACTTAACATTTATTGACATTTATTTTAATGTAAATCTTCAAGGTTATTAGTTAGTTAAAGCCCCTAAAAACTTAAAATCTTATGTATTCATTACTAAATAAGCAACAATCAACGTTAAAGATTCTTTGGCGTTATTTATTAAGAGTTTAACACTCAACAAATGGGTTATTCTGCTTCATCAGGACAGAGGCCTCATGGCAACACAAGCAAACAACCCCACAACTGTCGTCAGAGTATGATTTAAATGTTGCTAAATTGTGATTCCTGCACAGAAGTACATGACATCACTGTTTTCTAACCCATCCACTTCAATCCAGGGTTAAGAACTCAGACAAAACAAGAAGTATAGAAAATCTCTCATCAGAAAAGTTGTGTTCATGTACAGCCCCATCGCTCACAGTAAGAAGGTGATTGAGAAAATAAGTTTTCAGGGCCTTTAACACTAAACTTTAAACTGTTTGATGGTGAATGTAAACTGTCAGTTGTGTCTGGAAATAACACAAAAATGTCATATTCTCTTCTTGCAATGGCTGTGCATCTGTTCAAGATACGAAATATCATGAGAATAGACAAGAAAAAGATGTTGCACCGTGGAGACCACAGTTCTGGACAGAACGTGTCTGTCTTCTGGCGCACGTGGTAGTTCTGGAGAGAATTTACTTACTCCACGGGGAGGGATGGGATCATGTCCAGGCACGTTTCATGAAATAAACAGCACCAAAACAAAACGGAGTGTACTGTAACAGTATAACAGCAGCATAGTCAGTTCCGTGCTCATTTGTTTTGAATAAATGCCTAAATTGTAACCATAAAAAATGTGTTATTCAACCATTACATGTCCAATTAATCAAATAACGGAAGTCTGCAGATTGGTTTGTCTTTTCACGCTCCGTGGCTCACTCATCCGTTTTGTTCCTTAAGTGCTTTCCTGCAGTTGAAAGTCCTGCCAAGAGTTTTGGACATGGGTCCTTGGTGGCTTTTTATCTTTGTGTTTGTCGTTGTGTGTTATCTCGTTGTGAGCGAGAGAGGCAAGAATGGGAAAAGTGGAGGGAGTAAAGATTGGGGAAGGTTATAAAGTTTGATTAGTGATGATACGTTGTCAATTTACATTTGAAAGATCTTAACTTGGGACGCTCAAACTTTTCATAACGTATTTAAATAAATGCTAATGCAGCTTGAAAAGTAATAATTCCCTGTGTGGTCTTGATGGATGTGATCTGTTGGCCTAATAATAGTATTTGTGCCCATCTGCAGTGCTTTATTACATTTAGTGGAACCAGGATCCCAAGATAAAACAGTCATCAAATTATTAGTGATGTGGCTGGAAGAAGAGGTTGTGGTTGACCACAGTTGATGTAGACAGTTATATTAGTTTGTCAGTTTGTCTGGATAAATGGAGACATAAGTTTTCTTGTCCGTTTAGTATGATTATAATGACAAACTCACAGCACCAAAGTGCCTTTCTTATCTGTGGCATTTTTCAGTGTTATTACAGTTTACATTCATAATTTACCATTAAAAACTTTAAAGTTTAGCTTTAAAAGCCCTGAGAACCTACTTTATTAACAGAATTCACTTACTTGTCATGACTGTCACTTAAATACCTCCAGATCAATTAACTCAATTATAAACTTTTAGACTGCCCACTTTTCTGCATTAATAGAACCACCAGGCGTGTTTTTTTTAGATGTTAGCATGCGGATGTTTATCATTTAGCTCAAAGCACTGCTGTGCCCAAGTACAGCCTCAAAGAGCTGCTAGCATGGCTGCAGACTTTGTAGTTTTGGTAAAGATCATTTCAGTGCTTTCTGTATCACATGGCTGACATAGTTGAAATTGTGATGGGCATTTTCACTATTTTCTGACATTTTATAATTGAATATAATTTAATTGAAAAAACAATCAGGAGATTGCAACATTTGTTTTATTGAAAGGCATCGCTTCTTGGTGGTTATGGAACGTTTTTTTCCCGTAAACATCTATCAAGGTTTCAGCAAAAGCCAACCACTTTGAACCGTCAACATTTGAAAAGTACTCTTTCTTCTTTTGGCAGTATATTTCTCCCTTAGGAAATGCTATTTCAATTTCAATTATTTGCCACCAGTTTAAAAACAAATCAAACAGATGTATGTAATGGTTCAGCTATCAGTACTTGGCTGAAACTTATTTTAATTTCTCCTTTTTTTTTATGTTCTATCTCTTAGGGGAGTGACGAGGACTTTGAGAAGGTGTACGAACAGTGTGTACGTTGCTGCAAAGCATTTCTGGAGATGAATTCCTAACAACATTCCACTTTAAACAATCTCTGAATCTGTTGGATGAACAAGAAAAATCAACCAAATATGCTTTTTTATATATATATATATATATAAGTATAACCCTATAAACCAGATCTAACTGAAAGAACCAGAACACTTTGTTTCAGTGTTATACAAACCACACATTGTGTACATTTAGAAAGATGCTATGTGGACAAGTTTGTGGACTGTAAATCCAGGTGATTAATAAAATAGATAAATGAGTACAACTATTGGAGATTTATTTTTTTACAAACATATCTTTCATCTTTACATTTTGTGTATGCTAAGGAATTTATATGAATGGAGGTATCCTACAGACGATAATGCATGACTGGACATCTCTGAGGTTTACAGGTCAAAGGCCAACACTGAGGTCAAAGTTAATGCTAGCCTAAATGCTAATCTTCCTGGATATTTTGTTTTGGTGGTTAGGTTATTTTCTCGGCACTGCTTTTGGTTTTGTTCTTACCAATATTAGATCTCAAGTATATCTGATAGATATTTAAAAACAGAAATAAGAAAACATCTGTTCTCATTAATTTCGCTTGAATGTTCCTCCTCTTTGTAGACACAAAAGTTATTCTGCTGTGCGCCAATTACCACTTACTACTTAAATGTTGGTAATCCCATAAGGGAGGACTCATCAGTGCCAAATCCAAATTACCATTCAGTGTGATTCATTTCCACACAATAGAGTTGACAATGAGAAAGGGCTGTAAATCATTAAACAAGGGTGGAGACAAATGTTAGATGAACCAAATGGTGATTGGAGGGTTGACAGTTGTTGAAGATTTTTGTTTTTTGTTTTAGTTTCCTTGTCTGTTTATCTGTGAAAGTAGTAGGGCCTCAACTGTGGAACCTTCATGTGTAGCAGAGCTTCATTGAGAAAGGTTTCAAAAATGGGAGATTTTCTGCACTTGGTGAGTTAGAAAAGGCTTCTTTTGGACACAATGTGGTCCAATCTGTGCATTATTTGTGTGTTATTTAGTACTGAAATAAAGCACATCAGGCAAAGTAACACAAGCACTGCTTGGAGTTGCATATAAATAGCAAACAAACAACCTATACAAATCCACTCTGGCACAAGAAAACGATGGCTACAAAGTTCAGAATAATTAGACTGTAAGCAGGGGGAAACCACTAGCCTGACTCTGTCTGAAGGTAAGGAAGGCCGCCTCACTAAATAGAATCTCCTTTGTTAATGGATACAAAAACTGGACTCTTAAGACAAGATCACAAGACTACATTTTTTATACAGGGGGTTATATCCCGGACTATTTCTTGGCCGGGACAAGTAACTTCCTGGAGTCTCCATTGGTTGCCTGGCAATTGCTCAGAGCCAAGAAATAGTCTGGCACATAACCACTCATAAAACAATTTTTTGTTCTGATTAAACAAAAGAGATATAACATGTTAATCAGTGAGCTTTAGAAGTGCTGGTAGGTGGACTTTGTAACTTTTGGACAAAGCCAAAAGGACAAAGCTGTTTCCCCGTTTCCAGTCTTTGTGCTAAGCTAAGCTAACTGGCAGCTTGCTTTAGTGTACAGATATGAGAGTGGCAGCAATCTTCTCATCTAACTCTGCAAGAAAGCGAATAAGCACATTTCCCAAACTGTTCCTTTAAAGGTCCTATACGCAGTGTAAATGTTTCCTTGTTATTTAACCCAAACAAATTATGTTTCTAAACAATTACCTGCTCCCAAAATTATTCATTATGCAGCAGTTGAATCTACAGTAGTCAGGGTCTGATGTCATTCATGGAGATATGGGTCTCTGAGATTTTAAGTTTTAAAAAGGAACTTTTTTTTACAAATATACTGGCACATTCTGATAAATGTTCACATAAAAATGATTTTGCCATAACCTCTATTTCGAACAAAAAAACACTTCACTCTCTCTGAGTTGAACTTTTTAAACGCTCTGACTATAACAGCAGTGGGAAGTTCACCAAATCTGTAGTCCCAGGACTCGATCCAGTCATGTGGTCATTCAGAGAGCATTCCACGTTTCAAGACGGGAATTTTAGAGAAAATACTGCAGGAGACAACAAAGACCATTCATTTTTATACCAATCTTATAATTTATTTAAATATATTTCATTTTAAGATATATATATATATATATGTATTTAACAGCCATTCATAAATGCCAGTCACTTTAATTTATGGTAGATAGGTGGATTCCTCTTATACTTTGCTTTACAGCATGTACATATTTCTCTTGTTTTATGTGGTCATGGCCTAAAGTATGTAAAGTGGAACCATGTGACAACTCAAATTTCTAATTATGGACTGTACCATGCTCTACCAAGATCCACAGGAGGGCTGTGACTTATAACCGCCGCTTCTTTTTTAACATGTCTTGCAAAGACACGGAGAAATGTTAATGCAATTAATAATTTAACCACAGTTCTTTTTCAGTGTGAGCACAAGTGGGTGAAACTATGCTGTGACTGCCAGCCATGGGTCTGCAAGAGCTTTTTGTCTGCGTAATAGGTAGTGCAGTAGAAGGGATGGGCTCAACCCAAAACAATCGCAGAAAGCAGTACATTTGGATTTTGCTCTTTTCTTAAAATGAACAAAATAAAAATATGAAATCCTTTTTTTTGTTTGATTTAGCAACACCTTTTTGGATGCTAGCAGGAAAAAAAGGCCCCATGTTTGTTTCTCGCAGCCACTTGTTTCTTTTTCCTTCTCCACTCTTCAGATTCACCATCTTTATCTTGATCTGGTTTTGGTGCTCCCTCGTGGTGACAGCCAACCATCGAGGCCCAGCCAGAGCGGTGGGTGGAAGTAATCCACGCCTTAGCAGAACAGACCTCACTGAAGGGCAGTACTGTGCCTAATATCAGTCGGGGCTGGTCAGAGTATTTTAGGCTTCCCTCTTACTGTCCAAGGCACTTCTTTCCCAAGTTTCTTCTGCAGAACTTCTGTTTGGTTTCAACCTGCAGTGAAGAGGAAGTGAAATTTAGCTCAGTCTCCAACTTGGCAGCACCTGACAAATTCTTTCCTTTCCAGAAAGAATCATGAAACAATAAATCAAGAAACGTTATTTGCAACAGATCTGCTGCTTTCGCTGTGCCGCAGATAAACCCTGCGTGTATTAACACAGCACGCATATCGCTAGTGTGAATAACTGTCTCAGTGTCGCCAGCCAGAAAAACATGATCTTTACACTGTTAACTTCAGCCCTTACAGGATTCTGTCTCATTCTTTCACTCTTTATATTTGTCTGATGCAGTGATGGAAAAAGTATTCAGATCTTTTAATTAAGTAGCAATACCACTATTCAAAGATACTCCATAACAAGTTAAAGTGCTGCATTCAGAATTTGACTTAAGTGCAAGTGCAGACATATCAGCAAAATAGAGTTAAGATTTCAAAAGTAAAAATACTGATAATGTAGAATGGCCCCTTTTGGAGTATTATTGAATATATTATTGGATTATTATTATTGGTGCAATAATGTGTAAGCATCGTGTTAATGCTGTATATTTCCCTCTGGAATGTAGTGGAGTAGAAGTATTAAGCACATAAATAAAATGGAAATACTCAAGTAACGTACAGTACAAGTGTGCCAAAAAGTTACACTTTGTTACTTTCCACAACTGCTCTGATGCATCATGTATGGTAGTAAATCCTGTCTGTGCTGTCCTTCAGAAATTGCAAATTGCAGCGGTGGAAAGTAACATTTACTGAAGTTCTGTACTTAAGTATGAATTTGAAGTACTTTTACTTGAGTATTTCCACTTTATACTTTATACTTCTAATTCACTATGTTTCAGAGGTGTTTTTTACTCCACTACATTTATACTATAGTTACTAGTTACTTTACAAATTACTGTAAGATTTTACAGACAAAATGTATGATGAGCTGATAGAATAGAATGCATTGCTCTAAAGAACTAACAGTATATAAAGTAGTTCAGATTAGCTCCAGCTCCACCAGCTACAACAGTGAATGCTACTTACACATGTATGCATCAGTAATAATAATCCAGTAATAAAATATATAATAGTATAACACTCACAACACACTTCTGCATCGAGTACTATGTGTACAACTACACTAAGTATATTTTGCTAATAATTAGTATTGTTACTTTTTCGTAGGCAAATGATCTGAATACTTCCTCCACCACAGCCACCTTGTCACATACCTTGTGAAACTTGAATGAAGTCCTGCTTAACCTGCATTACTCACACACAGTATCACGTGCTCTGGCCTACCTTGATTCTTACTTTTATAACTTAACAAGTGCAACACAACAGCACTTTGACCATATGTCCTGTGTACACATCTTCTCTTTAAACTTAAACATTTGTATTTGAGTCAAAGGGGAATTTATTACAGTACCTTGCGTGTGCTACCCCTCTGTGCACTGCGGGCTGCCGGCTAGTCGTGTGAGAAGCCGTGCACATCTTTTGAAGTCTGAGAAGAAGAAGATGAAACAGAGACTTGCGGATGAGTGGATGCTTGTATGTAAGTGGGTTGACATTTGGACTAACAGAGAGTCATTCCTCATAGTGTCAGAGGGCCAGTGTAATTGCAGCTTACATGCAGGTATTGTGCAGTCTCTGGTATGGTGGGTGAGTCTGTACACATGCTTTCTGCACTTGGGACCGAAGTAGAGTGGACCTGAAAGAGAAGATAGCAGGCTGTAAGAACATTTCCAGCTCCACAGCCACCTGCGATAACATCTGTTTTTACAGCTATTATGTAAGGCTATCAATCACTTTTCTTGTATTTTTTGAATGCCTCAGCCATCATACCTCCATCCCATAACAACAACTCTTCACACTCAAGCACCAGTGGCACAGACATTTGCAACGAGGCCTTACCTGTCATATGTTTTAGGAAATCCTCCTTCTTTCTGAGATCTCTGGGGAATACGACTGTGGAGAGAGAGAGAGAAGGTGGGAAAGGAGTGTCAGGTAAAGCCTATTAACATTAATTTTGTCAGGGGCCATCACATCACATCACCTAAACCTGTGAATTAAAACCTGGGTAAACTTTGATATCCAGTGAGAGGCAAACAGCCACAAAAACAAAAATGAATATTCTTAGGATATCATTAAAGAGTTGGAAAAAACATATTTTCTAACTTACCTCTTGTATGTAGTCATGCAGATACTTCTGGTTAAATCTTTTCCATGTTTTGAAATATCTGCCTCTGAGATTTCTGCTTCCAACCAAATATCTGCATGGCTACATAGCACTTAAAGTAAATCAGAACACGTTTTTGGTAATTTGGGTGCAACAACCCTTTAACTGAATCCAGTGTTAGTTCCATCAGTCTACAATGACTTTGCAATATGAATATTACACATATTCCAGTAGGCTACATCCTTCATTATAAGCTACAGCATCCTCTTGGTATCCAACATAAGGGTCACGCCCAGACGACAAGCCGCCACTCACCGACAGCCTGCTCCCCTCTGTCTGTTTTCAAGCTGCGTAAATCATTTGCTTCCACCGGAGAGCTCTTCACCCGTGATGTTAACGGGGCTTCTGTTTTCGCGCTGTGGCGACCCCGATTCTCCTCCACGTGTTTCACGATCTCTACTATCCGCCTCCAGTCCTGCTGCGAGTCCCTGCCGGTTGCCGCCGCCACCGGGGCCGCCGAGGGCGCGCTCTCGCTGTAGTGGCCAGTCAGCGTGCACATCAGTAGCACCAGTCCCATATTGAAGTGCTTGCGCAGTCCGCTCATAGCTCCCGTGGAGTGAGAAAAAAAGTGAAATCCTTCTCCAACGCCTCTGGGAAAAAAAGTTTAGCCGGACACCTGCAAGACAGACCGAGAATAAATGTCAAATCAAAGTGTTTCTCATACCCTTTTCCATGAAATGATCCAGATCATCATTAAACCCGCTGAGAACATAGGCTATGTGAAGAAGTACCAGACTTTTACTGTGGCCAACAAAGCTGTCCAAATGTATTTCCTGCGATTTTGCTTCATCTTTGGACATGTGACATTTGGACTCATTTGACAAGCACAAATGTGTCACACGGAGTCACAATTTGCGCACTTCTATCTTGATGTTATAATACCAAAGTTTTCCATATTGTAGTTAAGCCAAAATCGATTTAAAGGCCATTCACTTGATGCTATTTTGGCAATAAATCAATGTAAGTAGGCTACAGACGGTAATATGCCTTGGTGACATTGTGGCCGTAGTTTTTTATTTATTCAGGAAATCTCAATGAGATCAAGGTTTCCTTTGCAAACAAGAGTTAAGAACAAATTGCATATACTCAAGATCACACGAGTAAGAGCAGCAAGACATTGGTTAGACGAAATGAGTGATGGGATAATAAAAATGTAATTACCTTCAGGTCTATACACTATAGCGTTTTCCACTGCTGTATGATTACGCTCCGTGCGTCCACCAGTGATGAAAATGGAAATAAAGAACTGTGCGCAACTTTAGTTTAGGTTCCTGCTTCTGTCCGGTCCGAAATATGCTCCCTTAAAGTCTGCTCTGATGTAGGAGGAACCAAAGCTTCTGAAGTCATATGAGCATTCGCTGAGCATCTGTGGTCATCCTCTGAACACCGGCCGACTGTAGGGAGAGAGTGGACCAACAGCTTAAGGATCGCGGTGCTCCCGTTGTGAGTCCTCGCTGAAGCAGCAGATCAGTACCGCTGGAGTGAAGCTCACTTTTTATTCTGTCTCGCAGACGCGGTGATCTGTCCCTTGTGGGTTACTCCGCCGTGTCTGTGATGATAATGAGACGCATTACTGGCACTCCTGAAGCGGGAAAGTCCACTTGAGTTGACTGACCATCACTTGAACGCCGTCTGAAGTTTTCTGCGCCCCCCTCCTTTCCGTTTACTCCATTTATCTGTGCGATACGCAGTTACAGGAAGCGTTTTCCCCACTAATACTTCCACTGAAATTTCCAATCAGCCCAGTATACAGCGCAGATACCGACATCTTAGTGGAAATGCCCCCATATCCTTCTTGTGATTCTCATAACTTCATTTAGAGCCATTGCGCACTTTACATCCATCTTGGGAATTGAAACATAATCACGCGCCGTTTAAGGATGACTCTTTGAAAATTAATTACGCACGGTTTTTAAAACTTATTGCACTATAGTTTTTGGTCAGAGCAACCGACTGCACACAGCATAGTTGAGGTTTACAGAAGGTTTCACCTCGTTGGAGATTAATTTGTAGCCTACTGTGGTTGGAACAGCTTTCTTTAAGTCAGGGCGTGCAATTGGCTCCTGAGCTCCCCCCTGAATACTGACTGACCAGTGAGGCTTGAGTAGTTTACTATATGAGGGAAATCAGCATGTTTCAGTACTATGAAAATAAAGTTAATGCAGCGCAACAAGTCGAAAAGAGTAACATAGCCTAGCATCATCAAAGCAAACAGCCAACAACTGTCTTCACGGGAATACCCGAAATATACCTTGTGTTCCGCATTATCTGATGATTGCAGGCTATTTGTTATAAGTGTTTTCACTGCAAAGTAACTCCGTGGCCGTGCGTAAAACCTTGGTGCTGAAAGGACAGCGCGCACTGTCACCCAGCTCCAAACCTCTTCTCTGTACAGGCAATACTATGTATTTTCTCAGGAGAAATTTAGGTGTAGTGCCTTCCGGTAAAATGACAGACCGAGCACCATGCTGATTAATTTCATCAGAACGATGACAAAAGTATGGACGATATCTGGTTTCCCTGGTGATTCACACCAGGATGATTTAGGTAGACTTTTGTAAACCAGAGAAAATGGATCCAACTTTTTGGAGGTGTAATGAGATATAACAACATTGCACAGCTGTGTGGTTTAAAGTGGGTAATTCCATAGACTAGATTTGTATGGACAGCAAATCTGCCTTGAGATTGCAGGTGAATGCATGGTAGACATGACTGGTCAGTTTGGGGAGCAGGCAGGTGAAGTGCTCTGGGAGGATACATCAGTGTATGACAGACATCCACCCTGATGTGTGTGCTACAGGGAGAAAGTACATGTGGAGCACAGCCTGACTCTGACGTGCCTGTGGAAGACAACAGTGAATACAATTATCCTACACAAAACAATAACATTTATCATTAAGATTAGAGATTACTGCAATTTCCACCAATTCATTTTTATTAAATAGACAATTAGAAGTGTATTTGACCGTCTGCGACTTTTGATAAATGACTTTCTCTCTGAAAAGGGACATTTTATGTATTTTGCTGAATCTAAACTGCAAATATTGTACCATTCATCAAATATTCAGCAAAAAAATATCAGAATAAATAAATATTTCTTGAATTCACTGAAATATCCTGTAATGAAAGGCAGCAGTTTCAGCAGGGGGCGGCATTCTGCAATCACTGCACATTCAAATCCTATCCAGTGTTGGTCATAACCAGCATTTTGGCTGGATTTGAGTCTTGAAATCTTTCCATATAGATTTGAAAAAGAACGTGCCATTACTGTGCTAAATAAACCAACATACTCAATTTACACCACACAATGCAGTTAAAGGGCAACGACTGCTGAGCACATCATCCACAGATCTCTTGAGTCTTTAGCAGACATGCAACAAGTTTGGTAAGAATAGCTGTAAATTCACTCCGACTTTCAGAAAAAAATAAGTTATTTATGAATGTTTTAAATGGCCAGTAAAGACAAAAGAAGGTTGGTGTTTTCATAATTGTCAGTATTCTTGTAAATGGTCTGGAAAGCAGGTGAGTTAAGACAGAAGAATGGCTTTTCTGTGTATTTTGGCACTTTGCTTGCTATTCAGTTCAGTGGCTTGTCTTCATACTTTTGACTGCTGCTGTAATTACCTGGAGATCTCTACTGCACATCATCCTCGTCTCGCGTATACTCTGAAAAGTTTGACGAAGTGAAGACGACAGCAGAAGTTATGACATTACTTGTTAAAATCAGTGTTTGGACAGGCTTCTAACCTCGTTTAACCCACTTTTTATTCTTGTGCAGTTGTATTGACCTTTCTAAACTTTGTTGCAGTAACATGTGAAGCTATGTGTAAATCAGTGAGGCATGTTCATATGATTTTTAGTAAACCACATGTGGTAAACCTCACATATGTGGTGTGATGGTCACTGGTTTCAACATGCTGACATTTGTCTCATTCTCCTTTCCCTCCTGAACTCTCTGTGATATTTTTCTTCCGAAATACATTTTAATTAATTGTTTTTCAGAGGAGGATGTGGTCGTCTTCCACTGGAACGTGCCTCTTACTTCCTGAATTTCTTGTCCAAGTTGAATATTTCCCTTCCTCAATGTGTTATTCAAGGGCACTTTCTCAACTTTGTCAAAGATCGAGGTCTCCTTTGATGCCGGCCACGGCGAAGGAGCCCACTTCTGTAATCAAGGATGTTGAAAATATTTTCATTTGTGAGGGTCACATAAACTGACACTGCTGATGGTTGTAACTTTTAAACTGCCAGATAAAATCCTGTGCTAGACATAACACATTTGAAATTGTGTAAAAAAAAGGAAACATGTTCTTTCATTTGCTAAAAGGAATCGGTGTTTCACATCAAATTGAGCATTATTAACATCAACAAAGGCCCAGCTTAATAACTGGTTCTCTTCCATCTTTTTTTAACATCCAGGCATGAAATGGAGTATCTACCACACTTATTTCTAACTCCAAACTGCCTTATCACTGTCCTGCCACTGGTATCCGTGCAAGGCTTTCTCCCCATGTGTTTCTGATTAGAGAAAGTCCTCCTTAAATAAAGATAAAATAGATCCTAATGCTCTAGATTCTTCTTCTCCTCATTTTATCTTTCACAGCTTCTTTATCTCTCTTTCCTCTCATACTTTCAGCAGATGGATGGCTTTAACTTTGCTATAACTTGAGCTGAGTGTAGACTGCAAGTTGTCCTGTATCAGTTCAGTCAGTCAACACATTTGGAATTGTACTGAATATGGATTTTAGCCCACCATGAAGAAACACAGCTTATAGCTGGATACAGCTGTAGTGGGGTGGGGGGCATGCTGTGTGTAGTTAGTAAAGTTAGCAAGCAGCTGCAGAGAAAAGGAAGGGAGTTTGACAGCGTAATAATCCGCCTAGATGGTGAGATTATGCATTATGTGTTGGAGTGAGCAGAATGAATGAGTGCCTAGATGAATGAGAAATCATGGGCATGAAAGATTGGATAAAACATGGGATGTGAGACTATAGTATAAAACAATTTCTGTGCCAGCCTCAACTATAGCCAAGCTCATTTTTGTTTCATGTTAATGCAATGCACTAAGAGAGGAAGGAAGTCATTGTTACATTATTATTGTCTGAGAACGTGGAGTGGACTCAGGAGCAGACAGCAAGACGCATCCATGGAGTCAAACAATATACAGGCAGTGTGAATGTTCATTTCTTGACTATGGAAAAGACAAACCAAAACAAGATAAATAAAATAATAAAAAATCAACCCAAGGTTAAGCGTTTTCTGATCTGACGCCCCTAACAGCAGGTTTTCTGAACAGATTTCACATGAACTCGCCAACAAGTGTACTTCACAAGAAATTGGCTTCATCCTCAATGTTGCCTTCACTTGGAATATTTCACCCTGCTTCTCATATTCACAGCACCATTGTCTTATTTTGTCAAAATGAAAAATGAGTTGTTTCCTGATTGCAAAATTGCAGGTTTTTTGGTTGCAGATACGGCACAGTTGAGCCAACAAGAAATACACGTTCCTCATCCAGCGCTGCAGAGTGGAGGCAATGTGAAAACACCTGACAACAGAGTGAGGATAATGCTAAAAAAGAAGAGAAACTGCCTGAAGTTGCAGATCTCTCTGGATAAGTAAAGGTTAGAAAAACACATATCTTTTCAGCAAATCTCCTCTGTGTGGGTGTGCCTGTGCAAATATTACATGTCTGAGTGTGTGAATGAAAGGAAGAATGTGCATCATAAATAATTTTCCTGTGATGTGGAAAGCAGTGGACAGATCAGAGATGTGTTGGGCAGACTTATGGGATTACTAAAACATGTGGTCTGCATCAAAAAACACATCACGACACAGTATGGATTAACTAAATCTCCATGTACCTCCTCACTTTCTGTGTACTGAGACACAAAATAAACGTACTTACTTATAAATGACTGAAATGACTGTTTAATTTAAACAAAAGGTGTGTGATCTCATAGGAACTCCCGGCTTTAAATGTTCACCATTCAAACATGTCATTCAGCTATTAAATATAGTAGTATATATTAAATACACTAGTTTTTAAAACAGTTTATCAAAAACAGTTGCTTATTTACACATCAAGCAAATACAGAACAACATTAGGATTCATTTGGAGTCGTGTGGCTGGCCACCCGGAGAATGTAAGTCCGTTATTCACCCTATTTTTGATCTCACCTTTACTCCTGAGAAAGATATCTGTCTCTTTAGCCACTAATTGCTCTGTTATGTTCACCAGCTAGTAGCTAACTGTGTCAGTCTGCCTTTTGGTGCTGGACAGTTAATGTTCAGTGGGTTTTTAGAGCTTTCTTGTTAAAAACAGCTGCCTGCCACAGCCAAAAATGACGCTGTAAGTGTGGTGAACTAAAACAGTTTGTGGGCCAGAAAACCACAACAATTAGCTAAATGTGGCTAAAACACACCATACAGCTGAGGGGAGCTGCACAGGTGATAATTCTCTGTGGGTTTGGCACTACGAGCCACCCCTTTCATATTTTCTTATATGTCACGGGTTATTAGGGTTTCTGTTTTAAACAAGGTTTAGCTGTTGAAATCATCCTGCTGTCAGTAGATTCATACACACAACCTGTGAACTGGTGGTTTCTGTGTTGCACAGTGAAATAAATTTGTGGTGAATGGTCTCTATCATATACAGTATGTCATACAGGGAATCTGACAATGCACGTAAACGTAACTTAAATACAAATTAACTGCACATTCAAGTCCCTATTAAATGCAACAAGTCCACACTTTTCCTCCATGTAATTTCCACATGTTTGTTATTAGAGGTTGGAGTCAAGGAAGGAAAAGTGAGAGTGATATTCTTTAACACTTTGTGTCTTCAGTCTGTTGCATTATTATGGTTGAGGGTTTGATGGTGACTGGGCTGTGGTCAGTACAACTTGTGCAATCTCCATCTGGCTGCCAACCTTGCACTCCTTACTTACTGCAACTACAAAAGCACATGCTCAGTGATATAGGAAGGGAAATTGAGGTCAAGTCCTGCAAACATAACTGTCTCTCATTATGAGCAGCTCATTCAGCGCGTCTCACATAATCAGGGATAGAAACATGTAAATCATGTAAAAACAGACAAACCATATTTGAATCAAATCACAGTATCATGCGGTGAGAATGATTGATGATTTGTTGTTAGTGTGTACTGTTTTTTTGTTTTAATTTTCCTTTGCATCATAGTGGACTATCTCACTGCTCAGAAATGACACTGAGCCCTCCGGTGGATCACCGTGTAGAGCGTGCACCACGTATTATTACAGCGATGGCGTGGGTTCGATTCCGACCGTGCCGTTTGCTGCATGTCATCCCCTCTCTCTCTCGACTGTCTATCAATACTGTTGCTGTTGAATAAAGCATAAATGCCAAAAAAAATATCTTCTTAAAAAAAGGAATGACACTGTAGCTGTCCATGGAAATGGGATTTGCAGTGTGCAATCACTGTAGAGAACTTTGGCACAGAGTCGCCACTAGTTGTTGGAGACCACCCCTTTGGTTGATTTGACTTTTTTTATTGTCTGTTGACAAGGAATGGGGGGCTCAGCATTGCTTAGTCGATTAGTATGTCAGACTCTTGCTGGGAAGACAAGAAAAGCAGTTTTGTTACTTTCTGTTGCAGCCATGCGTGATTATACAGAAACAACTCCAAGCCAGAATGAACTGAGGTCAGACAGTCTTCCTTGTTGGGGCACTTCTGTACCACAGGAGGTATACGCAGTGATATTAGTGGCAGAATTCATTTTCTCTGTTGACTTCTGTAATTTGTCACCCAGGTCACAAATTAAAGGAAAAAAACTGAATAAATAAGTGTAGAAATATAACAAATGCAAAAGCTTCCATACAGTACTGCATTCAATGAAGCAATTCATATTCTCTTATGTCCTGTGACATGTATAAATTAAATGCATGCCATGCAGCAAACATTTTGACTTGCACAGGTGTAACAAATAACACTAATTATCCATTCCATTCCATGTGTAACCATGCCAGTAAGCCCTAACACTGGTAAACTTAAATGGAGTACAGGCATTGTTAATGTTATTAAATACACCTGTGCTCTCCTTTTTATTACAGGCCTATTATTGGGGCGTACAGGAACTTAAGTCACAAACTCTGCTCATTTGGTTAGCATTAGAAACACAAGACAGATTGAAAGCCAATTGCTCAAAACATCTTGGGAGGTGAGTTGCATTCTCGCCAGATGTTTTGTTGAAAAAGTGTAAATGCACCCACCTCTCCACAACTCATACGAAATGTTTACCTCCCAAGGGCATCTACATCACTAAGTGGTCTGTGGAAAAAGCCTCTACAGGGTCTGTCCCCTGGGATGATGACAGCTGAAGCAGAAATTAGCTCACATAACACATACTGTACGGTGAGTTAAGTCACTGAATGATTTGTATGGGTGTGGGAATGGTGTGAGCGAGACGTTCAAACCTGTATCTCGATCGTAGTCACCCACGTGTTTGTGTTTATGGATTTTATGCTTGTGGATTGTTGTTAATTATCTAGCAAAAATATTATTATTGTAACTCAGCTGTTTTTGGCCATTACCAAAGAGCGTCAGGCATTACCAGCACCCTAGGGGCTTGGAGTGGAGCTTACTCTGATTTGAAATGACAAGTGTAAATGGGGCCTGACAGTTCAGTAGTGCAAAAAACGTATTGCATCAGTATACATTTACTTTCATTACTTGTATTTAAGCAAGTAATATAATTTTACCATAGTCCCTTGATGAGTGTAAATCTTAACCGAGATTTAGCTCCTGTTGTTCAGCTTGATTTAATTCAAAGCAATAAATTGACTTCAGTTTGGAAGACAACTGTGGCAAATTGTTTCAGTATGTATCTTGAACAAGAAACTGTAAAGATGTGATATACATCACGTTTCCTCCAGTGTTCTCTCTCAAATTAAAATTCAAATACGCTTTATCGGCATGAATGTTAAGGTTCCATTACTGCCAAAGCTAAATGACATATTATTTAATTCTACACAAGAAAACCAATCTCTCTCTCTCTTTCTCATGCGCGCACACACACACACTTTCAGTTTCCCCACCCTAATATTATTAAGAGATCATTTGGGTTCCATCTTGTGTGTTAGCTTAATGACCGACTCAAATTCAGAGCTTGGTCTCCTGCATTAGTTACATGACGGTGATGATAATGTTCTTGCACATAAAGGGATGAAGGAGTTTGTTGGAGATGTCTTCACATCTGGTCCATTAAGTGTAAATGTGACAAAAGTAAATATATCTACCAATTAAAATCAAATCTATCTATCTATCTATCTATCTATCTATCTAGACGTGACACTTGTTAGAGCACAATATCCTCCTCTTCGGTTGGTGGGTCAGACTTGAAATAAAAGATATAAGAACATAACACATACATTTTATTGTATTTCCGTAATCAGTGCAGGTTTGCATTGAAGCACTCATTGTTCCTGAAAGTATAACCTGGGACCTGACTCTGTGGCTTGAACCTATTGGACCAATGGAGCCAAAATAAGTGTTTTGCTCACACAAAGCTGAATGAAGGGCTTGCTTATTTTTTGGTCAAATTGCCTTCTACTAAACTATATTACTGTTTCAGTTATGGGAGATTTACATTTCATGTTCTGGTCCCTTCTTACATCTGTTACTTTTGGCAATAGGAGAGATCAAATTTTGATTATGTTTTTGTGGCAGATCACCAAATCATGCCTTTTAATCTAAATTTTGGTGACTAATTTATAGCAGATTTATAATTTCCATTGAAATTAATAGATTTTGTAGCGAAATATCACAGTTGAAAATGCTGGTGTGGCCGGGCCTTAATGTTAAACTACATAACAAATGCCACACTAGATGAGCAATCATCTTTATTGTTTGACTATGTGGAAAGCAAGTCCAGTTGCCTTTGACTTAGCACTTCTAGATATTCCATGACCTGGGTGACTGAGAATCGTCACAGACAACAGTGAAAGTTACAGGTTATAGGTTTAAGTGACTGGAATGAACATTTGTTAGTGAGGTAAGTGGTGCATTGCATATATTTTTAAATATCTCATTCATTCAAGAAGTCAATACTTAATGCATACAGGCCCTATAGACCTTCAGTCGTAAAGTAATAATTACACCAATAACTTGAAGTTGTACTCCTATTATAAAATGCTTTATGAGTAAAGGCCTGGATGTTATATTCTCCCAGACAGCTCCAAAACAAAAACATTAGGAAAAAGGAAATACTCTCTGCCTGAGCCAGTTCTGTTCTGTTTCTATGCCCTGTTGGCTGCCCTTTTCTTTTGATCATCCAGTGATTTTGCCTGTATTTGCATAATAATTCTTAATGTGTGTTTGCTATTATCAGATTATTATCCCACTGAGTGCCTGTGTGCAATCCTTGGGCTGAACATCAGGTTCTGGAGCTCTCCTTGGGCCTGCAGACATGATTGGGATCATGTCTCTGGCCGACAAAGAGCATATGGCTGCAGCATGCTATTAATACAGATGGCTGATTACTTTTACGCCCCGTATTCAGCAAACTTTGAAGTGCCTCCCACATCTGTATGAAATGCAAAGATGCAAGACATTAATGGCAGGATGAGTGTGGCAACATAGTTTGTTAGTTTAGTAGCGGAGTCTCGCAAAACAAATGAGACAACACTGTGGAATTTGTTTGTTTAGGCAGGATGCTCCAGTGTCTCCCAATTTCTAATTTCCGTGACTGCAGATTTACCATGTTTGCTTATTGTAGAGAGTTGAAGAGATGACAGAAAGACCAGAAAACTCTGCTGAGGCAATACCCAGTACTTTAAAAGCAAAAAGAATGTCATTGAAAGCATCCTGACAGTAGCCCCTGATCTCAGCGCTCTACTCATACAATATCCCTCTCTTCTTTGGTATCCACACATGATTAGTCATGCCTCATCATCTGATCCAATGCCTCCTCAAGGTCAAGATAACTAGCTGGCCCTGCAGCATGCCTGAAAAGCTATACTGCATTTCTGTCTTGTATCCAGGATCCAGTTGCTGGACTCACACTGTATGTTTGAAGGAGAAGTAGCTCTTCCCAGATGTTGTTCTCCCTGGGAGAAATTGATACTAACACTTTTCCTGCAGGGCCCCGACCACTCAACATCACTGCCATGGGATTTAAAAGCTTGAGAGAGAAAGAGACCAAGGGAAGGATAAAGAGAGAGAGAGAGAATGAGAGAAATGAGGTTGCATCAGCTCAGTGTTTGTAAATGTTTGAGAGACTGCAAGCTTTGTAAATGGAATTTCCCCTGGGACATTAAATGGTATGGTTTTGTATTGCATCCATGTGTGAGCATGGAAAATGACAGGCATAATGTGAGAGATAAGAAGTACAGGAATACTTTCAACTGAAATACCCCCCAAGGAATACAGTTAGTATTAGATTTGGTATTAGATCAGAGATAATAATTAATTCCTAGAAGACTCTTTCTTGACAACAGTGTATTCTCAAGAAAAGGCCTCACCATCGCTGTACGGAAAATGCACTCAGATATGGATCAGTTACTGTAGCTGCAGCCATCGTCTGGGAGCCAGTTTCTTTGGAACTGTAGTACTTACACCATTATCTATAACTGGATGGTTCCTTGATGACATTATGTCTAGCTAGGATGAGCCCCACGCTGCGAGGTTAAATGTAACACGGACCGTATACGTAGTTTCAGCAGGTTGTGCTTCCGGTCAGTTTACCAGCAGACGTTCTCCTGATAATTTTTTAGAGAGTTTGGACATGTTATCGTGAAGATCTATAGCAAAGTGTGTTTTTGGCGGCATTAAGTTAATTTCTTTATCGTACTTGTTTTTCCGAATTCTGAGCTGTGTGTGTAAATCACAGAATCCAAACTTATATTATCTTAATAACCGTCTTGTTGCCTAAAACATAGCACCATTGTAACCAACTCATAGCAAGTATTAGCTAGGCTTGAGAAAAACTCCACATGGCGGGGTTAGTAAGCCGCCCATGGTGTACAACGATAATGAAATAAATACTAATTCTCGTAACTTTTTTTTCACAGAATGGGACAGTAGTAGATAGCTGCAGGTCTATCAGAGGAGTGGCCTAGTCATACGGTAGGGTATCTGCCATGTGACTCTCCATCGATTTGTCACGCAGAAGAGAAAGCTGCAGAAGGCTGGTAGCCACAGATAGATATCCACACATACCTATCTACCCATCCATCATGGATGGAAAGAGATGAATAGATCGATATACACACATATCAATCCATCTATGTATCAATCTTTCCATGCATAATAGATGGATGGAAAGGTGAGGGATTTATAGATGTGTGAATTATCTATCATAGATATAGATATTGAATTAATTGCGTACAAACAGACTTTTCTAGCGAGTGTTACAACGAACCCTCTATCTGTTACAATTAACCCCGCCCATGGGGTAAGTTGTAACACTTTCGGTGCAATTGTACAAAAACGGTAGGTCCTAGAAACAAGCTTGTTAACAAGTGTTCATTTGTAGCAGAGATGTGTATGTTGGTTGAATAAAAACATGATTAATCTAACTCAATTTTTTTTTAAATTATTATTTAGCCATAACCAAAATGTATTAGGTTGTGCCCAGCTCTCCCCTACTCCACATGTACACAAAGGTTCAATAAAAACCTTCAAACAATCAAGAAAGCTAATCTTCAACTTTGCGCTCTGATAATGAGAAGCCAGTCTCTGTCCTTATTTGAACTATGGACTAATTAGGCTACTGAAGAAATACAAAAACAGTCCAGGTATTATTTACCAGATCGGGTGACGTAATAATCCGCTGACACTCTATACAGTTAGGCCTCCATGTGCCGTGATGGAGGGATTACAAAAAGCAGCAAGTTATTTGTAGCCAGCCACTTCCAGAAAGGATTTTTGCTGAGGCACGCATGGTTAGCCAACTTACATTTCACAGATTTATTAACTATTTGTAGGCTACTTGACTGTGTCTGTATCGTATTTTATCCATTTGGTTAAAGGTGCAATACAGTTCTTTATTACACAGTACTGAGTTATAAAAATAGTTTGAAAACATTTAGGAGGGAATATGAATAGTGTGAATATTTAGGTTTTCACCTGAAACAAAAAAAAGTGTTCACTTTAAGGCTGGCAATATTCTGTATTTTTCAGTCATCAAATTGTTGTGGTAATCCTCCAGTATGGAGTATTGATATTACAACATAATAGGATAGATAGATAGATAGAGAGATAGAGAGATAGAGATAGATATATTAGTTGTATTATATATTAGCTGTAAGTATAAATAGTAGTATGCGTGTACGCCATATACTGTGTGTGTGTGACTAGAACAAAACGGCAAGATTGAAGGAGACAGAGTGAAAGATCTAATGTAACATCAGTAACACCATAAAGGTTTAGTTTCAAGATGAGGCAATGGTTTTTAAAAAATACAGTCTGAGAAAGCTAGATTATAATGGAGTAAAGTAGTATGTGAGGATGTGCCTCATGAGCGGGAAAACACCAAAGCTACCGTTGTATGACATAGGCGAGAATAGGCCATAGCTAGGAAAGTCCCGGCTCTCCCAAGAAATAAGCGTGTCAGCAGAAAAGCATGAACAGGGAAGGTAGGGGCCGAGCAGTTGACACAATTACATATTAAAGTACACCATTATGTTTGGCAAATGTGACTGGATATTTTTAAGAAAATTGGTGGAGAGATTGTTTTACTCCACCCAAAAGAGGCAGACTTTGTTAGCGGTTTGGTTTCCGGGACCAGCTCGGGTTTGTCCTTGTTTTGAGGAATAAACTCTATGCATCAACCTCTGACCGATTGCCAGTGAATACTTTGAAACTTTTTGAGACTCTAATAGTAAGACAACGGTACTGAAGATTAAGTGCTGGTGAGAGGAGTCTGCTCTCCACCACTGGCCTGAGGTCAGACTTCTCAACATTCCAACAAAATCCCATGAAAAGCCCAAAACCAATAATGCGATTGTCGTCTCTCAATACTGTCTGATTTACCTACTCTGTGGCACTCAGTCCCAAGCCCAATCACTCTGAAGACGTAAATCTTTTCATTTTTAAAAAAGACTAAATTATTTCCTTAAACAGCTGGCCACTGTAGTCTTTGCCAAACGTTAGTTTAACAGGAGTCAATAGTACCCATGTTCATTGTAATGAAGGAACTTGTCACCCAGCGCAACTGTGTGGCTCGATCAAGTCTGAATTTAAATTTGTCCAATACTTTAGTTTATGACCAGATAACAGCAAAACTAATCACATTCCTATCATCCTCAGCTGTACTTTGTTTAGTGCTAATTAGCAAATGTTAGCATGCTAACACGCTGAACTAAGATGACAGACCACCATGCAATCTGCTCAGCCTTATAATTTGATAATCCATGTCAGTGTGGGCTCTTAAATATTCAGTGGTTAAGTGTTTTTCACAACCTGGGTCACATTTTGGTAGTTCTGGCCATCATTTCTATTGGTTATGGTAACATTTCACTGGCGGCTCTCTTGGGTTGGGTCGAAATTAAGCTGCAAGTTAAGTTGGAGACTTTCTACTTACTTGCACTAAATCTTCTTGACACAACACAGTGCAATGGGCAACCACATGAACCACTTTCATTGAAGTGAAAAAGATGGACACACCACAAATGTCCATCAAACAACTTTTGTATATTGTTACATGCAACATTTTGCATAACTATAGTGGGATAAAGTTGAACTGGCGTTTTTGGGTGGTGTTGCAGGTTAGCCATGTCAGTACTTGCACAATGCAAGATATAAACTGAACTGAAAAAATATATTTACAAAACCCCCTTTATTTTGCACATTTGCAGAAATACTTTCCTTTGCAGGATTGAAGGCTACATGTTTGATTGTAAATTAGCTCACAAAGTTTATACATGAGGAAGTTGATTGACCAACTGATTGATTGGTTGATTGACTGGTGCCAGTTTTTTTGGTACTTCTACTTCTGGGTCTTCAACAGTTCGAAGTCAGGATGTCATGCTCGTTTGGTAATCTGTTTGTTGGGAAAAACTGATATTACAGTACACCCTAATTCCTGAGAAGTAACTAATCCTTTTCAGTTGAAAGTTTATGCATGAGTCTATGGTGTACCAATTGCACTGTAAGTACACTAAATATATTATCTGGTTATGGTATGTGAAACAGACACACACACACACACACACACACACACACACACACACACACACACACACAGTTCCCATCATCATTTACATGGGTACCATTCTCCCCACTCAAGGCCAGCGTGTGCTGTATTCCCATTAGATCTTGTTCGTCCTGATGACAGAGCAGGATAACCTGACCTCACGTGTGAAACAGGATATTGTCTGTGGGGTAATGCATACTCACAGACATAAAATGTGCACAGAAAAACACACACTCTGCATTCCCATTTTAACAGAATCATGCATACAAGAGTTTGCACATACTGTAAATGCAACATCTTTCTTTTTCTCTCATATTCCTGTTTTTCAGACACGAGGCCTTTGTACTTTTATATATTTCCAGAGGAAAGAAACAGAGAAATAGCCAAGTGAAGTGAAGAAAAATCTGAAGAGAGACCGTAAACATTAGCTCCATGAATTGGTTACACTTTTTTTTTTTCCCCCAGCTGATGAAGAGGTCTTAAATATGCATGTGATGGCTGCATACATGGTGCTAAAAGGCTGAAGCTGCATCCATCCATCAGCAGTTGGGCTGTGTCTGAAATTACTCCCTAATGATCGGAGTAGTGAATGAGTGAACAAGGGAGTGATTTCAGGCACAGCCTTGGTTTCAGTTAAACATTCTGTTGCTAGTAGCAACCACTACTGGCAAAGTTCCATAGCAGGTGTACTTTAAGATTGTTAAGCCCAGTTCAGACCAAAGATTCGCGACAAAACTACTTGCAATGTGCCGGTCTGCAACGCTCTGAAACCTGTCAGTTTACGCCAATGTGACTAGACGAGACGGTGTATCGTTTCTATAGCAACGACTCAGTACTTCCGTTCTAACTGCCAGCTTTTCAGGCTTTTTTTGTAGCTGGATATAATTTGTAGCGTCTAAAATGTCAGAAAAACTGGGTGATCATTATTCAGGAGTCACAGATATCGTCTCCACCTGTGAACTGAGAGCATGAACTTTCTTTCGAAGAATTTGCTTTAAACATGTTACATAAGGCGTTTTATGAGCTGTGACGTATGCTCGTCAACAAGCATAGTTTAACTTGACGTTACATAGCAAGATACAAGCAGTTGTAAAGAAGGTAGGAGGTGGAAGTAATAAATAATCCAGACAACTTCAAACTGAAGTGTAAAATATAGGTATGTTGATGCAAGAAAAAACAACTTTTAAATACACAAATTATAAAACCACAGGAAAATGGCAAGAAAATGTGAATCACAAGCACATGCCAATGCAAACACATGATATGCTCTGAAGGTTCAGTGTATGTTTGTTTATTGCGTCTCCTGTCAGTGTAGTGACATCTTCTCTTACTGTTCAGGGCTCATAGCCATCATAACATACCTTACCCATTACCTTTAGATTACATACTCACATTTTGATGTTGTAAATTTAGTTTTCATAGTTTGAATGCGGTCGGGTAAGAGTTAATACGTTTTTGATGCCTTCCACCATGACTGCCCCATGTCAATGACCTCCCCCCTAATTTAATTTGTGACAAGTTTTTGAATTTATTTTTTTTCTCTGGCAGTTCAACCCTGTGGAAATTATATAAAATAAAATAAAGACAATAAACAAATAAATTTTATTTATTTATATATATATATATANAAAAAAATATTAGTACAAGCATTAGATTTCATAGCAGTAGAAAATGGGTCCATTTTTAGTGAGTGCTTGTTTCCCATACTGAAGGTGTCTGTTATGATATTTGGCAAAGCATGAATGTTACGTCGCCATTTGGCCACAGCTGTCAGTGCCCCTCTGTTTGGCCATGATGCCTTATAAATTTTGACAAGCCTTTGGGCAGAAGTGCTGAAGTTTGACTCAGTGCGTGTGTCTGTGTCAGTATTGTTCTTATTTTCACTGGCCAGTGTCAAAATGCAATCTATCAGCATTGTTTGTTGCTTTCTTTACTTTCCAATGTCATCATGGTTTCTTTTGCTGTATGTCTGGCTGAAGTTTACTTGTGTTGGTGCTGCTGAAGAGGCCATTAGCTTAGACGGAGACAGATGGTGGGCTGGTCAGTGTACAGAGGGGGTCAGACATTCAGCCCAATGGATCAAGACACTTCACCATCTTTGAGCCACAGCCTGATAATGGTACTCCCTTTATCTTCCCCCTGTCCACCATCACACATCACCAAGAGAGGAGCCCTATTTGAATGTGATTTGTTAATACCTCTGCCTCAAACATTTTCAAATCATTACAGTGGCAGCTACTATTACATGCACGCACATAATTTGTGGTAAAGTATTGGAACTCTTTTTCAGGTTAAGGTAAACCTGTTGCGTACTGAGTGAAGATGCCTTTGTTTCAGAGCTCAATTTCACATTACCTCCTCTGCAACTTAAGTAAATAAAGACAAAGATTCCTGTTCCTCCCTAAAATTCCTGCATGTAATTGCATGTCTTTGGTCAACTCCTTTGTATGATTATTGTGTCTTGATTCAGCCTTTAAAGTGCAAAGTGGCACACCTACACCACAGTGATGTCCTTTGATACTAAGGAGTAGACAGAGGTCGTGAGATAGTGGAAATTTATGAGATTATTTATCCGATGAATCTTCTTGATGGAGAGTGAAGAAACAGCCCACTCTTTACACCCCGTGCACCATTTACACGTCTCTCTGCGAGACAACGTTTATGACCACTAACAATTTGTGTGTGTTTGTGCTTTGTAGTCTTTGAATCAAGTGAAGTAGGATAGGTCATATGAGGCTGTGTAAATCAATGTCTGATAATGACCCACCGTTACATATATATATTCTGCTCCTCTTCCCCCATCCTGGGTGACCACAAAAGTTTAGCGTTAAGTTATAAAAGAGGACCTACACCTGAGCCCAGAGGGATGCCAATATACTGTAGAGCTCTGAGGGGCCAGCAGGTTTGGGGTCATAAATGAAAAGCTCACCAAATTAACGGATACAGAATAAAAAATGCATTGCCTGAAACAAATATATCACTGATGTCATCTATACAGTTGTCTATTATGTTGAGTGTTATCTATTGTATTAGGCTACACATTCTGCATAAAAGATTGATAGCTTATAAAGCTGGTTTTGTTTGGTAAAGGTGAGCAGTTTGCATTGTATTTCAGCGTTTTTAAAGTTATAACCTATTTTTGTAAGAATAAGGTGTACGTAAAATTTTACACTACCAAGCATCTAAAAAAAGAAAAAAAACATTAAGTACCAAATAAGATGTATCACATAAACTGTTACAAACCTCTGCTGGCGTCTCCGCTGGTTGCCTGGCAACTTCTCAGTGACGACAAGATTCCAGGAAGTCACTGCACCTGGCCAAGAATAGTGTGGCACATAACCTCCTGTAAAACCACAAATTCTTGTTTTTACATTTTGTTTACTGTACGCATTAAACAAGCCAGATAATGTATTAATTAGTGAGCTTTAGAGGTGATGGTAAGCACATTTTGTTTCCTTCAGACAGAGCTAGGCTAGCTTTTCCCCCCCGTTTCAAGTCTTTATGCTAAGCTAACTAGCAATAATAGGACAGATGTGAGAGTGGTATTGATCTTCTTATCCAACTCTTAGCAAGAAAGCAAATAAGCATATTTTCCAAATTCTAGCTATGCTAGCTGTGTAACTTTTACTGAACAGCAGCCAGTGTGACCACACTTAGCGATTATGAGATAATGTTAAATGCTAAAATCTAGGCAACTGTAACAGTAGCACATGTAGAGAAGAGTCAAATAGCAACTTGAGTCAGCAATGTCAATTAAACAGCAATACCTCTAAAGTTTCCTAACCTTAGATAACACCAGCCACCGTTAGCTACTGGTCATACCAGACCAAGTAAGACTGTAACAGTAAACCCCTGAGTGTACTCAATTGAGCAACGGTGTGGTGTATTGCTCATGAATTCAAGGAAGATTAGGTCATTTCATCTCTCAAAAGTTGCTTAATCTTGCTTTAAAGGTGAAAGACTGGTGATCTAACTTATGACCAGGTGCAGTTAGGCATAAATGTTTTACTGTACAACATAATGAAACACAGCTTTCTGTTAGTATTCCTTTTTCATACATTTTCTTATCTTTTCTTTCTAGTAGGTCCGTTCTTCAAGTCCGTTTCCTCCTCCTCTCCTGTAGATAAGTGGAGATGTGCCCATAGATCAGAGGCCCAAGCGAGAGCAGACTATAGGCAGGGAGGAAAAAGACCATCTTGTCACAGAGATGAACTGTCTGACAACTTGCTGCCCCATAGTCACATGCTTCACAGTCATAACAATAAACATTTACCTTGTTTGAAAGATGTTCACATTTTTCAGACTTGAAGAGATAAAAGGGAGCTTTATGAAGTGAGAGATGGTAAAGGACAGGAGCTGAATCTGGATGGAGGAGTATATCACATGAATAATCACAACCAGAAGGGAATTTAAAAAACATATATTACTACATTATTTCACTGATAGCAGTCATTTCATTGATTTACAAGGAAATTAATGACATTTATTTTAATGATCAACAAGTTAGTGAGTGTAGCTACTACCGGGTCACAGGTGGATAAACGCTCGCAGACACCGCGAGATCACAATATACAGACTTTATTTCCTCTCTGCTTACAAAGGCACACTTCTGGGACGACGCTCTTTCCTCAGCTGCTCCTGCAGCTACGACCAGCTTCGTCTCTGTGCCTCTAGTGAAAACCTCCTCTCTTCTGTCCAGGCCGCTACTAAAGAGCACAGGCAGATCTGATTAACAATCATTCCCACCTGTGCTCCCAGATTGCAGGTGCTGGCTCCCTGAGCCACTCCCCCCTCCTGCTCTCCACTGCAGCTGAGCTCTAAACCACACTCCGCCCCCACAGTAAGTTACATAAGTTGATTGACAAGTTGTCAATTGTTATTGATTGATTGATAATGGCTGCTATAACATATCAACTTACTTTATGTAATTTTCTGAAGCAACAAGCAATCCAATTCATGTAAACTGATCAATCTTTCATCATGATGATGATTCAAATGTGTTGAAAAAAGAATCTCACCACAAGGTTTATTGTAGATATTTTTTTTCCTGAGCACTTAAAGCTCTTTACTGATTTGATTGAAAGAGCTATGTAGGTGGTGAGACTGTGTTCTCAATTGTGCTGCTTCCAATGTCAAGAATGAACTTCGAATGAACTCATCATTTCAAATGTGTTTTATCATTTTTGAAATTTAAAATTATTTATGGCTGAAGTCAAAAAGCTAATTTTTTGCAACACTGAAATTTGTCTTGTATGGTTAAGTAATACTATATTAATAAGATGAATAAAGAAACAAGACACAAAAAATACCCCTGTTACACAAAGTAATTTTTTGTTTTTTCTTATTTTTCTTCAGTTTTTGCTTTTTCCTGTGCGGATACTTTCAACTCTTTGGGCCTCGAAATATCCTTCAAGTGAAACAATCTGAGAAGGAAAAACCAACACAGCTCATGTTGTGAGCAGGTTGGGGTCACAAGTAGACATTGCTTCATTGTAGGGGGTCACAGCCACTGGATTAACCAACAGATACATCTCTAGTACAACCTGTATCATTTTAAACAAACTGATTCATGTCTCTTGTTTTAAACTGTGAGAGGTCACGTCAGTTAAATGACATTACGCTGTTCAACAGAACATGTGGTTATGTGGACTGAGATTTTACCACGCAGTGTTAAGTCCTCTGTGGCTTGAACCCTGCACAGCACAGAAAGCAGTTCTGTTAGTTATCAATAATTCATACAAGTTAAAGTACAGGTTAACAAAATGCATACATATTGTAATGCATACTGTGAAGGCTGTGGTATGGAGGATCATTAAATGAGCAGCAAGCTCTTAAGCCTGTTCTAGCCATCAATAATGCATCACTAATAGAGGGCACAGTGTCCTGGTAATAGCCAGTACCAGGACTGCTCATATTAAGATATGGGGATAATATATGTTTTGATCGTTGTGTTTCTTTACGATCATAATTTCTTTTTGTTTTAGTTGGTCTGAGTCATCATATGCCGTCACAGGTTTCATAGTATTAAGTGAACCGCTTTGGCTTATCACATTAGCGATGACATCATTCCTTCTGCGTTCGTTCATTTGAGTTTGGAAAGATGTTTTTTTTTCCCCCACAAATGCTATTATCTTGGAAATTCTATTATAGTATCTGGGTGGGTAAAACACACAACCAATATTTTTCTTTGACTCAGTGACAAAGAACATCAGGTGCAATGTATGAGCCCCAGGCAGGGGCTGATGAATGAGTAAATATATTTTTCGGGAAGGGAGACAGTATTTCATCCTTACTCATCATTGAATATTGCAACTATTTTTTCTTTCGAAGAAAAACAGGTTCTGGTATTTTCTATCTGGCCTTTGAGGTCCCAACATCCCTCTCTCATCTCTCCTTTCATGTCCGTCTCCAGCGGGTGAACACCCTTTGTGCTTTCAGGAGGTGTTATACGTTATGGGTGTTTGCGTAACCTACAACACTGTCATGTAGTGGGAAATTACCCCCGGTGACAGAAATGTCTTTGCAGGGGAAACGTCAGGAACAGAAAGTCTCCTCGTCCCAGACGGAAACCTCAGCAAACATGGCTGGTGACGCAAAAGGGCGTCAGCGGAGGGAAAGACAGGGCTTCACGATTAATTTCAGACCAAAGTTAGAAAGAATTGCTTGTCAGACCCAATTATGAATTCATGACAAAGATGGAGGAGGGATAGATGGAAACAAGGTGTCTCAGTGTTTACTGTCACCTCTCAGAGGCTTGAATTGAACCTCTTAACTGTGATCTTCTCTCTGCCCAGACATTCCCTAGATATGTGGATGTGATTGTCTACATAAGTGAGTAATGTCTGTCTCCTGGTTGGTGATGGACTGGCAAACTGGCCAAAGTGTAAGCCTAGTGTATTCTTGAATATGGCTGGCTCCAACCAGGGTTAACCTGGAGAGAAAAGATAATAAACAGAATGACTGATTATGAAAGACTGATCGAGAAGCATTATGGGATAAGGTTAAAAGGGGAAGTGACCACTTTCTCAGATCCCAAGATTTATTTTTGCCATCGGTTCTTATGGCTCAAACAGAGACGGCCACTTGGAATAGTTTTCAGAAGGAACTAAAACTACTCAAAGGAATAGTTTAAAAAGATTGATCCCCCTCTCATGTCTGTAATAAGTATATAGCTGGAACCAGCAGCTGGTTAGCTTAGCCTGGATCTGTTAAAAGGTAACAAAGCCCTCCTACCAGCACCTCTTAAGGTCACTAATTAAACATTATATCTTGTTTGTTTTATCTGTACAAAAAAATGCTCCTATGAAACAATTGTTTCATGGTAAATGAGTGGTAATTGCTTCTGTTCTTACATCGTATTACTTTGTAGATTCTTGTCCACAACCCAGTTCAGCTGGTTAAATAAAGGTTAAACATTTTTTTTAAAAGTCTGTTTGTGTCAAAATACAGTTTTGAAAAAGGCACCGTCTCAATGGTTATCATTCATATCTGGCCATTTGACCATTCAGAGAAACCTTTCTGACCAGTTTCTTTGGATGATCATTTTACCGATAATTAAAATCAAAAGGGAAAATGGAAAATTAAAAGACAAAATGGCAAAATATATAAATATATATTATTATATTTTAGTATTCAGAATAATTAGGGCATAATAACATGTTAAAAGGAACTAGGAAACAGAAAAAACATAATTGGATATTGACATGACAAATTGATGGCAATTTGAAAATGGAAAGTGAAATTTAAAATCCTGAAATGAAAAACAGAAAAGGTTAAATGTAAATGCTCAAATTGAAATCTGAAATTAAAAAGGGAAAAATATATATGGAAATTAAATTATGATCTTTTTGTTTTTACATTTTCAATACTTAATTCCATAAATTGCAGCCACCTTTAGAGGCAGGCCCAGTAAAAGGGTTGTTTTTACTGATGCGAGGTTCATAATTCCTCACAATGTACCATTACTAGTTTCTGCCTGCTCTGAGTGGGTCATCCAGATCTGTATGTGAAGATCAAACATCGTGACAAGTTCCTGTCGGCTATCCCTGGTGATCAGTAGGGAGCATTCAGCTTTAATTCAGCAGATTCAGGACAACACTGACAGAGACCTGGATGACAAAGCACTGTGAATTATTCTTTTATAGGCAGAAGAAGAGCAGGCATCCAGCAGTCTCCGCCTGCGGTGCGGAAGAGAAGTCGTGTTGAGAAAGAGCATCCTGCCTTGATCTCGTTTTCTCCAAACAGTCAATCATGGCAAGAACGCACATTGTAAAATGTGGAAGTAAAAAGAAGAGTGACAACATGATGGAAGACACAGGGCAGGGTTAAGTTATAAGCGACTGTGTTACATCTACGTAGAATAAGTGCGTCACACATTTCCCACCCTTGTCATACATGCTGTATGTAGTATAAGAGCAGGGTCAGTGTGGTGACGTTTTTGTCTGCCCCAAAGTGATCTGAACATTATTGAAAATCCACTTACATTGCTTATTTTTGCCATGTGCACACACAGGCCAATATATGATACAGATAATTAGTTTATTGGTGTTTTAAAGCAAAATTAAACTTGCATATTGTACCGTAACACTTTGCTACTGCTCAACAAAATAAAGTGACTGCAGTCACTGGTCTTTGGCAGGAGGTCAAAGACCTTTTCACTGAATTCATAAGTGAAATTGCTGATTTTAGCCTGTTCTTCCTGTGTCATTGATTGTGCAGTGATTCTGCTGGTAGCTTGATAAGATGATTACAGCTGGTAACATGCTGTGGTTCTTACCTCTTTGCTCTGGGGACAGTTTGGTTCAAAATGGGCATGTTTGGTATCATAATTGCATTTTACCACTCTTCAGTGGCCACTGTTTTATTGCAAATTACGCACAACGGTCTCGTGCTTCTGACAGGACTTCTTAGAGAGAATGAATATTTCTCAGTCTACTAATCCTTAAAAGCATTACACTTTATTTTTTTTGCCATGCCATTCAACTTTTTCAACCTGAGCTCCTCCAACCATAAGCTTACTAAATGTGGCTAATACTGTAGCGGCTGAGAGATTACAGGTTAGTTGACGAGCAATGTGTCACTCGCAGGTGGTCTGGGTCATTTTGTCCAGGGTCCAAATTAAATTGTGGTTCCATTCGGATTTGGACCAGAATCTGCCTGTTGAGTATGTGGGATAGATTATTTATTAATTATTTGGTGTTTTAATGCTAAATAAAATGTGCATATTACCATTAACTTTGCTGCTGCTCAATTAAATAAAGTGTATGTGAACACTGGCCCTGGACTTACAAGATAATATTTCTAAACTATACTGTTTGTGACGTCTTTGTCTAGTTTTCTCTTTTTTTGTAAAACAAGGATAAATGTCCACAGAATTGAAAGGGTACTAATCATGCTGACAAATTAAGTAATTTAACTTAAGGTGAACACGGTCACATCTGTGGATAATGAATTTGTGTGACCACCGCAAACCCTCCACCCCTGCATCTGCTTCACATTCACAAATGGATTTTTGCACAATATAAGAGAACAGACGCATTATTTTAAAGGCTATCTGGTGAAAAGGAAGAAGCACAGTATTAGATGAACATCTTTACCTGACATGACACGACTGGCTAGAGAGTTCATCTATAAATGTCACCAGAGGTGAACATGGCGGACTGATTCACAGAGCCGAAGCGATGTGAGAATTTGCTGCTCGGAGCCTCCTGATGTGACACATGTGGATCCTGGACATCTGCTGGAGATGAAGATGATGACTCATGGGTCTAGACAGATATAGCAGACATTTCTCAGCGACGAAGGTTAAGAACAAAGGCTTGTGATTATCAAAATTCTACATTTTAATAGAAAACCAGACACATTCTGACCCCCCCAGCTCCACCATCACCATCATCCTCCGCACCACCATCTCTTTCTTCATCTTCAATACAACCAGCCACCCCAAAGTACTTCTTTTCATCTTTCACAGAGTTCAATATGTTAGTGAGAACTTGTGTGATCTTTGGCTTGTGTTACGGGTAATCATAATTTAATGGTACTGTATTTGAAAAATGGAGGAACAACATTTTGAGAGTGGTACACACTCATACACACACCAAATCTTTCCTGTCAAAGTGAAATACAGTAGATTTGGTTTTATTATGAAAGGCACCTGAGAATGAACTCACTCAGAAGCCTTCAGATTCAAAAGTAGATGTTAATGTACTGATCTTCAATCAGCCATTTCTTCATGTGAGGATAATTGATCAGGAAACTTAGCTTAGATAAAATAGGCCTCAGTTTTTCTTACTCTTCATGGAATATGCATTCACGTGTCATGTGGTCAGACTTGAAGGTTGAAGCACCAGCAGTGCAAATATTGTTCTTCTTCTTCTTCTTCTTCTTCTTCTTGTGGCTCTCTGTGTTCCCAGTATGATGATCATGAGAGTGATGAGTCCACGTAAAGTGTAAGTAAAAATGACAATGTTCATATATCAATGTAATGTACATCACCATCAACAGAGCAAGATCCCCACGCAAGATCAACACTACAATTATAATATACCGCACCTCAATATTAAAAAATCATCATCATCATCATCATCATCATCATCATCATCATCACCATGCACACTAGTGTCCTGGTTTTGAGTCCTATTCTGGTTTTAATCTTATTTGGGATATGATGTTTACATGGAACATGAGACACCTGGTTATTCAGATGCCTGTATACATGATTCTAACAGTACCCTGGTTTCTGATCATCTGTGTGCAGTTGTATCTTGATTTCTCACCATCTCACTATCCCACTATGTTCTGTACTGACGAAGAATGTTCAGAAATCTGGATAAGGTGTTTACATGCCACAGTATCCTGGTTTCTATCAGAGTGCTCCAAGAAGCATATCCAGGTTTCGACATGCTCTACACATAACCGGGATACTCCAAAAACCTGATCATAACCAGGATACTGGTGCACATGTAAACACACTCAATGAACCATGCTTCAATATATTATTTTGCCAGAGTGTACTCCATATTGCCTGTGTGAATTGCTGTTTTATGTTCAGATGTTCTTATTTTGAAATTTAAATTTTTAAATAAAAATCTGTCAGCATTGCTAATTAAAATGTATGCAAAGAAGGGATGGGGCCACTGTATGCATGCGATGTATGTTGTCTCTGCTGTCAAGACAACACATGTATACACAACCTCAGGGTTTCCTACATGGCTCGCCACCCACAATGCTACTGAACCCTCCCATTGGGCCTCATGGTGACACTCTGCATCACAGCACATCTATTTTGCGATATGCTGGGACGTCAGCGCCAACCTCCAACACTACCTCCTCTCTCTCCATAAGGGCCGATGAGTCATAGCATGAACAGTAAGTGAGATGGTCCTTCAATCAATAGTATGTATATGCAGTACAGTCGAGGCGTCAAGAATCTGTCTGTTTTGTCATACGTTTGGACGACGTTTGGATGATGTTTTACATTTGTAAAATGATGGGTTCAACCTGTCTTCTCTTCCTCTCTGACAGGACTAACTACAGCCACATAGAGGAAATTAGGCATCTCACTCTGAGTGACAAAGTTCTTAAATTCATCACAATAATGGGCTATGATTCATGCATTTCAGATAGGAGCACCAAATTGGCATAAGTGACAATGGAGACACCATCCCTAGGGTGTACGCGTCGTCCAGACAGACGGATATGTGTGAGAATGGACATTAATAAGCTTATTTCATTCAGCAGATCCTCCATCCATGGCTCCATTTTTATGCATTCAGCTATTCAGCTTCTCCTTTAGGACTGGGCAGGACTGCAAGTAAAGTCTTTTACTTTGATACCGAACAGTTAATGACCTCAGATATTTTTGTGTGTTTATGTAAGGGTGTTTGTATGCGTCCACCCATGGATTTATGACATTATGTTGGGAGTCTTAACAAACTTGGCAGAATCTCTTTGGATCTGCCTGTTTGATAAACTAGTACTGAATGCAGTGTCTTTCTCTATGAACTTTTCTCTATGAACTTAATATCTAATATCTTTGACATCTTAAATTCTTCAGATTATACAATGACCTCTGTTATTAAAAGACATAATGTTTCAATTTTGAGCTCTCTGTATTCCAACATTACACTCTTCTGAAAAAACATCCGCTTTCTTCCAGTTGTTTTTGTCACTCCATCTCCATCACCTCTACACCTCTGGTTCTTTTTTGGCAGGGTGGTATTCCTCGCCTCTGCAATCCTTTTGTTGCGGTCTGTCTTTTGGCGAGAGATGGTTAGGGTTTGGAGTTCTGGGTCCATCTGCGTGACTAAACCCCTTTTCCAGAAAGACCATTAAATCAAGTCTTCAAGTCAAAGACGGTGTAACTCTGTTTGATGAATCTGGTGTAGAGAGAAAAATTTCAACCATGACAAGATATGATGACGGATCAGAGTACAACATGTGAAATTTGTAATTGTCAAGTGACCCAACATTCATGCAAGAATTGTAGGTAGTAAAACTTTATTTTATGGGTTTGTAAAAATGTCCTAATAATTTCCAAAACTTTCACTGGAATATGTCATTTGGTACCAATTACAGGGAAAATAGAGACTGTGTTGAATTGGTATGCCTCCAATGAATTTCCTAGCAAATTATTAGGAAATCCATTGGAATGAAACGAACAATGGCTGAACGCCCACAGGATAAGGAATAATAAAGAATAAGTGTTCATTACGATCTCAATGTTACTGTCTGTAGTTGCACAGTAGGTCCCTGCATCAAGGAGAAGTTGCCTGTCTTGGTGATGTAAGAATTTTGTCAAGGACCATAGCGGAAGACTTGGCATAGAGTTCCCGATATGATCCGCAGCTTCCCACAATGCCATTGGATATCTGTAACAGAGAGGAACCAGTCACTGTGAGAATGCCGATATGTGCATAAAACAGCGAATAGTGAGTAAGTCGAGGAAGAACCCTGAGGAGTATGATGTTGGTAATGATCTCACCTGAAACATAAATCTAACAATATCAACTGACTGTAGTCGAGCATTTAACTTTTCTCCATCTGGACTTCTGGAAAAGACTGAACTACAGTAAATGAGTGTGCTTCCAAAAAAGTACACACATCTGTTTTGAGGAATATTTGATGCATTAAGTGATAACATGGCACCTCTTGAATCCAGCAACTGATCGTGAAAGAAACCACTTACATGCCAGGGTACACCCTTTGACTGGCCAGTAATCTTTTTATTTAAGTTCCTAAAATCAAACTTCTTTCACTAGGAGCTTTTTCAGTAAAGACCTCAATGTTTAAAATAAATGGCCACTTTTAAGTAAGACTCAAATCAGTATCTATCTCTAAATCTCTTTTGAAAAAAACAAGGCAAATGTTCTTTGCCTTGTTTCCTCATATGCTAATATATTTCTACTTACTTTACTTACTATGGCATGTCTATGTGTGTTAATTTACTGTTCTTGTATATTACATTTTGACTTGTTTTCATATGCTCCGTAAAACACTTTGTAACCTATTTTAGAGAAGTCTTGCATAAAAAACTAATTGTAATATATAATATTATTAGTATTGGATTAAATAATCCTCACAATTGTTAAGACTGAAGCCAAATGGTTGAATTTGCTTGGTTGGAATAAAAAAATGTTTATTTATTTATTTATACAATGTTTTCAGTGGCTACTCCGAAAGCCAACGATGATCATCATCTATCTGGACCATGTTCTGTAGAAACTGATACAGGTTGATCGATAACTCGCTGCGTGTGAGAGTGAGAGTGAGTCACTGAATTCAAGCACTTGGCAGCTTTTAGTCTGTCTCCTGGAGACATATTGTATTTGATAAAGCATAAAATACACGAGTAAAAGTTAAATTAATATAACTATATTATATTTAGTATATGTCATATTGAATTTTTGTTCCTACTGTAATGAATGGTGATTGTATTTTAATCCTTACTAAACAGTACCAGGCTTTATACGTCACCATTATGCAGAATACATCTAATGAAATATATCTATATAATCATGTATATCACAGTGACTCACTCATAAGCACACACCGAGTGAGTCATCTATCACTCTGTATCACTTACTCCAGTTTTCCCTCTCTCTCCCTCTCTTTTCTCCTTATTGCATTACAGAGAATGCCCAGTCACAGTGTGACTCAACCAGCAGAGACGTGCTGCTGCAGGACACCGCCAACAGGTGAAAGTATGCGGCTTTCAATGCTCAAAACTACAGGGTAACATTTTATTTTAACGCCCTACCCCCTATCTTAATAACTGCTTAAAACACACTAGTTGTAAGCAAGTATAAGGACATTCTATGCGTTTAGTAATGTATGTGTCAACAACTCATATGAAGGATCCATTAACTAGTGTATTAATAGTTAATGAATGCTTGATAGCACAGTAGAACATTTCTGCCATCACTATACTGTACATCACTGTATGTGATGATGATATCTGTGTGTGTAAAGCCGAGGGGAGCTGCAGATTCAGGTGATAAATATTTGTAGGTTCATCACTATGAGCAACCCCCTTTCACATTGTCACATTATCATTTGATCCACAGTAATTATAAAGATATCGATTAAAGCCACTTTAATATGTTAATGGTATTAATAGTTTTTACCTATCTACCTAATTGCACCATAGGGGTGGAATTAGCGATAGTACAGTGCCTAAAGGTTTTATTAACTATTAAAAATCACTCACAAGCAAGTTTAAGATAGTTTATAAATGTATTGCAAATGCATGAAGACATTACATATGATTACAACTATGTAATATTATATTATCAATTCAGTTATCTGCTTATACACAAGTTATGGATGCTTCATATGAGGAGTTGCAGGACAAATGCATTAATAAACACTTAAAAATGTCCTCATATTAGCTTTAAACTACATTATAGTGTGTGGTAATGTACTACAAACCATTTATATACTGCTTATAAATTCTAAATAGTGGATGTTAAAATAAAGTGTTACCAGATACAGTATATACTGTACTATACAGTTTGTTTTTTAAATTATTATTACGTTTTAAGCTGGGAATACAACACTACAACTGGTTTGTCATCATCATTGAGGTCATGTGACAATATTGACCCAATTATAGCATAAAAGATAAACTAACCCCATGTAAATATATCTAGCATACTTCATTTTAAAATTTGATATTTTCACCTCAAATCTAAAAAAATGTTTTTAGTACAGTGAATGTTTGTTGTCAACACTGTAGAATCTACATGTAAACCTGGTATGGAATAAAAAATGCTTTAAGTTAATCTAAATTTAAGCTCTGCTGCTGTGCAGGAATGTATATTCACAACCGGTACGAGGTTTGTGGAAAAGTGGTTAAAACTGCTCGTAATTAGCATAACATTGTAACAAACACAGAGTCCTGGCCAAACATCCTCACCAGTAGATTATACAACCACAGATGTGGAGAACCACAGCAGGAGCCAACATAAACTGTATAGAAACTGTGAGAGAGAACATTGTGACAGACGGCAAAAACACTGTCATCATTTGAGCTCATTTGGCAGTATCTGGTCTGCACAACTTCTGCTTATTCACATTCTTTCATATGCAGTAAAGAATGCATTTCAGGATAAGCTCAATGACCCTCGTGTCGTTATGTCGGGGATTTTTATGGGTTTAAAATATCTCTGTCGTTTCATTAAAGGGTGGATCTGTGGATCCAGGCTAGACATTTGTGATTTGTGAGGGTGGCCTGCAGGTGTTCGCCTTCAATACAGTTGAAAAACTTGTTATGAGAGTAAATATTTTTCATACATAAATCTTCTACATATATTACTTTATATTCTATGTAATGAGTGATGCCTATTGGATAAAAAATGGTTTGTATATACATTAGAGCTGGGCAGTGATTCATTATCATAATTTATCATCTCTTAGAATAATTATTTCATGACACTCTTTGCTTGAGAAAATGAGCGTTAACTAGTGGACAGACAGTTTTTAAACAATGATCAAAATTGATGCAGCAGAACCAGAGATATCATCTTTTTTATTCCATGCATTCTTCTTCCTTGTGGCGCATACATTACCCACAATGCAACTTGACTGCGGACAGTTCTGTGGAGATTCAGGTTTGTTATGCTAGTAGGAGCTAATGTAGCCTCGAGCCGCTAGCCTGAAGCAGAGATGAGCAGCGGGCTACAGAGGTCTGGTAAATTCAAGACTCAAGTGACATCACTTGAGGCAATTTATCAGATTTCGTGCAGCTCCTTCTGGAGCCACAAAAGGCTTTATACAACTTTTTTCACATATGCAGTAGCACTCCCCGACACCTGTAAACAGACTTTGATGTGTAAAATTGTAGGAGTTCCCCTTCAGTTATTAGGCCACAAACTCATGCAGCCAAGCTTTGTTGAATTCTACAGAACTTTATTTTAACATCTAGCTGAGATCCCAGTTACCAAAGACTAAACATGGATAGTTGGCTTAAAATATGCCACTAAGTCTAAACATAATATAGCTTCAATGGAGAGCTGCAACAAGATTATGCACAATATATACTGTATAATACTAAGATGATATTAAAGGGGAAATAAAAGGGGAAAACTAGTTTTTAAGGGTTAACGTGCCATGTTATTGTGCTATTATCAGAACACATTGATAACATGATAATTATATTTTCTACAGATCAGACACAATAGTATACAGTGCATCTATGACTCTGCATGCTTCAGCCTCTCATCTGTAATGTTTTGATTGCACACAGCCTGTGTGACCCTCAGCTTCAGCTCAAATGCCGTGATATATTGACACGATTCATCCTTGATAAGCATGTCAGTTTCTGGGCAAAAAGAATGTTTGTTAAAGCTGTTAGGACATTCCTACTGTTATAAAAACGATTAGGTTGTTTCTCCAATAACCAGCCTCTGTCTACTACACTCATTGGTAACTTTATCAATTAGGATTTACTGATAGGTCAGATCATTCTTAAATTAATTAATCTTCTACAAGGGTCAGGGGTCACTTTCATTAGTAACTTTGATACAAGGCAGGATGGATGATCATGTGAAATTGTCACCCTTCCATCAACATTTCCCAACAGAAATCATTATGTTTTTCCATTTGTTAGTTGGCCAACTTAGTAATTAAGTGCCCACTCAGACATCAGTAGAGAACATGATGCATTTACCTTGTCTCATGATTTTTTTCTCATGTACACTGTTCCCCACCTTTCAGCCTGAACACTTATCCAAAGTGTTTTCACCCACAGGACTGCAGCTGACTGGATGTTGTGCAATGTACTGTTCTGTATGACAAACCAGAGGAAAGCAGCCATATCTGAGATACATTAACTGAATTTGGCTGCAACTTTCCCACCAATCAGACCAGAAGATTTAAACGGATGATGGTGTTCACTCCAATCTTTTGTCTGACAGAGAAAAATGAACTTCTCAAACTTGTCTGGGTGCTTTTATACTTAATCTTTCACCAAAGAGAGGCAAGAGTGCAACCTTTAATGTCTAACACTTCACCACTATCACAAACCTCCACCAATACCCAACTGACCCATTTATTTTCCTCCCCGTCCTCTAAGATAACTTCCAACGATGACTGCAATCCAATCAGTCATGTCCACCAGGAATGGATCCTGACAGATTAACGCAGGCAAAATATATCAGATGCATCTGGGGAAACAAATAAGGAGCGATATAACTAAAATATAAACAACCAGTAAGGTTGAGGTAAGACATCATGTCAGCTCTCTGCAGAAATAAAAAGTAAAAAAATGGAGTGTGAGATGAGGAAAACTCTCCCAAAAAACAGATCGTATGGACACCAGGACCTGTCTCATGTCATTAAATCCATACTGCCCTCTAGTGGTGCACCAACATCCCCGAGTCTTTATTGAAACCATCAGACCTCAACATTTTATGCAGTTTATTACACTTTTTAAAAAAAAATGTGGGTGACCAAACTTGACTTTTTCAAACTGTGTAGCAGTTTCAGCATATATTCCCGTAGCAGCTTGTGTGCGTGATTGTGTGTTTCTACCCTGTTTTGTATTATATTTCGATTGTGTATTTTGCTTTGCTTTAATGTTTAATTAAATTAATTGAAAATCTGTAGCCCTCCTCCACTGTAGTCATCCCTATACAAATAAGGAGGACAGCATGATAACACATTATGGTACAAAGGTTCTTGAAAACAAAGTTCTTTCTTCACCCTCTCCATGGTCCATATACTGCAACATTCCCAGGCCTTGAAATCAAGAGTCACATAAAAGTTGTTCAAAAACACTTTATCTTTCTTTGTGCATTTTAACACGCTTTAAAACATTAAATACAAAACAGTAAATGTCCTTTGGTCCTCGTGAATCTCATAGTGTACAGTATATTCAGCAGCATCTGTCAACAGCTGTTACCAGAAACAGACACCCAGTCCTGACCGACATCAACGAACAATCCTTTTACAGTCAGAAGAAGGAATATGCCTTCCTTCTCCAAAATTCAGGATTAGCATGGCAGAGACACTGATTCATAATTCCTCCCAATGAATCCCATTTTTGGACATAAAGAGAGGAATCAGTCATTCTTCTCTCTCTGCTCTCTGCGGGCCTTTCGCTTGAGCTGGAGTGTCTTTAGCTCAGTCATAGTGGAAAAGGTCCTGCACACCCACACCATCTGTCGACGTACAACACAAACATTCACACGAACAGGTGTTGAGTACTGTTTTTAACATTTTATTTGATGCGATGAGGATAAACAATAAAGCTTACCACAATGATGACTGCATTCAGCAGAAGAGGAATAGAGTAGACCAAAGATATGAACATGCCCTTGGAATCAAAGTACTGGAAATTAGAAAAGGACCTGCAAAAAATAATAAAAGCTTTTTAATTACTGTGTGTGCCCTGTTTTGGAACAACAGAGCCTCTACACACACATTATTCCATATATGAAAGTAATAAAGTATAGTTACCTCCAGTTCATGGCTGCCAGCTCATTTAGATATTCAGCGCTATACACCAGACCAACTGTGGAGAGACGGAATGTAAGCCAGTGAACAATGAAAAGCACAGACTGATGATATGCACTCCAATAACAATACAGTTTGGTAGCCACAATAGTCAACTTTCCCACTGTCTTTACTTTAAATTGTGTCAACATCAGGTCATGTAATACAGGATTTACTGACACTGTTAAATGGTTTTGAAATATCTGTCTTATTCACTTTTAACTGGCAAAACACACACAAATAAGTAGTTGTCCTTATTTGATTTACAATAGGAAAAAAACTTTATTGATTCCCAGGAGGGACATTTAGAATTACAGGCGCACTAACAGACCAAAGGTAGGAGCCGGATACACATAAAGAAAAATGTATACAAGTAACAATACAATTCAACAAATCAAGCAATATACATTATGTTACCATAGACTAGTGCACATAAAAGATATGTATGTGCAAAACCAACAGAGCAGTTTTCTGATATTCCAGATCAAAGAAACACATTACACTGATTATAGAGACAGATGCTTTTTAGAGTACTGCCTTTAGTATTTTTTCTTACGCATCTAATTTTATGCTGTGAGCCCCGATTTTACCATTTTTTAAAATGACTCGTGAAAAATGTCAGAGAAATACGCCTGTGTTTTACATGCAATCAGGATGTAAAAACACAGGTGTCACAGCAATCTGTATCAAGAAGTAGTAATTTAGTAGTTGGCGTAACATTACAACCTACTGATAGAAATAGAAAGTGTTCTGTTATAAGTCAGTTTTGCAGGTATCTTTCTTAATCACTTACCCATGAGCAGGAAGTGACATATCTGAGCTCTGTAATACCTGCAGGTCACCACAGTCAGGCACAAACACACAACATGAAACACCAACAGCCCGATGAGCCAAGGCTCTGACCACTGCACCTACGAACAGTAAATATAAAAACACACATTGGGAAGCTATTCCAGGTAATTTAACCGGAATACAACTGCTCCAAGCGGGTAGCTATGTCTAATTAAAGACAATCGATCTATTTGCCGAGATAGCTAACTTATGGCTAGCTAGCCCCTCGAGTCAGGAAATTAAATGTAACTTACAGACATAAGAAACGTCCATATGGATGTAATTCTTAAATTACTGAAACCATCGATGGGGATAGAGCTAATATTCTCTGCTTTCTGGTCCGTCATCTTCACAAAACCCTGCTCAGCCAAAGCTGGTGTCTGATGTAAATAAGTCAAGACTCAGGAAGGAGCACTTCTGTCGCAGTAGAATTACGTCACAGAAGCGACTGAGCGTTGTTCTTCTTGAAGTTTTTTGGTGGTTGGCAAACAACGAAAATATGCACTGCCACCACCAACTGGTATGGAGACACAATAAAAACACAGTAACAATAAAAACATACAATAAAAATAACAAATGAACACAAAATGATCATATCCCAGTATCAGTCAGATTTGTTCCCCTCAGATGATGACACAAAAATAGTTAATATGCATCTCCTGAACGTCTTTGCAAAATATCACGTAAATCAAAGTTTAATTAGTGTGAATGGTAATGTAATGGAGTTCATGTAATTTAATGGCTTTAGTCTAATTTAATCAAACTGAATGTAAAGGATTACTAATGTAGTCTGATCACTTTCGTAATTCTTGTAAAGAACATTGTTTTTTCCATAGCTGTTTACACGGGAAATCTATAAAAAAATTAAATCAGAATAACAAATTACTAAATGTTTTGTTTTTTGTTTTTTACATTTTATCCCAAACCAACTTACAAATATCATGACTCGCAAAACCTTTAAAAATGAACAAACTCACACACGTACAAAAACACTGAAATGTTTGGGACTACCTTCAAAAGTCACACCATTACGTTCCATTCGGAGAATCCTCTTAAACTTTTAAAGAAATGCTCTTGAGATCAGTGGTCCAGTTGCTCCACACAGAGAGGAGGTGGTGGCCTGGTTTCTTACTCACTGTTTTACATCCTTTCAGCCTTGATTTACTCGTCTTTTCAGGTACTTCACTGATGATCACCTCCCTGTTCAGTCTTTCCTGCAATGATCCACTTTATCAGCAGCTACAGTAAATATTCCTGTCCTGCTGCAGGTGCCACATTCCCACATTATCCCTCTGCACACATGCAAACACCAGCTAGATTATTGATTTAGAAAAAAACATTCTCTAAGTGAAAACAGGCATATAAGTTTTCAGCATCGAAGCCAGGGGTTATTAAGTGCATGAGCAATATGTGATTTAAGCTTAAGGAGTAGATGGATACAGAAAACATTGGGTCTATGAAAAGAGCAATTTTACAGACTCTGTCTCTAATTTTATGATCTTAACTGCATATATTTCTGCAAATCTGGTTAAAAAGTGGGCCATATATTATGACCATAGATTATGACAAAGATCAACAACATGTCACAGTATGAAAAACACACGTGCAAATACTGAAATTAATGATGGCTGGGACAGTTGATTGGAACAGAGCCATCATCAATGTTAGAAGTAATGTGCTTTTCCTACTTTGATGAGTCAAAATGTCTGCTGAGAAAAAGGCGGACAGAGGCATAACTTTAACACTTAGTTGCCTACAGCACAATAAGCATATTTTGATTGCAATTTGTGGAAACTGATATGAAAATGCAATTTCAAATACACAAACATTATAAACATATTAAAAGTCCTTGGTCAGTGTCCGTGGGTTTACTAGTATGTACAGTACAGTTTGCAAAGAAACTGGAGGAGATGCATGTGGCTCAGCTCAGGTCGCGTTTCTGTTTGGGTGAAAGTCAGGCACAAAAGTAGCAGCCACTGTGATCGGGGTGGAGTAGCCGAGGGCAAAATTGTAAAGACCAAGCATTAGACACTTCCAGGTGGAGCGCAATGCCTTGCCAACATTCTGAAAGAAAAAAATACAGCTGTAGATTAATCATTAATTCTGTAGATTTGAACAATAATGCAATCATACATTCTAAATATGCTGTCAAAGGGAAACTGATTGTTTCTCCTCGCAAAACTCCCACACGATCATGTGATGATCATTTTTATTCCATACATTATTCAGATGATACAGAGCTTTGTCAGGGATTTATGACTTATGAACTAGGTAAAAAAAGAAAAAGAAAAGGGAATTAAGAATTGACCTGAAATCAGGCAGAAGCCGTTTAAAGAAAACCTGCATATGTTTTAGAACAATGGCACCACAGGAGGAGATGCAGTCCAAATGTAAACACAAAGTGCTGTGAACACTACTGTCTCCTGTACTCTTTGGACAGGAAGGGCTGACCGGCTGAAGCGGATACAGGAAGTTAGACGTTTTAGAAAAATATAACAAAAACAATCCTACTTCCTCAATGTAGTATGTAAAAATGACTCTCCACACTATTTGAACTTAACTTATTTAAACTTAAAATGGGTTACAACAGATGTGTAGATTAATTTATCTGAGGGTTTTGTAGTTTTTGCAATAATTTATCTAATCTATTAGAACAATTTGATTGAGGCTGATTAATGTCATGGTTAAAACAATAGTGGTTCACATTTTAATTTAACCAGTGAAAGTATTATAGTACCATAAGATTGCACACACTGTATATGCAACTTCATTGAATGAGATTAATGTTTCAACAAAATGTAAAGAGAGAACACAAACCTTCTTTACTTTTTTGTACTTTTCTTTCCTTTTCTTCTTCTCTTCTTTTGCCTTGACTTGCACCTCGTCATCCATCAGCGGCTCATACCTCTCTGGCAGAAATGCAAAATGAATTTCTCTGTGGTATTTCTCATTATGTCTGCCATTGAGTGCCACTGGCTTGTTATTGAGGCCAGAGTGGTACAGACTCTCTTGGTGATCCGCACAGTCCACATGCCGTTGATATTTCGCTGCTCGTATGTTCAGAGTCTCGGCTGCTGCTGGAATCCTGTCCAACAGCCTGGATGGAAGAGATTTGGGCTTCATGTTGTCTGCTTGTTGCAGCTCACAGGGATGCAATAAAAAGTAACTTTCCCCAGGAGGCCAGGTATGTTGTCAAAAGATGTTATCCTGCATGAGTGGAAGTGCATTCCAGTGGACCGCAGCCTTGTGTGGAGGATTTGGCACAGGGCCCTTAAAGGTGCAAATCCTTCCTCCTCACAAGACTGGTCTTAATAGGTCTCAGGGTTTCAAGTTGAATGTTTTAATGCAGAACCAAATCAAAATGACTTTTACCTAGTGAATAATGAGTGCAGATGAGGAAAACATCAAGATGATGTGTTTACTGTGTGGTCCTCCAGTTAGAGACAGACTCAAGGTGGAAAAACTCTCCACTACAATCCTGAAATGTACTTCAAAGCATAAAACCCCCCACCAACACTGCATTTGTCTCTTAACATGTTTGGTTTAATGATATTAAATATTTCTTACAATGCCGTCATTAACTCCTTCAATGTGCCTGTTTTGAGCCTAACAAAATTTTTATTGGTGCCTGAATTCAGTACTATAGTACAAAACATTTAACACACTGTATACTAAAAATAACTTTGTTATTGCTTTTGAATACAGACAGAACAAAAACCTTGATGGCTAAAGAACAACATGGCTGCACTTCTGCAACACAGCAACTGTTCCCAGAAAATGAGAATACAAGCATACAACCCTAACTTGCCCTGATGCAGTCTGTCCTGGTGTCTGACTGGTGGAGGGTGTTAGCACCTGCTAGTGGTCTCATTACATCAATTGATGTTAAATTTCCAGCTAGCAGTACTACCGGCCCTCGTCTTGACTTGTCTGTGTGTCGTTTTGGCCACGGTCTGGATCTTTGAGACGGAGGATGTGGATGATTTTACTCACTGGAAGAGAACTGGAAAGAAAAAGAAGAATAGCAACAAAGATATCATTGAGACCTTTGACCGGCATACTAAAATCACATGGCCTTTACTCCTGAATGGATTATTTCGTCATAGCTCATTTACTAAGTGAATATACAGTAACTAAATCAATAAATCACATCTGGGTGGTGTAACAGCTTTGATATACACGTATATAAACAAAGAGATGTATCAGTGAATACCTCATGCTCTGTGGAGTGAGGAAAATGAACTGTCTGTAGCGCTGACCAGCAGCCACCTTTAGCATCATGTCCATTGATATCCTCCTGTTCACCATGTCCTAATTAAACAACAAACAAGAAAACCCAAGATCCACGTTATCTTTGATAAATAAGGCTAAACGCAGTGAGACAGTTTCTTTAAGTGTCATGCAATGTTAAGGACCTCACATATGAGCTTTGTCCAAACTTCCCCTTCCCGCTCTAACGCCTATTTAATTCCATGAAATTAGTGATCATCTCAGTTTGCAATTACAGCAGTGTGCACTCATATCCAGACAAACTTGCAATATCAATAAAAACCTGCTCTCATTACCATGTAAACATCAAACTCGTCAAGGCAGCGGAAAGGCGCCTCTGTGATGGCCCAAAGAGAGAGGACAAAGCAAACGGTGGAGAAGGAGCGCTCGCCTCCGGACAGGGAGCGCATGTCACTCAGGTCAGCCTTGTTGCCCTGGCCTGGCTGCACCTACAGAGGAGTGCATGAGAAATCACTTTTGGAAAAGAAATCTTTGCTGTGAGCGTTTCACTTCCCACCACCTGGCTAAACCGCTGTAGCAGTCATGGCTCGTGTTTATATGAGTAATGACATAAAACACAACTCGTGACCAACAGTTCACAAGTGTTCCACAAAATAACACTTCAATGTACATCTGTAGAGGGGAAATGAGACTAAAGTGTTGTCTAACTGATGAATCAAACGTTCTTCTTACTGAGATGGAGAGGGTTTCATTCTTGTGGTCAAAGGTCATACTTCCAGTGTAGCCTCTCTGGGCTAGCATGCTATCAAAGTAGTATTTACAGCGAGCCGAGACGAACCTAAAGAGACACAGAAAAGGGATCAAATGGACAAATGATAACAAATCGAAGAACACAGGAGGAGGCGGGTGTCAATTAACAGGTTTCTGTTTTGATTTGTTAATCCATTAGTTTGAATATAGCAATATAACCAAATATAACTAAATTGAAGAGTTTTTAATTTCACATTTTCTCTAGCGATGGCAGTGTAAAGGCCAGTTTCCAGGACACAGTTTGCCAACAACTTACCTCCTGAGCTCAGCGTAAACCTGTAGTCTTTGGTTCATAACACTATCCAGATTTTTGATGAAGCTGTTGAGGTTCTTCATTTGCTGTGCCATGCTCTTGTAGTTCTCCAGAGCCTCGTGATACTGCCTGGATGTGGGAAAGAAGATAGACAAGTGGGAAAATGGTAAGAGAGAGGAAGGTTAACATGTTAAAATGAGTTAACTGATGTGTGTGGCTGCTGCACTTTAGTTTGTCTTACATGAACAAAATATATATGTAGCGACATTTCATAATAGTGTCAGTGAAGTAAAACAAATGTTTACACTTACGTAATGACACTACACGGCAATGATTACATCATCATCATCATCTGATACAAGGGTCTAAGTAACATACCTCACAACCTCCTCACGGTCCCCCTGTTGTTCCTGCTGGGTAGTGATCTTGACCTTGAGACGGCTGATCTCACTGTCCAGACTCCTGGCTGTCCGTCGTACCTCCAGGCGCTCTGGACAGATTTCTGTGGCCTTGGCCACAGATGTCTGAACCGCAGTGTGAAACAAATCATCAATTTCTGAGACTCAGTGCAGGTGAAACTACAATGTACACAATCTATAACATTAATAACTGAATGGTTATCTAAACTCACAAAAACAAGGTATACTAGAGATTAACACTATTCCAAGACTAGAAAAGAAACAACATTGTGTTACTCTTTGTTGCTGTATGCATATAATGAAACTATTTCTCTGATCTCACAATTAAAATCTGGTTCTACGACTATGGAGAGAAACTAGTCTCAATATGGTCACAAATTTGTATTACATGATCTACTTACTCAGATATCAATCCTGTGAGCATGTGTGTTTGCACATGCTGGACTGGCCGTTTTCCCAGCAGAAGAACCACGGAGCAGTAGCATATTTAAACTATATATTTCCATTTATACGCTACTGTATAGAGTCTATAGTTGGTAAATGTATGTGTTCTTAATGAGGAGTGGCGAGCTATTCTGTCTATTACAGAGTACAGTACAGAGTAAGTGCCCTGTTACTTACAGAGAAAGTACCCTGTGTATGTATGTATGTATGTATGTAAAATATTATTATTCCAGGTTCTGACTTGTGCATTTGTAAAACAGTTTTAAACGTGTTCAAATTGCTTGGTATTTGTGTGTGGATTGGAACACGCATTTATGAGTACCCAAAATTACACACAAATCATTGTATGCATTTGTAGATCATGTAATACGCATTCGTGATCATATTGAGACTAGTTTCTCTCCATGTAGGACCAACACTATTACTTCTACTGAAAACATACAGCTCCAACTCAATAAAAATGATGATTAACAATTGTTCATCTTGTGATTTTAATTTTTAAAATCTGCCATGAAGCCCTGTGATGAACACCTCTGTCTCAGGTTGCCTCGAGTGTCTCTGTATGGCATACCTGAAGTTCCTTCTCCTTGCTCTCCAGGTTGGCCTCGAGGGTCTGTATGTTGCGGAGATGGGCACTGCGTTTCTCGTCATAGTGTTTCTTGTGATGTTTACACTTCATTACCTCCTGATCAGTCTTACTCAGCTCCTCCTGTAGTAGGTCAAAGGACAAGCTATATTTAGTACATACGTATTTTCAAATTCAAAGCCTGCAGGCCTAACATACCATTTGACGCACCATGTAGGCTTATGACATTAAGTTGTTTCATAACTTTGACATGCTGTGATTTGGGAATTCCACAAGTTCTTTTGCAAGGTTAACAAGCCAAGGGTGCTGATCTAAATCTTTCTTTTATCCCAATGACAAGACATCTGGACACCTGGGGTTGGTCTCCAGTTTTTACCTTTATGGAGTCAGCCTCCTCAGCGACCGTGTTGATCTGCTCTTTGTGCTGCTTGTACTCCTGGTCTGCATTCTCATAGGAGGCCTTGTGCTTAGCCATCTGAGTTCGTGCCTCATTGTACTCAGCACGCTTGGACGAGATCTTAGTAATAATCTCCTGAAGATCTTCCTCCTGTGGTGGAGTGGTGACAGCAGTATATCACATGGAACGTCTGTGCTTTCTGATTGCAAAAATATTACTGACTTAAATGTGGATTCCCCGGAGATCATACATTTATTGTGGGACCTCTTCTTCAGTCAAACTTCCACTATTTCTTGGCTTTGTGTATCTACTGAGATAAGTATAATTTCAGTCTATCAGGTCTGATTATTGTATTGCATTGATGTGTTCTGTACAAACCAGCGGCCTGAGGTCCTCTGACTGAGGTTCTTCCACATTTTGTAGGTCTGTCAGCTCCAGCTTTAGCTTTGTGGCCTTTTCCTAGAACAGATAAATACACTTCATGAGCAAATTCATAATCATATCAGAGTATAATACTAGAAATTTGATTTGGAAATCCATTTTATATTGAAAATGAAAATCCAAAACAAACTCAGAAGCTAAGAAGAAGCTAAGAAGTCTGGAGTATGTGACATTTTCCATTTGGGAGGCATAATCCTTACACTTGTCAAAAAAAATGTTAATCTAAAGAACAATTTGGGTTTGTAGATGTTTTGTTTTCAAAATTATTATTGAAATTATTTTCGACTAAGTGTTACAATCCTCATCATTTCATAATATACTGGAGTCTGGAGAGATGAATACTGGTTTGTGAGAGGTAAAAGTGTTACTTTGGTTGTCTTCTGCTCTATGTGGGTTCTTCTCAGCAGCCCTTCGTTCTGTTTGATGTCTTCATCTAACTTTTTCATCTGTTGCTGGAAGCGAGTCACCTGACCTTCCTGGTTCTCCATCTCCCTCTGCAGGTGCCTGAGAGGAAAGAGAGGAACCAAGAGAGGAGAAAACAGAGGACATATTAAAAACAGAGCACAGCTTTATACTGTATATCTTAATAATTGTAGCTAAACAAGTCCATCACAACTGTCTTTCTAAATATCACAAGGGAAGGTTTCCATGACAACCACCATGGTGTTGAGATAATATTTACACCGTGGCAGTGTTGTCAACAGACAGCAAAAAGTCAGCTGGAGATGCCCCTGGTGAAGTTCTTACCGCAGCTTGTTAGTCAGATAAAATTAGTCTCACTACACATCCACACACACACACACACACACACACACATCCACATTCACACACACACACCTGATCTCCTCCTCAACATCTCCCGAGAGGTAGTTGGCTCTGGTCTGCTCAGCAGTGTAACTACGGTTACTGAAGATCTGATCTCCATCTTTAGAGAAGGCCTGGGTACAGTTCTGTGGAGGGGTTCTGTTCTGCATCACTCTCCGAGCCTCTGTACGGTTCTACACAACCACACATACACACACAAAGACACACACAATAAAAAAAACATGTCAATGCACTGAATCTTCTGAACACTAAAATGTTGCTGACAAAGTTCCAAGTGCTGAATCTGAACCCAGGCTATGAGGGTTATACTGTTGTTTTTTGTTGTATATATTGTATTGTAATATTGTATGACAATATATTTATTTATTTATTTATTATTGTATATTGTATAACATCATACACAAAACATATCTTTGCAGATAGCTTACATCAGCTTCAAATACATGGCTACATAACTCGACTACATGACTTGTCGGATTGTTACCTTAATGAGTAGAATGCTCTCTATACCCCTTTGATCAATCAGGCAGTTAGCCACTACTGGGTCCTCAATTTCTAGAGCTTGAAGCACAGAGGGGTATTCAGGGTGATTCACGGCCCTGACACAAAAACAAAACAAACCAAGACCAGTACTGATTAAAAGATTCCAGATATTCTTGCACTGTTAAAGTGATACTTCATTCAAAATGTATCTTTTAAACTCATGTCAATTAATGTGTTCTCCAATAGTAACAAGTTGTCACAGCAGAATAAAAGCGTCCAAAAAAGTTTCTCAAATCACTCCTGCAGCATAATCAATTTCTGTATCTAATGTGTGTTTCAAACTTTCACAGTATTGCCACAAACATGGCTAAATACAGTTTGTTGCTCCTTTATAAGTCTGTTGCAGGAAGCTGTGTAAATTTGACAATAGTGAAGACATGTTATTACTGGAGTACATTGTAACATTAATTTAAGCTGACCAATGCTATTGTTCTCTATGAAGGAGGAATCCTTCAAGGTTAAAGTTGTTCCCCTAGGCAATGCACTACAGTACCAAAACTGAGACAAGCTTTTAATATTTTTCTGAATATTCTACACGTCCTCACCTCGTTCTTGTATCATGGACATGTGGGAGAAAATGGCTTGTGATGATGGCGGGTCTACGGCCAGATGGGAACACTGTGATCATGAGGTTCTGCAGCACCCTCTCATCTTCGTGGTTATCACAAGTGAAGGCCTGCAGCTGGCCTTTAAGACATACTTCTACAGCCAGGGCCAGCTCTGGGTCCTTCAGGCTAATAAGGTAACCTGTACAAGGAAAGGAAATATGAAAAGAAAAGGCAAGTTAGAAGGGCATTATGGTGACAGATGCCGCCTTTTGACTGGGCTTTTGGCAGAGCTGGTAGAAGGACAAAAAAACCCCAAAAATGGTAATATACCACTTCATGAAAGACAAAGTGACCTTTTTCCTCGTTTTAAACCTGGGTTTAATATGGGTCTAACATGGCTCAGCTTTCAATGGAAGGAATGGAATCTTATTACATATTTATCTCATTATACCGCCACGCAAAGTGTACTGTACAGGTCTTACCCAGAGGTCCCCGAGGTTTCTGCTTGAACTGCCCCCTTATCTGGGCTTCCTGGATGGCGTTGAGGAGTTTGGGCATGTGCTCTCCAAAACGGCGCAGGCGATTTGACCGACTGCTCACCATAGTCTGAAGGTTCCTTCTGTTGGCATCAATGGACCTCTGGAATATTTCCTGCTCTCTCCTGAAGACAGAAGGAGGTGGGTGTTTTCATTATGGTAAAGGCTGTTACTGTTTCAGTTATTCCACTGCAGTATGTATCCTACAGACCAATAAATCTTCTCCTAGCTAATAAGAACTAATAATCTAGGGCCCTAATTTCCATTTATAATTTGGGTTGGTCCACCTATAAAGGGGATTAGGCCTATATAGTCTAAAAGACCAGGGAATCCCAAATTCTGTTGTATTTACATATTGAATTACTGGCAGAATTATAAGGGATGGATTGAAGGACATTCTCTTCTTGTCCAAAAACTAATACATTTATTCCAGCTCAACTTCAAAACTGGAACCAACACTTACTGCTTATGCATGATTTGTTGATCTTCAGTGCCCTGTTTCTCATTTTCCTACCTCATCTTTCCCTGTTCTTCCTTGGCACGACTGCAGGCGTGCTGATACTGGTCAATCTGCTGGCCAAGAGTGGAGATATGGTGTGTCAGGTTTTCCAGCTCAGCCTGTATCTGCTCCATACGCTCAGTCCTGGCCTGGCTCTCCACTCCTGTTGTCTGACTGATGCTAGAGGGATATAAAAATTAAAAATTTAAAAAAAAAAAAAGGTGCAAAAATTGGAAGGAGGATGAAAAGCACAGGGGAGTCCGCACAGTGTAAATACATGTTTCAACTTTAATGCAATACAGAGGACATGAAAACAAGATGAGGTCGTACCTCAGCTTGAGATCATTTATCCTTGAGGACAGCTGAACCTTGTCCTTTTCCAGGTCCCTCAGGTTAGCCTTGCAAGTGTGCACAGTGACCTAGTTCGCACATATAATTGAAGATTAGAAACACTGGTCACAACCAGCATCACAATAACAAAAACTCTAAACGCTCTGACCTAGATTCTATCTGACAAGATGACGAAGAGGGAAGTTACGATACACAGCTTTTTACTCTGCTAGACATCTTCAATTAAAAACGTACTGAGTCGAGTTTATCTAGACCACATTAAGCAAAATAAAAACATGTTTTCAAATAGAATTGCAATTTTGTTGCCATAGCTATAATATATTATAGATAAATCATTGCCCTACTTCAATGTTCATAACTACCTAATTTGATGGGACACCAGAACACCCTTCAGCACTGTAAACAAAGCCTTACATGCCAGTGAACATCATATTTGAAGTAACTTGACTTAAATTCCATTGCATTCCCTTAGCCAACAGTTACAACCTAAAATCACTTCCAGTGCTCATATGAAAGTGAACCCATCAACAGTACTGTCTGCCTTACAGCCTGACTAATCCATTGTCTGAACTCTGACCTCACAGGACTTGAGAAGGGTATTTTGTCTCTGGGCCTCAGCCCTGAGTTGAGTACATTTGGGCTGGAGCTCCAGCAGTTGCCGGGTGATCCCCTCCAACTGTTCCTGGATCTGCTTGTGCTTCTTCTCAGCCTCCTCGACCTTATTCTGCATCATTACATAAAAACAAATCAGAGAAGTAGGGGGTTAAAGGTTAGAGGACAGAAGAGGGCTATGCATGGACAAGTGCAAAGTTGTGGTGTGAGATATCAAACAGAAGTAGTTCAATTACTGGTAAATACCAAAAAGAAAAAAAAAAACATTCTTGTGTTATCCTTAAAGGTTCTATATACAATATTCGTTACCACAAGATATCGCACTAGCACCAGCATCTCAGACCAGCCGTTCAATCACATCAAAGCAGACCAAACCCCATTGTCAAAAACACTAATTTTACCTCGCAGATTGTAAAACACACTTCTAACTCGACAGAAACAAAATAAAACTCACCAAAACCGCCTTGGTTAGTCTTTCCACTGTTCCAACTATCACCAACTCCGGTTTGGTCGAAATAAACCCTTAATTCACCGAGTTAGATGTGAAAATATTCTGGCTCTACCCACTGCCTCTCTGGCACAGAAAACTGCTTATAAATAGTCTATAAATAAATAGTAATAGTAAATATTCAACTATAGTGAAACATTGGCGTGTATTGCGGGGCTTCGCGGGGGTCTGGAGGACAGGGTGGAGCGGAGGGACAGACAGCTGCTCGCCGACAGACAGCTGCTGAGCGCTGGGGAGCTCTCAAGGAGAGAGCCGGAGCTTCTGGAGGAATAAACACCCTGAGTAACACTGGATTCTGCTCTGATCCAAAGCTGTTTACCGGCAGGAGGAGAGCTTTTTAAACTTTTGGGATTAAAAAAATGGATTTATCTTCACAGCCGCGGAGGTGCCGACCTCTCTCGTATAGTCTCTCTTCGTCGATGTTGACTGCTGAGTGGAGGGGAAATGTGCTTTACTTCATGAACGTACAGAGAGGAGAGGGGGGAGAGGTGGAAAAGAAGAGAGACGGGGGGGAAATAACAGAAAGAACCGGCGTCTCTGGTAGTGAGTGAGCCAACTCTGAATGAATGAATGCCATCAGCTGAACACTTTGAACTGCAGTCTGCCATCTCACTGTTACAATACCGAGTGGGCGGTTACTCTGTCTCAGTCTCTTTATGAACGTGGAATGACTCACATGCACAAACATGCACAAGCAGCCGGACTGGATTTTAAAAACAAAGAACAGAGCAGCTTAGAGAACAACATACACAGAGGGAGTGTGACGTCATTCTTTGATCAGGACGCCATTACTCCACTATATCTTTACACAGCAAATAGTTGTTTGGTGCTATATTACTGTTCAGTATCTCATATATTGCACGTTTAAAAAAAATAAAATAAAAATTAGACTTTAGGGATTCTCACTCTCAATAATGACAAACAAATACACTTACGTTAGATGGTTATTTTATGGTGAATACTACAGACTATCTTACCTTCCATTCATCCACCTTCTCATCATATTTCTCTGTAGCACGTCTGTCTGACTGCAGCTTCTCCTTCATTGGCTCCGACTCCTTCTCGACCTCAGTCACCTGCAACATTTAAGTAACAGTCAATAATATTTCAATTATCTTTTTAATAATTATTGCACTAATCAAGTTTCATAGGGACATGGGGCAGTGGGTGAAGGGGGTTGGGAATTCCAAATTGGGAGAAAATGATCTCACCAAAGCCCAAGCCATTTGCTTCTGCAGCTCCTCCAGCTTGGTGTGCATTTCATCAAGTGATGCCAGGTTCTTGTAACGGTCCTCTTTCTCATGGTACTTCCGCTTCAAGTCTTTCAAACACTGTAACAGTCATATAATAGTCAAAAGGATTCAACATTCTATCCACAATGAAGCCTTTAAATTGATCAACAGTGTATTATAGTCCTACATCAATGTAATCTAACCTGCAATAACTGATGGGTTTTTTGGCCACTGGGGACAGCGGAAACAAGTTGTGAACACAACACTGACATTTACCTTTTAAGTTGATAGGGCGAACTTGTTATCAGACAGTTGCTTATTTACACATCCAACAGTGAATGAGCAACATTAGCATTAATTTGGAGCCACGTTTCTGGCCAACTGGCAAACACAGGACCAATTATCACTCTCTTTTAGGTCTGTTATCAGACTCTTTAGCTGCTAAATGCTCCACTATGTTCACCAGCTAATTGCTAACTGGGCAGCCGAAAATAGAGTGAACAAGAACAGCTAATTTCCAGACTGGACAGCTAAACAATGAGCTGAAACGCGCTATAAAGCTCTGTAATGCCAAGGAGCTGCAGATTGGTGTGATGATTCTCTGTAGGGCCATCACTACGAGCGACCCCTTTCACATTGTTTTCACATTGTTATTGTAAAATATCGGTTATAGCTGCTTTAAATGTGAACATGTTAGGAAGACCAATTCTTACTTCACTATGTTGCCCAACTTTATCCTCTGTAACGTGCTTGGTGGTTTTGATGTAGACAAAGTCCTCTCTCATCTGCTCCAGTTGGGTAGCTTTCATAAAAAACTGCAAGAGTAATGTAAAAAAAATTCAGTGTGTAAGCAAGAAAATCTGTCTCAGTCAAAGTTCACAAAAACAACAGATTGAAGTTAATAAATGTAGTCAAATATAATTACCTTATATTTGTCCCCCTCTCCTTTGGAATGTAGAAAGTATTTGCTCATCTCTTGAGTGAGAATTGACACAGGATTGTTGACCTTTGGAAGAAAACACATTATCACAGATAATGAGATTTAATTTTGTTGCAATGATGTTTAAACAACGATGTACTGTAAGCATAGCATAGCTCATACCTGTATATTAAAATTGTCCAGGATGGACAGGAGCTCTTCCTTTTTGTTTGAGACAAGTTGACCTATAAGAGGAGAAAAAAAATAAGTTTATGAATCTGTAATACTCAGAGAATCATTCACGCAGCTACAGGAAGTGGTCATTTGGGTACTAATATTGTCTTTGTCTTGTTTTCCTTTTAATCTTCACTCTTGCTCTTCAGCTTCTTTTCTTCATCATGACTTGTGAATAGGGATACACTTATCATTGAATAATCATTATCGAACAATCTGCCTTTTTTCTGATCAGTCAATTAATCCTTTGGTCTATAAATCATCAGAAATTAGTAAAACTTTCTTAAAGCCCAAGGTGACGTAAGCAAATTGCTTTTCTCATCTGACCAACAGTTTCACTGTTTGCTATAATGTAAAAACATGGTACGGTGTTGTAATAGTGTAGCAGTAGTCTCTCACCAAAATACTTGAAAGAAAAAAAAAAGAAGACAGAGTAATCCATAACTCTTCATGGTCTTTACCTGATTTGCTCCTCAGTTTATAGGTTCTCAACCCCTCACGTGTTATTCTCAGGTCTACAATGATGGCTGAACCATACACCTCAGGTTTGAAAGCATCCCTTCCTTTGTTACGCAGGGTGATCGATACATCAGCTGAGCTGAGGAAACAGAGAAACACACATTAAACATATTGAGAGTTAAGTGATGCAACTTTTAATAGAAGTTACCTTTTGCATGTGACACTTTGCACAATTTCATATTTATGATGGAATTTGAGAGAGACCTATTAACTCAAAGAGCTAAGACAATAGATACGTGATGCATTCTCAAATTTGTAGTGCTAATAAGCAAAGAAGCCTTAATGGAAGATTTCTTTCCTCTAGAATTTCCTTTTACAACCTGTCTCAGAAACAGCATGACAAAAAACTATGTACATCACATGACGTGGTGCAAGGTTTACCTTTCTCCTTCCTTCACAAAACCCTTGAGGGATGATCCTCTGTTTGTGGCCTGTGCATTCCCGCCTAAGGCAACTATGAGAGCTGTCAGAACGGCACTCTTTCCACCTGTCACAAAAGCAAGTTGTGCACAGAAACATATTTTTAGAATGTAATAAAGAAAAGAACTAAACAGAAGATAAGACAGACTGACTTAAGTTTACATAAATACATGATTTAGGTTTAAGTCATTACACAGATCCAACTTAGGACTAACAATATCATTCATGATAAATGCACCTGCACAACTTGAGAAGACAAGCACCGATTACATCAATTAATGATAGATATTTACAGATATTTTCATGATGGCCACAGAGCTCCACATATTAAACACATAGTATAAAGAAAGAAATATTATACAGGAAGAAAAGCTAAATCCACCACCACAAACAAAACCAAGACCAATATCTAACTGTTAATTGTGGATCAGTGTGGGGTTGATGAAACCAAAATCACACCAAAGGTAATGACTAATTAGTTCATTGTATCTGTGCTCATCTATTACAATAGATACAATTACAATCTTGCTCATGTGTCTGAAATAAATGTGAAACATTGTTGTACCTGGTGGAACTACCAAAATACCAAAACCTTGCTTACAAATCTAAGATTTAACAACATTGTACAATTTTTAAGTACTACAACAACAACAACAGTATTTGTGAGGCAAGATAGTTTCTGGTAACTAGAAAAATATTTTCCTATACAACCACTTTATTTATAGCACTAGAGAAATAAAGGAAATGCCATGTTTCAGTCTGGTTAAAAGATGGTACCAACAGTTGAGCCCCATGATAGAGAGTGTTGGTGGAAAACCAGTCTGGGACAAGATCTATGATCAAGTTAACCTCCCATATAACAGGTTAGCAAGTTTAGGGCATCAGTTGCCATAGTAACAGGCTGGTTTCAGGAATGAGAAACAAGGATTTCTCTTCATTTCAGTTCAAACGATCTGGATACTTTATCAATCCTCTTTTCTGGAAAACCCCACTGGTTAAGTGGGGTATACTTACTTCCATTGTTGCCGACAACAAAGTTGACATTGGGACCAAAAGTGAACGGGCCAAGGAGAGAGTGGCACATGAAGTTCTTCAGTGTGATGCTCTCCACAATCCCTGCGTCGCTCACCACCTCACCAGCACATTGCACCTAAATAATTATTATTTATGTCACTTCTCTCCAATATACATGCCACAGTTTCTTATCTTTTTCTAACATTCTCTGAGAATCAACTAAGAGCAGCAGAATTAAAAGGACGCAAAAATACATATATTTTCTCTGTAGGAACAGTATCCATAACATGTTTTACAGTACAAACCTGTTTATTCAGTCGACGATCTACCTGGTCACTACTATTACAAACATCTTCCACTTCTTCCTCCTCCGCGGGTCTGACCCGTTTGTGGGGGTTGTCACTGACGAAGCTGCTTTTCCTTTTAGACATTTTGAGCACCTAACCGACTGTTGGGGAGAAAGGAAACCGAAAGAAAACACACACCATTAGTTCCTAGCATAGAGCCAAGCTGTCACTTGAACTTTAAACAGAGACTCTTGTTCTCCAGCTAAAACGATCAGTTGTCGTCACAAGCGTTGGCTTTGTTAACTTTTAGTTCGCGCAATGTCTTTCGGCAACGGACTTTCAGAAAAGTGGCCGCAGGTTCAACGAAAACAGTGACAATAGTAACGTTAGCAAGTCAGATCAGGTTAGCCACGTAACTAAACTAGCTTAGCTGCCTAACTAACGCTAAAAGCTAAACAGAACATTAACAACTATCTAGACAGACAACAGCTGAGTGTGTTGTGTTTAGTTTTGCATCGTTGAAAGAAATTACAAGGACGGTAAGACAGCTTATGAAGTGACCGCTTACCTAGTTTGTGGCAGCCGCACACAACACAACTGTGTTGGGGAGGACCAGAACGCCTGTCGAATTCGCGCCCACAATTCCCCAGGAAATCTCGCGTGGACAAACGAGATGTTTTGTTTTTACTGTGACACAATCAGCCAACTAAAACAAGACTTTTCATATATGAAAAATACTTTTTTATATATGTATCATGCACAAAACAAAACGCCCACACTGGAAAAACACTGCTTAACATTTCATTTAGAGTTTCTTTCATTATATTGGCAGACTAAAGATAGTGAAAATCAATGGAAATTACCCTGAGAATGATTTTGTTATTTTTATGTAGAATGTGATGCAAAAAAGGGAAGTGCACTGTTCACTAGAGGTTGAAGTAATGACCCAAGCAAAACAAAATTTCCAGCCCTGACAGTGAGGGAGGCTTTATTACATGTTGTCACACAGTTCTTCACACACAGGCGGCAGTCAAGCTTTCAAAACAGGCACCGCTACAACACACCATTGGCTCCTGGCAAGTCTCCCAAGGCCAGGAACCTATTCAGTTTGAACTCAAAGTCAATGGGACGTTCACTGGGAGGCCTGTAGTTCCCTCTCATTGTTGAGCTCAGGTAGGGAATGAGCGCACAGTTCTCTTCAAACAAGGCCAGCTTCTTTTTGTACTTCTGGCGTGTGTAGTCCGTGCTCTTGTGGTTGAAAGCTGTAAAAATATGAGATTTCATTCATTAGTTGGATAAAATTTTACTAAAGCAACAGTAAATAGATAAACAAAATAGTACTTCTTTACCATCATCCTTACTAAGTTTAAGCAATTAACACATGATATTCTATTTTGACCAATGGCAATTTGACATGTTGTTTACCTTTCAGATAGAAGGCCACATAGAGGAGTGCTGACCTTTGTATACTGAGGAAGGGATACTTTGGTTTGAGACACCCAACAGCTGTCATAGCCTTAATGACTGCTGCTGCCACACCCTAAAAAATACAGGCTTAACTCAAAGCAGGGCAGATGTCAAAGAGACTGCAGAAACGTGCGTTATAAAATTGATGCAGACAGCATTATTACAGAATACTGGGATGTTTTTTAGGTGTGTTTAAGTGTGTGTGTGTGTGTCTGACCTGTTCCAGGTAGCCCAACGTTGGAAGGGAGGTGAGAGATACAGGCTCACAAAGAGGAGGAACTTTACTTGCCAGCTTCTGGTCCCAGTAGGTTTCAGGAATCCTTGACAGATAATATATCAACACCAACTTTCACTCAATAGATATTTATCATGGCCAAATAATACTACACTGTCTTTATTAAAAGGGGTGGGAAGACATTCAAATACTATTGATATGCACAACTGAATAAACCTTGCGAAAAGAATACATGACTAAATGAAAAACATTTCTGAAATATAGAAAGAGATAGCTCCGCACCTCAAAAACTTGTCCTGTTTCTGCTTTGTCTCAAAAATGTAGATCCGTTGTCTGTATTCCACAGCATATTCCATCTTTCCTCGAACCAGGGCTTCATATCTACGGACAAATAACCCTTCCATGAATAGAAGATTATCTAATACAGTTAAGAGCTGAGGGCAGTAAGAAGAGATCTGACACAAATGAAGTCCTCATGACATATTTGTTCTGTGTGTGTGTTGGCATGTAGTGTGAAATTCAATTGCACGGACTTGTTTGGGGTCTTAGACATGTCTTAGAGAATGTATTCTCAAGACGTGACAAAGAGAAGAAAGCAAGAAGAAGAATTAGCTTTCTCTATTGAGTTGGAACTTGAGGTGAACACACGCTTTAAAGTATGAGAGACATGGTTAGAGCTATATTTTAACTTTATAAAGGTGAGTAGTGTACCTTTGCTTTCCATCCAGATAAGTGACTGGGCAGAAGCCCTTCATCTCAACTTGCTGTGGGAACCTGTTCTTCACCTGACTCTCTGTTAGCTTTCTTGGCAGCAGGTGGGGTTGTGGGAGAGTGTGTGGGCACCCAGGAGTCACATACTGATCTGGAGTGGTCAGGAGCCGCTGTGGTTGAGAGGTTATTTTTTCTTTCAGTCACAGTTAACATAATCTATTTGCATGTTAAATATGTGATTATAAATGTAACTTAAAATTTTTTTCAAATCCACTGGATAATGACAGAAATCATGCACAGAATTTGAAATATCTAAAAAGAAGTTCCATTACACTGACCTCTAAATGGTCTTCGCCACACATCTTGTAATAGTGTCCCCTGTACTCAGCGCAATAAGTTAAGGCTGCAATTTCTGAGCTGTCCACCAGGTGGTAATCTAGAGCCAGGCAGACAGGGCAGTACTGCCCAAACTCTCCAAGCCCATACTGCAGCTCCTTGGGTGTGATGCACAGTCTGTTGACGCAGGCTGCTTGCCCTGCAAAATTAAAATGCATGGGGAAGATGAATTAATGCTTGTCATCTTAAGAGTGATACAGATTTACTCACTTTTTATTTTTAAATTAATTTATCTCTCTTTTTAAAAAAAAAAAAAAGAGCGATTTAGATTAAATGCATCCTCTTGAATAAAAGTTTTCAATACAAAGCCTTGCTGAGCTGGTGCCTGGATAAGCTTCTAGTACTTACTGCTGTGTGTCCTCTCCAGGTAGCTGTGGATATATCTCATGCTGATGCTGACCTCCTTTATAATGCTGATCCAGATCCACCATCGGCTCTTTAAGCCATCAAGAGGGATCCAGTTGTGATATTCTTGCTGGAAGTGTTGCCTCACATGCTCCACCTCCTGCTTGTAACAGCAGTTACAGATGTGGAGGATCTCGGAGCTGTCGTGCCTCAGGTGAGGCCTGCAGTGGGAGGAGAGAGTGGGAAACATTTCATTACATTAACTTTGAAGGTTTGCAATTTCAAACAGCTCCCAGGCTGAAAAAATTACATGTAGCTGCTATTGATGTGTGTTCTCTGACTTGTTGGGCTTCATCTTGTCCACAAGGCCTCTCTTCAGCACCTCCACTGTGTCCACCTCCAGCTCAACTACTATCATGGGGATGATGCTCCGAGACCCCATCAGCTCTGCCTGCTTAAGTGTCTTTGGAAAGCCATCCAACACGTACCTGGAATGCCAAACAAGTAAATATTGTTTCTTGACAGTCATATAAGTAAGCAGGAATATAGTCTTTATTTTGAAACACAAAAAGCACATGGCAGTTATTTTAAGGCAAAAGTTAGGATCTTTTCAAGCCTGGAGTTTTAATAACTACGGATAAATGGAACACATGCACCCGGCTTACCCTCGAGTGCTGCAGACTGAGCTCATGAGCGCCACCTCCAGACACTGAATGGCCAGTTCATCAGGCACAACGAGTCCCTGGGAGAGAAGCTTTTTCATCTGGACAGCCAGATCAGTGTGCCCCTGAGTGTTAAGCACCATGCGCATAACACCGCCAATGGACAGCTGGGCCAAGCCATATTTCTGTGCAAACATCTGTGCCACTGGAGAGATAAAGCAAAGTGACAGAAATGAAGACCGTAAATAAAAGATAGAAGAGAGAGGTAAGCATTTGAGAAAGTGTAAAAGAAACAACTTTGAGTACTTTTCCAGCTGTCTCGAGTCTTACCAGTGGTTTTTCCAGATTTGGGTGGTCCAACAACAGCCAGTTTAACAGGAAGGGACGGGGTGGGCTTTGGCTGCCTAAGGTACTTCAAGGGGTTCTGCATAAAAGTGCTGCGGTTCTCCTTGGATGCAAAGAAGTAGATATACTGATGGAAGATCAGGGGATATGATGTATTGAGAGGCCACTGTAGCGGCTGGATCAAATCTCTCTCTTTGTATTGCTGTAGAAGGGGGATGTGTATGGATAAAACAATATGTTACAATACACTACGTACAGGAAATTTAACAGAGGTCTGCTGATTAATATGTCAGCACAAAAGAGAAGTGTACTAGTATTTGAAATAACTTCAAGAACTTTTATTAATGACAAAAATCATGGCCTCGTCCCACAGATGCTAAAAGAGATAGTCACACCCATTCCTAAATTATGCCTACCTTTATGGGGTCCCAGCAGCCGAAGGCACTGTGGAGCTTGTAAGAGGAGAGCAGCAGCTTATGTGCCAGGCTGTATGAGATGGGTTGGCATTTTTGGAAGAGTGACTCCCTGTTGGTCAGCAGGGGCTGGATTCTCTGGAGCAGCTGATGCTGCACGATCCGGAGCTTGCGAGATGCATTGATTGACACTTTGGGTATGTTTTGTTCACTCAGGAGCTCCTGATGATAAAACAAAGCGCAAAGCAGAATATGTGAGCATAAGTAAAGTAAAATATGTGAACATGCATTATGCAGGCCACATAAAGTCACATTAGGTTTAGGTTCCAACTTGTGTCTATGTAAAGTAAAAGGATGTGTTTCTGGAATCAGAATGTAAAATGTTTGTATGTCTGTAAGTATCTTATCAACTTTAAAGAGTCAAAAATAATACATTTAGCAGTAACTAGTTAGCAGTCTAATGAAGTAGTTTCACTTATCACCTTGTTTGTTATGGTTGTGGCTTATGTAACTCTACTCCCAAAAGTAAATATTAAATAATGACAGAAATGATATGGGTGAGGGAACCAAAGGTGCATGTCTGGCTGGTTAATTGCCTTCATTGGGTTTTGTGTCTTTGTACCATCACAGTAGCGAGGCTGTTTTCATCTGTCACAAAACGCTCTCCTATCTCCATCTCCAGCCTCTCAGATGCTGCCTCCTTAGTCTCCTCATTCTCTGTGTCTTTGTTTTCGTCTTCTAAAGGAAACTCCTCCTCCAGCATGGCCTCTATCTCGTCCTCTATGTTGCCTGCTGCTTCATCGTCTTCTTCATCCTCACCATGCCTGAACTGGTGGGTTAGAGGATTAAAGAAAAGGTTAGCAGTGATGGAGAGGGGATGTCAGTGGTTATGATGAGTTTGTGTATCTTTGTTTTGGCTACCTTAGCCCCTTGCTCTGCCATGAGTTCAGCCCTTCTCTTGGCAATGTTCGCCTCCTGTACCAAAGAGATAGCTATAATTGTGCCAGATACTCACACAATCTATAGTTGCCATCAGGACAGACAGCAGGAATAATGCTTGATAAAAAAGTTGGCAGAAAAATTATTGGACCAAGATGTCACGTGCTTACCCAGTTCTTCTTACGCAGATCCAGAAGGAGGTTCATCTGTGCTTCACGCTGGTTGCGGCGCTCACGCCAATTCTCCAGGTATGTCGGCAACAGGCGCTTCTGAACATCCGAGGCATCCACCGTCATGATTACCACAACGTCAGGGAAAAGATGTCTCTGCAACATGTACGTCACCTCATCGGGATTGTGAGGGAATCCCTCCAAAATAAAACCTGTAGACCTACAAAGCGGAGTATGTTAGGGTCAACAAATACCTTGTGTTATCAGGTGTTCACAAAAGTACAAAAAACACACTACATGGAGGCAATGTACATAAAAGAGGTGAAAGAAACAGAAAGGGAGATTGAGAGATTTATATCATGATTTATTAAAGGAAAATTTGGGGAAATACGCTTAGTCATCTAAGAGTTAGATGAGAAGATTGATACCTCTCTTGTGTCTGAGTTGTGGTGGTGGTGTCATCTTCATCTAACTCTCAGCACAACGGTAAATAAGCACATTTCCCAAAATGTCAAACTTTTCCTTTAAGGGGGGTAGAAAGAGGGGCAGGAAGCACGTTTTGTGTGTGTGTACAACTACATGTATGGTTCCTGTTTCCAGTATGGTGCGATAACCATATCCAGGATCTCTGGAGTCAGTGGATCTCCATCAGACAGGTAGGCTTTGATGGCCTTTTCCTCCTTAGTCAGTACCACTTCCTGCTGTAGACACACAAAAGCAAATACACAATAATTCAGTGTCAAAATATCATAATTCACCATAATTTGAGGCACCGTAATACTTTCTACAGAGACAGTTTAACAATCTGACCTCCATGTCATTCATGTTGGCAGACGTATCCTTTGTCTCCTTCTCGTCCTCCCCTCTGGCTTCCTTTATCAGGGCCTCCAAGTCCTCAGGAGACTCCTCTGAAGACTCTACCTCATCAGCATAAGGCACCTGCTTCTTTGTCTTGGCCATGATGAGCATTTGGAGTTGCTCCCTGAACTGAATATGGAAGATGCCAAGCTTCTCGGCAAGCCACTCACCATGAGTGGTCTTGCCTGACCCTCGGGTGCCAAGCAAAAAGATCCGCAGGGCAGGAGGCTTGGATAGAAGAAGATAAGAAACATGTAAGGGATTTTTGTTTTTCTTCCTATGACTCTTTCTTTCTCTTCTCATGTCAGCTTGTACCTTGAGAGGCTCGGTCTGTGCAACAAATTGTGCAGGGTTTTGAAGGAAGGAGTCCCTGGCTTCTAGGCTAGAGAAGTAGAAGGTCTTCTCACGGTACTTGGCCGCAATTTCATCCATACAGGGCCACAGGACGTTTAGGCTTTTTAAGGCCACGGGGCAGAAATGGCGGGTATCGCCTAATAATCTCTTGGCTGTTGTGTCCCCCTGTTTTCATTGAGAGGAAGGAGATGTTGTTAAAGGTTTGTTTATATTATTAATTGTTAACAAAGCAGTAAAACAGGCCTGTATCTTAGTCTCTTCAATTATAAATAGTTTCATCATTTTAAATCTGTAGCTTATAAAGTCAAAAAAGTCTAGAAAAAAGTGAAAAGACTTCTTTGTTTACTGACTTCATCCTCCTCCTCTGCTGCGTCATTGTCACTGCTGCCTTCCGCGGCTCTCTCAAGCTCAGCTAAGGCCTCTGCATCCTCAGCCTCTTGGTCCAGGTCCACCTCTGACAGCTTCCAGGACACATACTGAAAAGGTTCTGAAGATCACGCATGTAAACCATATTAAATTGGGAGTTTGTCTTACCAAACATGGCATCTAGTAGAATCTCACATTATTAGAGAAATCATTAAAATTCTATTATCAATTCAAAAACATTTGTCATAAGTATATTATAGTTTTGGGTTAATACAATTGATTTAATTAAATAAAATTAGTTAAAATGCACTATTCATGCCTAAAACAAGTGTCTGACAAATGTTACTCCTTCACTTTGATGTAACTTCTCATTATTATTAATTTAAGTGTGTTGTATATTATATTAAAAGAAATATTACTCTCAGTTACTCTTCTTTAAGATGAAACAATCAAAATCAAAACACCAAAATCATTTAAAAAATACACAGTAAATTAATTTCCTTGAAACCTGACTGTCCATTCTGACCTCTGACATGATGTTTGTGGTGTAGCAAAATTTCAAGACTGTGATAGATACTTCAAGACGGGTTACTGCTCACTCTCCATCTGCAGGACCATCTCTTGAAGCAGGTCCTCAGGGCTTTTGTTGCCTATCTCTAGTACTGACTGGTCGACAGTTAAAGCGGTCTGCATTTGCTCCCATTCGGACACAAACTGTTGCAGTTGCAGCTTATAGTCATTCATCTCCGGGTCGTCTGAATAACCCAACTCCCATTGATCAGGTAGTACCACTTGAGCAACACAGAGGGGAGAAGGAGATGGACAGAGTTCAAGATGGACAGAAAAAGTTTTGTCAGTTCAATGCTGCTTTTAGGGCGCTTACATAGAGTATAGTTTTTAAATACAAAACAGGTATGCAGGATTTTAATGAAAATTTGTGGCCAAACTTCCTATACAGTATGATATAAAAATGTCATCATAAATCTTTACTTATTACTTATTTGACCTTAATGACAAAGGGAATAGTTTGCCTCTTATAACTGAGTCATAGAAATGAGCATTTTTGACCTGAGAAATAATAACAACAACAACAACAACAACAACAGCATGTAATAAAAATGTCTCACCTTCCTTTTTGATTATGTCAGGATGTGCAGGACTGGTGGTGTCAGATTGTTCAGGATTTTCTGCAAAGGAAATTATTGAATGCTTTAAAAACAATGCTGGTCAAATTCGACTGGATCCAGGAGCCTTTGTGAATTTTGGCTGCTTTACACAGAAAGAAGACAGTACCTTCAGTCTCTTCAACAACTGTCTCTAGATTTGTTTGCAGTTCTGCAGGCTTGACCTCTGGCTCCTTCTGATTTCTAAAATGGAGAGAAATTAAGCACAAAAACAAAAGCTGCATAAACAATCCATTTCAGATATAACAACCCACAAGATTTTACAGCATCATTGCACCTGCACTCACAAAGCCTGTTTCTCCATCTCAGATTGTTCGTCCTGCAACCTCTTCCTTACTGCCTTGTCCACGCTCTCCTTGTTCATCTCATACAATCTCTTCAAAACTGTTCAACATATTGAAGTGCACTGATACATGAACACTGACAGAACTCAAATGTATACTCAAGTCTATATATTTAAATAAAACAGCAACTTGTTTGTGATGCATTGTTTCTGTGTCTCGTACCCTGATTTCCATCACTGTCTCTGAGACAGAAGAGGATGTCTGGCAGGATTCCAGCTTGCTGTAAGGCATTCATTTGGGAAAAATTCTTGGGAAAGTTGTCAAGCACCCAGCCAGTCCTGACATCTGCACCAGTGTCAGCCACTTCAATCTGTAACATCCGAATTATTAGCAACACCACTGCAAACTGTTTATAGATGTACTATACTATACTATATCTAATTTTTGACATACCTCTTTTATACGCTTCTCCAGTACCTCAGCATACAGGCCGAAGGGAGATGTGCTCATATGTTTGGCTTCTTCCAGCGCAGTGAGCACCATGGCCTGCACCTCTGGATGATCCTCTGTCACTGAGAACAGCAGAAAACATTTGCACACAAATATAGTATACAGTATACTGCCCAGTACGCTACATAATCTCTCACACTGAGCTCCACAACTATGGAACACAACATAGTATGACCAGACTACCAGCTGTGATATGGACAGTATAAGATTTAAAAAATGTTTCACTTATCTATGTCATCCATGTTTGTTTGCATGAGTGCCAGAGAGACACCAAAAGAGTATAGAGAATATTTTTACATCTTACCTTCTACAGAATTGGTTTCATCTGGTGAAATAAAATACCTGAATATGAATTATGTATATGACCAGTATAAGTCACATGTTCAAATGTGTGAAATAATACACTTGTTAGTAGAACAGATATTAAGCCATTACACATTGTGTTACAGTTATCTCAAAAATAATTATGTTGTCTCTCACAATACATACAATACAACTGTACAGGTGATAGTAAATATCATCATCAACAAAGCTTGACTTGCCTGAAATCTGTCCATCATCCTGCTTCATTGTCATCTTGATTTTCTCTATAGCGACCTGTGTTGTCTCCTCTTTGATTTGGTCAAGCCTCTCCTGCTCAACCTTGGCCAGAACCGGCTGCACCAATACCTCCATATCAAGCACCAATGCATTGTAGTGCTGAGCTAGAAGCTTACATAGAGTGCTCTTCCCTGCCTGTGGAGGTCCAATTATGGAAACTCTGCAAGGAGGCCTGGGCATCGGAGGAAGTAAGTACCGTCGGGGGTTTGTGACGAACTTCTGGAAGGCCTCCTGAGATGAGAGGATGTACAGTTTGTCCTGGAAGCTGCACAGGGATTGAAATGAGCGTTGGTTGACTTTTTCACCCAGTCTCACTTGAAGCTATTGGATAGATAGATTCTTCACCTGGCCATAGCCTGCAAAAGATCACTCACCCCACACATAATTCAGGCTTGCCAGGAATGACCTTGCCCTCCTTCAGAGCAACAGGACAAGTTCGGCCCCAGCGGCTCCTTTTCCATCTAAAGCCAGGGGCCACTACCCTGGAGGAGGACATCACTCTCAGTAGTTCCTCCTGGAAAATAGATGGATTAAACTACTTATAGTACAATTAGGAGTGGACTCAGTGGAGGGAGTATGTGTAAAACACCTGTTAGTGCATCATTTGAAAAAATCCCCCAACAGGTACCTAGAGCAACATTTGTTCTTGCATCAGCATCACCTGTGTGTTTATAGCTCAAATGTAGGTTGTTTGAAATACTGGTGTTTTCTATGCATTCACATAACTGATTGTGTTTTGAAATAAAATATGAATATGGTCATTAATGGCAGACCGTGTCAGTGTCCTTTGGCAATTCTTCATCATCAGTCTGGTGGAGGAGGACTGGAACGGAAACACGCTTTATTGCCATGGATCCAAGGCGGGACATTACAGACTAGAGACAAAACATTCAACAAACCAAAGTCAGTCGACAGAATACAGAGGTAGCTGAACATGCACATTTATGCTCAAACACACATGCTTCACACAGACAGCACTGCTGTCTCATATTTAAGTTAGCACCAGGCTAACATTGGCTGCTAATTAAAAATGTACTATGGTGACAAAATCAATTCAACAGTATATGATATACAAAATTTTACGGTTTATTATACTGTTTGTAATACTGTAGCACGTTTATTTATGCCTTTACCGAGTGCAGCTCTTCAGGTGTGTTGTTTCCATCCAGCTCCAACAGGTAGATGAGGTTGTGGTCTGTCATGTAGTCCTGAAAAAAAAAAATCAATTAACTTAGAAATGACTGGCTCTAAAAAAAGTTTAATTTAGTAACCGGAGTGTTTCCCATATAAGCCCTCATCTGATTCCATTTATAACAGAATATAAAACTGGTTCTTTAGATCAGGCTGTCGGCCCATCTGTTTATCAGCAGTTATATCTCAAATGACGTAGACCTCACTGGTCTGATTTTGACAAAACATGAAACAATGATACATCTCTACACTGGATAGTAAACTTTCTTCAATATCTCAGAAACACTGGCTCCATCCACATCTGCTCACTCTGATTTGGCATTTGAAAAAGAACGCTAACGCTGAAATCCAACATTTTGAGTCAGAACAAAACAACATATTTATATACCCTTATGATAAACATACTGGTGACTTTCTGAATAAAGGTCAAACCTTTACACAAACACAATATCGCTGACAGCACTGATCCAAAGTTGACAGCCCAACTAATAGCTGTATTATGTGTAGGGAGTGACACGTTTGCTAGACATCTTAATTAATGTGTGAGCCATTCAGAATTTTTGGAGCCCAGAGAAACTCACCTCCAGTGGTCTGAGCATAGTATCCTTGAACATGTTGATTCTAGAAAAAGCATTTCTGGCCAAATTCTCTGGTGTCCACACCATCTGGGCAATCATATCCTTTTGGAGTTCCTCTTCCCCAGCCTGCAAGCAAAAAAAACCCTATTAGTATAATAGAAAATCATGGCTTGACCGCTTTCTTGTTTAAGGTTGAAAGTTTAAGATTGTGATATAGACACACAGAATTACTCATCGGAAAAAATAAACTTAATTAGAATGAAAAAAGTTTTTAAAAAGTCCAAATCAATCTTTTTACTGTGTCCAAATAATACAACATAATGAAATTGGAGAATGCAATTAATAATAATAATCTTCTATTAATCATTGGAATACACCAAAGACAGGAAAGGGTAAACCTAAGGGCAAGAGGTGTTTTCCCATACCTGCTCCTCCTCATCCTCCACTTCCTCATCCTTGTTCTCCATCTTGTTAAACACCTGCTCAAGCTTCCACTGATCCCTGTTGTACAGCTGCCCTGTCTCTGGGTGCTGCTTCAGACCTGACAGCCTATGGACCAGGTCCTTGTCAGCACACTGGTGAAAGATGGGAGTGTTAAGTTCATCATCAAACCAATCTCAGATGTACAAATCTTTGTCAGAATATGAACTTTCAAAATGTAAATGTTTAAAAGGTTCATTTAAAAAGAAAAGATATTGCTCAAAACATAGAGGACATGTGAGTAACCTTGATGTTGATGATGAAATCAGGCGTTAGTTTGAGGTTTTTGATCAGCTCAATCTGCTCATGAATCTTCAAACACTCTTCTGACATGAATGGCAGGCAGCTCAGCACATACCCTATATTACAAAACATGTATTATCAAGTAGAAGCAGTGGCCAAGCTCCCATAGTGGTGTTTTGAATGACAGGTTGCTGTGCAATCTGTGCAACTTTGAGCTACACCATTTACCATAGTGCTCCACATCTGGTGAGTTAAGCCTGGCAAGAATCAGCTGCAGCACCATGTCTTCTGGTATACTTCTCCCCCCAGATAAGACATTCAAGAGCTAAAATGGTCAAAAAAAGCAATTCATAGACTTTAAAATAAATAAATAAATAAATAATAATTAAAAAAAACAAAAAAACAAAAAACAAATATATATATATATATATACACACACACACACATATATGGAAAACACATGACATACAAAAAGGTCCTATGACACAGAAAATGATATGTCTCACTATGTCTCACCTCTATGCCGTGCTTTGTTTTATTTTTAATGTGTGTGTTGAGCAGATCTGTATCTGAAAGATTATAAAAGCTGATGAGAAATATAATTCAGTATAAATACTGAATTATGTTGGGACAAAGACCAGGAATACAGCAATTTTACTTACCATCAATTAAGATACACTGCCAGGACTCTGCAACTTTTTTGGCCAAAGTGGACTTGCCAACACCCTGCCATAAAGAATGCCACAAAATTGACATGGAGTCACTAGGACATATGACAATTGCAGGTGTTTGGGTGTGCCATGGTTCAATTGTGGGGACTGGTGGCAGCCCTCTAGCACAATGTTTGTGGTTGGGGAGTGGAGACTGAGACATGGAACCTTCTATACTACACCCAACAATGTTAAGTGTTAACCTACATTCTTATAGCTTAAACATTTAAGACTTGATTTGTTACTAAATTCCCACTATAATATTTTAAAAAATAAAAATTTAAAATGTACATAATTGTGTTTACGTTTTGACATAATAGCTTCAGGAAATTAAGAGGTGAAGACAGGAAACATTGCCCTTGCATATATTTAACAATCTATCTAAGAAATGATGATGGGACATTTCATTTTTTATATGCAGGTGTGTTGAAATCTTACCTGAGGAAGACCATCGAAATGTTCAGTAAGTCCACATTACATTTTCATACCCACAGCAATGTGTAGGTATAAAATATTTATGGATGTGTGTAGCTACCTCTTGGAAATAATTTCTGATTGAGTTGTGTTGTGTGTGTGTGTGTGTGTGTGTAAAACAGAGAGAAATTACCGGTCTTCCAACTATGATGAAGCAGGTTGGTTTGGCAAGAAGAGTCTCTCTCTCAGCTTCATCGTCTATGAGGTTGTCCACCAAACGGTCTATTTGAGCTTATTTTATATCAGTGCACAGGGAGGATTAAAAGTCATAAACAAAACAGTGAAAAGTTAACTATGACTAGACTAGTCATCTATCAAAGTACCGATATAAAAGTTAACTAGCCACAGGTAAACGACTGCCATAATTTAACAAAAGTTCACTTACTGTTGCTTTGGGGCATTCTTTTATCCTTTTTTTACTCGTTTAAACTTTGATCATCGTTTGTTAACTAGCATTAACTACGTTACCTAGCTTTACGTAACGTTAGCTATCCAAGGTTAGTAGTCACCAAGGAAACTATACGTAAATTATTAAAAATATTTATAGCTTCCTTGGTAGTCACAGAATACGGTTACCATATCAACTAACAAACTAAAGAGAGGGGGCGGTGGCTTTCCACGTTGTAGGTAGTTAGCTAATGCTACCGCTAGCTACTTTACGGCTTGAAAGTAAGTTTGCCGGGTTAAGAGGTGTGTGTATTCTTGGTTTGGGTTAAGAGGTGTGTGTATTCTTGGTTTGGGTTAAGAGGTGTGTGTATTCTTGGTTATAACAGCAATAAACACATATAACCGTTATCTGCGAATGAAAAGACACAAAGCCAAACGAGCACCGAATGAATTATGAATCGCATTTTCAAGACTTCAAGCTTTTTGACTCTGCGAGGCACCGTATCAGTTGGCAGTATAGCGCTCTATGACGGTCACCTGACTAAAACAAATTCTTGTTGCAATTTCCTATGTGATAAATGTAATTACTTGGAGGTTACAGACATATTTAATTTTTAAAAAACGTTCAAAGTAGTCGTTTTGACTGCCAGAGAAGATGCATATCACCGTCCCTGGGGAAGATCTGTGGCTAACGCAGCTAGCTAGTTAAATTAATGGTGAGTATCATTACTTAGCTAGCTAGGAAATGCTGAGGGCTAAAATAAGATGCACACAGGGGCTATAGGTATCAGGATTAACTACTTATACTTTGTCTCTTTTGTGTTTTATGATTTGAAATAATGGATTTACATATTGTGTTTTGTTCCCTTTGCAGCTCTTCGTTTTCCTTCTGGATTGTGACTGTTTTTACAGGGATAAAAATGCCTCAGGCAGCGGGTATCATCAGTGGGATCCAGATGATGATTCTGTATGAAACCAGAGCCGTAAGTCTGCCATGATCTTTATGCTGTTATTATCACTTTATCATCATGACCCATCAAACGTCTGATCAGTCGGTCGATAGGTTACACCTGCATGTATCCAACAAAATCTCTTTAATTACATCACATCTCCGTCATGTTAAAGTTGCTTTTTGGCTCTCCTGGTGCTTAATCTGCGTACATACTACATAGACAAAGTGCTGATTGTAAGAACAGGATGAGGGGGAAAAAAAAAGAAGCTTATATTTCATACTTGTATGCATCAAAGGAAAGTTAGCTGAGCATGCCTGTTCTTCATCTGCAACAACCTGCTTTATATTCATACAAGTCCACCCTTTTCTCCTTGGAACTAGCTAGCTTAAACCAGTTTGTAAATCTAATGTAATGATATCACATGAATGGCACAAGCTGGGGCTAGGAAATACCCAGCACAACCACAGTCTTTCCCAGCTCTGATGGAAGTGCCTCGTTAAGTACACTGTGGCAAACTATTTTTTCAGGACACACAATATTCAGAACACATTTTCCCACCTATTCTGGGTGTTCTAATTGTTGACATTCATAAGTAGGCCAACATCCATCACTTCTTATAAGGATTTATCGCCCTTGCTGATATGTGGACTCTAGTGATGGATTTCCTAATCGCACTGATGTAAGAAAATCATGCTTAATCTGTAATTTTAACATTAAAAAAAGTCATGTTTTGGTCCATGAGGGTGGAGAAGGCTTGAGAGCTTCTGTAGGATAGTGATTAGTTGTCAGCAAACGCTAGATGGCAGCAAAGGAGTGTTTATGATGGTTTGCTACTACAGGTATACCACAGTCTACTTTGATTCACCATGACATTCATATTGTAATTTATTGGGATTTGCATCATGATTGTCTACAGTCAAAATGATTACATTTTGCCAGACAAAATTACCTGTAAATAATTAGTTTAGCTTTGATTGGGTTTGTACACATTTGGTATAAATATGTGCACTTGACGGAAAAGTTCTTGTGCATCTTTCTTTCCTACTTTCCTAATTGCATGTTGTTTTGTTTTGCCAATGCATTTTTTTTCATTTTTCTGAGATCACACCAGTGTTAAAAGGTGTGCTTGATGGCTGTCATCAATAGCCACAAACATTTAGACAGGAAGGTAGGAAAACATTTGTCACAGCTGAGATCATAATCTCTAACTGAACCTCTGTCAGCCTATTTTTACTGAACAGTGGATAAACTGTCTGTCTAACTATTGTGGACAAAGAGGGCTTCATAGGAGTGGAACAGGACAAAATGACTCTAATGGTTGCGGACTGTACTGATACATGGTGTTCCAATTTAACGCACTTTAGGGGACAGAATATCTAAAGCCATCCTGCAAGCCAGTGTGAGAAAAATAATGACTTGAAAGAAAAAGTCATACAAGAAAGACACAAATCTTAACAAGGAACATATTTGAGTGTAGCCTTGTGATCAAATATGTGCTGTGCCCACATGTACTCTGGACTGTAGCTACTCCAATTCCAGCGTATGTTGTCATATATGTGTATATCATACATATGTGCCTTGAATTCCTTTTGTCTATAATGTCACAGGCTTCTACATTCATTTCTACTTGGTGGGCTCATTGTGGAGAGAAAATGTTGCACATTATAGGCAGAAAAGGGACTGTACTGTAGACAGCTGTGCTTTAATAACATAGACTGTCTATGTCTATTTAAATTTGAAAACCTACCTTCTCTAAGACACATTATCCTATTGTGTTCTCTTAAAATTGGTTGTAGAGACTGAATCTGATTGAATGTCATCCATGAGAAAGCTGAAAACAAGTATCCACAAAATAATATGCAATCACACAAGTGAAAGGATTATTAGTGTGCACACATTGCCTGAAGCATGTATGTAGGCTACATGGTAAACGCCATCTATGAAATAATTTATCATAGTTATATTGCATTCATTCTTTTATGTTACTTCCCAGAGGTATTTTTTGGTGGGGACCAATCAGGCACAGACCAAACACAGAGTCCTGAAGATTGACCGCACAGAACCCAAGGACCTGGTCATAATTGATGACAAGGTAAGTACCGAGTTTCCACCAGAGTTGAAACGGTGCTAATACACATGCTTATAATACAGTACAGCACTGTTGGGGTAAAATTGTACAATCACTCAACCTGTCCCAAGTGTATTGTGGATGACAGCTTAGCTGAAGAGTGCTGAGCGCACCTTCATTTCTTCTCCACAGCTCATTACCAGGATCTATGAGCTGGGAGTTGACTTGTTTGTTCGTGTTGTGTGTGATTATGATTATGATTATGATGTGTTTGTTATTATGAAGCATCCATGACAAAATATCCATCACCCCACGCTCTCATTCCTGCAGGTATTATACTGACCTCAGGAAACCGTGTTTGTTTTTCATTTGATTGGCATAGTAGAGTATTTTATAAACACCGTGTGGATGCTTGAGAATGTGACGAAGAAGTGGAGGTGAGCAGGTTTAAAGCTGGGAACACAGCCCCATCTTTCACTTTCTCTCAGTTCATACTGTATGTAAGGAGGGCTGGAATGCATAATGAAATAATGCTGCTTAGAACCTCTTTATATTCCTGGGATGAATAAAGATTATACAGCATGCTGAAGAACCTCAATAATTATATTTTTATCAACTCTCTTTGACTTATTGCATTTTGCAGAAGAATGAATTGAATTCCACAAAAAAAAAGAAATTCATACACAAATACTGTAGCATATATAGCACATTACTGCATTTTTCTGTTGCACTTTTTTATTGTGAAATCTCTGATATGGATGAAGAAGGTTCCTGTGCAGATAACTTGCAAGGTGCATGCAAGGTTGTTGGTCTGTTTGCATTTTTTCTTTGCAACTGAATATTGAAGAAACACAGTTACTGTTTTTTCATGACAATATTGCAGAAAGAAGAATTTGAATAGCAGAATTTTTGTATTAATTGCCTCACTGAGGATCAATCTAAACTCTTTTGTAGAAAATTTGGGGCCATTGATTAAACAAGGCCTGCTAGTCATTTACTTATTATTGCACAGAAAAGAATTCTGTTGTACAAGTCTCACTGGCTCTGAATTAAATTATTAGTCAAAAATGTGTCCCCCAAAAGTAGCAGCTTTTCTTTTGAGAAAGAAATGCGTCATGCCCTGTTTTCTCCTGTTGTTGCAAGTGAAAGTGAACAATATGGAAACCATGCATATAAATAAAGAAACAGAAACTGCTTAGAGCATTATTCATGTAGATATATATCTGTGTGTGTGAATTTGTCTGTAGCATGTGTACAACCAGCGAGAGGTTCGGGAGTTGCTGGGCCGCCTGGACCTGGGCAACCGCACCAAGATTGGCCAAAAGGGTTCCTCGGGCCTGTCGAGGGCTGTCTCCGCCTTTGGCATTGTGGGTGAGTACAGTACCTCCATGTTCTTCCTAACTGGCATAGCAGCAACCATTGTGGGGTACAAAGATTGCAACATGTACCTGGAGATAGAAAAAATATAACATAAAAGGAACATCTGGCAGTATAATGTAATTCATTACAATATGGTCCCTTTTTGTAGAAAATCAGGTAAAAACAAAACAACAATATTGTTTGAGAGTTGCCTATAACTGTAATAGTGATATACAGTGCCTATTAAAAACTATTTTGTATTTTACATTGTAATTCAATTATATCATGTAGTAGAGATCAGTTTTAATTTGGGCATTAAAGGGTATTTTTCTGTTTGATTAGTGTCAAAAATGCCACATGAAATTCCCTCTTATTCAATGCTGTGAAATAATAACACATGAAAACTGCCGAGGGGGCTGAATACTTTTTATAGGCACTGTGTTTTAATATATAAACTACATTGTGTTACTTAAAACTAATCTCAGCACTCAACATGTTTTAATTTCAACACTTTTATTAACGTTGAATAAAAAGGGCGAGAAATGTAATTAAAAAACTGTAATTTAGTTTCTGTAAAATGGTTAACTGTTGAATCACAGTGTAACACATTGTTCTTGATTAATTTTGGAGGGTAAAAAAAGCCAATCTCCTCTGTCTCTGGGCTTGGACATTGTCCTACAGACCTAATTACAACTTTGTATAATTGTAAGGTTTATTAAAAGCATTCATAGTGTCTCTGTTCTTACCTTTTGTTAACCCAAGACATGCAACACAGGTCACTCATTTTTTCAGGTCAACTTGTTCTGTCTGTCTGCTTCATATATGAAAGCTAAGGTTTGTTACATGAGAAGTTTTTGTAACTGATCTTGCGTAGGCGACTCTGTCCACCCCAGTTGCTGTATGGAAAGTAACTGGTGTGACAGAGCCGTTAGTTTCACGTATGTACTGCATGCAGTCTTGACCTATATTTTGAGTTACACACAACAGAAGAGGTTTTGAATTTGTCCCGATAACCTGACTTGGTGATTTAATCAGGACCCGACATTATTGATCTTTGGTAATTTCCCTGTACTGTGTCTGTATCTCTGTATTGATCCTAGATAATTTGTCTGTCACAGAGATGTACATTTGTGAGAAAGCAATTGTTGACACTTTGGATTTTGGTGGATTCCTGGTGGATCTGGAGACCATGAATGTCTGTACAAAATTTCATGGCAATCCATCCACTAGTTGTTGACCACTATTTCTGTCTGGAATTGGTCGACCGACTGACTGACTGACTCACTGACTGACATTGCCATCCATTGAGCCCCACTGCTAGTGTGACTAAAAATTCATGACAGTTGCAACAGTCTTACATTCTACTTTCCAGTTCTTCGTGTTTGTGTGGAGCTGTGTACATTTCCATTACTGGCAAACAAAGATGCTACCAGTTGTTAACTAGTATTGGCAAGTACCTTCCAGGTCAAAATAGTAACATATCTAAGACAATTTAGCATCATCGTTGAGGCTATAGATGGGTTGGTCACACTGACACAGACATATTCTGACTTCTGATGTCTGCTTAAACAAATTAGATGCTTTTTTTGACTGTGCCCTAATTCCATTTTTGTTCACAAGCCGCTATTTGCCAAAGTCACTGTTATATGAAATAAAAGAGTGATGCAGCCATGTAGGCTACAGTGTATCCTGAGAAGCCCCTTTGCCTGCATATTTCTTATTACTGTATATAATGAATACTATTATTGAAAGTATAATTTTATTCTCTTTCGTCTGCCAGTTTTGTCAGTCTGACCCATCTCTGGCAGGAAGAAACACAATGAACTAACATAGGAATTGCCACTCAGCAAAGCCACAAATGAAAGTATTAAGTGGGCTGTGGAAGTATAGTTTGCTTTCATACAAGGCTATAGCTCACAAACTTAGTAGGTTGTCATTGTGCAGTGAAAAATACCTCATATCTGCAAATGTTTATACACCAGCTCATACTTACTGTAAATCCTTCAGATGGATGCCCACCAATAGCCACTCTCAGCCTCAACTAAATGGTCTATTGGAGCCTACAAAGGAGGGATCCTTTACATATTTGGATAGAATGAGTTATTTAGCAGAGGTGTCAATGAAGTCAGAGGACCATATAACAAAATGCTATGAAGCCACGCTACGTGTTTTGCAGAAATTTTACAGTGCTGCTTTTCATTGTTCCCTATACACTTGGTGGACACTGTCGCTTTCTGGCAAATGGGAGTGTAATTAGTCCTTAACAGATAGACTGATGTTGACTAATGTTTTACAGTAATTTTACCAATGTAAATATCTAATATAAGAGTGGCAGATGTGTTAAGTGTAAACATGGGAATCTCTACCATGCATTAAATATGATGTGAATGCAGCATTAGACCCTCCCTCCCTGGTAAACACCCACCTCTTTCAAACTCCATGCACCCAGTTGGTAATGCAGACCTTCTGGTAAAAATTAGTTGTCTCCAAGCGTGAGAAGAGATAAACAGCTTATGACTTGACCTTTACTTCAGTTATTTTCTTATATTTAAGAAAGCTCCATCACTGTTTACGCAGGCTGAGTAGTACTCCCTGTCACTAGTAAATTACCTTTGACATGTAAAGTTAGTGGAGTGCTACTAAGCTTTTATTTTCCACCACTTGTTGCAATGGAGCAAATACAGTCCATTAGACGCATATAAAAAGCTGAAACACAATTATTGACTATGTTGCATCATGCTTTCTGGGTCAGATTTTAATTATGTAAGACAAAATGGATTGGAGTGCATGGGTAATATAGTGAAGTGTGACACACAAACACTCAAGTAGAGCTGTTTGTGTTGTCAAAGCTGTAGCCGATTTGTAGGCAGCAGAAAGGGTGGCCTACATATCAACTTGCTCAGAGGCTTTTTTTTGTGACCTTCAGTGGTGTCATATGAATAACTCAGGTTATTATAAAAGATCTTAAATTTGTAATTTCTTTTTCTTGACAGGGTTTGTACGTTTCCTCGAAGGGTACTACATTGTGTTGATCACCAAGCGCAGAAAGATGGCTGACATCGGTGGCCACTCCATCTACAAAATTGAAGACACGAGCATGATCTACATCCCCAATGACTCGGTCAGGGTTACACACCCCGATGAAGCAAGGTACTGTCTCGTTCTCTTTTACGGACTTTTAGGCATCAGTCTGAAACACATTTTGAGGTAAAATGCAGCATATGGTCATACTTTCATTTCACATGTTTGCAATTGTATGAGTGTTTATGGGTGTGCACTCGCATTTGTTCTCAAACACGCACCAAACTGATATTGAAGATAAGCTGTAGCCCCTTTCAGACATGCACCCCTTTACATAAAAATCACGACGGCAACATTACTAGGTTGGACCCAGTAACATTTCCATAACACTTTCAACACGGCAAGTCTGAATTGAATGCAATCAGATGAACGTAAAGGCAGCAGCTAAAGGTAAAACATGCAAAGGGAGACATTAAATGTGTGTATTGTAATGTTACTGTCAAGATCTGTAATAAATGTATGATCTCAATCATCATTTCTTATGCACAAAGAAAATAAAATAAAATCAGTTTAATAAACTACGACACACAGTCAAAACTATGTTTCCCCTCGCAATGTGACTAGGGCAAGAGGGGTTAAAAATGCCCCTCATACAACCACAGTAATAATCTGACCAGCTCTTTCTCTTTATTGTTTTAATCTCCATTCATGCCAACTGTTTCACCTGCACTCATAATGATGGTCATTAATTAATGTTTCCACAGCAAAATCCCTCTCTATTGGGGGGTCTTTTCATAATTCTTAATTAAGCCGTAAGCCGTAGAAGGCACCTAGGTCTGAATGACAAAAAGCTGTCACTTTAGCAGATAGATGAAGCCAGCAATGTTACGTATTCCATGTCTGAAAAGAGCTTGTGACTCTTTGTCCACTGAACCTTGCAGTCACTTGAATGACGATTAAAAGTTTTTTGGCAAATGTAGCAGCATTCAACACGGAAAAGTTTATGTAAAAAAGTTTTTTGTATTTATGAACACAAAATTCCAAGAAAAGTATGAAATAAATGGAAATGATAAGATTGGTAAAAATGATATGTTATAACATTTTAGGTAACACAAAGTAAAGTAAACATGAATTAATGTAGTTACAATTTTGAGTATATGACTTTACAGCATTATAGATGATCAAACATGGTAGTATCGTATTCACATTAATAATTCTACAAATACCGCACAAATGTACAGGATTACGCTGGCACATATACTAATATTACAAAAGCTTAAATTAATAAATTCCTTATATCGATTAATTTTTTTTTCAGATACTTATTTCCGATATGTGTTTGACTGACTGAGTTTTTGCTCTTCTAGATATGTGCGGATCTTTCAGAACGTGGACCTATCCAGCAACTTCTACTTCAGGTACGACAAATACTCCAAATTCCTCCAATGTCCAAATTCTCTCACAAGAAAGAAAACAAAAACAAACAAGAAAAAAAACGTGGTTACAGTGTCATTTATCCCTAAATCACTAATATGCATAAGATATACCGTATCTATCCTTGAGGAGGCTTGCTACACCTGCCCTAAATGTTTTTTTTTACCTTCACCAAGGAGGTTATATTAAATGATCCACATGGAAAAGATTGCCAACATTTTTAGAATAAATAAATACTATGTAATAAATAGTATGATTTCTTCAAGATGTCTCAAGACAAGGCTGTGCCATGCCCAGAGTTTTAAAAATGGCTTTAGTTTATTTGACCTTTGTTTTCCTGTTTTCTGTTTCCTTGGTTGTCACAAGGAGTCTGCACACAGCCTGAAGAATTTATCGAATGTTTTGACTGTTCCAGTGACAGTTCATGCAAAGGTTTTCATGTCCTCCATGTCCATTTGTTGAATTTTTGAGAGGCAATTTAATGAGTAACTAAGGAAAATGTATTTTAGGTTTAATTTAGCATGTATCCTATTGTACATGTATATTTAGTCTAACAAAAGCAAACAAAAGTTTGATGACAACTCACAGTCTTGTCTGACATGAAATACAGTTTCCAATTGGACATCGTGTAGTGAAATTGTTTAAAACTCTATTTTGTAATTTGGTCAAATGTTAAATTCATTATGGGACTGTACAGGCTGTACTGAGGCTGTTTCAAATTATATTGCCGTTGTACCCTGCAGCTACAGCTATGACCTGAGCCATTCACTGCAGTACAACCTGACTTTGCTGCAGAGGCCTTATGAACTGTGGTCATCACCAGAGTCCTCCACTGAGGAAGAGGTACACACACAGAGCAAGCAGGACAGCTTCGACATCTTCGAAGATGAGGGTTTGCCTACGCAAGGTGAGTGGAAGTTAATCATTACCCCTTATATTCCTTTTGTTTGTTGTATTGGCTGGAGAAGACCTTATAAGACCACTCTGCAGGAACCCTATACCGGTGGAGAATGGATTGTGCTTAAAAATATTAGCGTCTATCCTTGTTAGTTAAGCTACAGCCTCTTCACATAATAAATTTAAAGGTATTGTTAGTATAATTGTTGTTTTTCCTGTTGCCTTTAATGCCCATAAAAAGTGGAAAGTCACTGATGTATTTGCCACAGTCAGGTGTCAATTATCTATTTTACTGCAGGTTTGCCTGTTTCTTAATCCCGGTTCCAGCAATTTGAAACAAATGTTCCTAAAAATGCTCATGTTCAGCAGCTGGGTCACCTCAGCTTTTTTACATTTGTTGCTTTCTGATAATTTGTTCTGACCCAGTAAAATGATCGAGGTTTTATGTGTTCCTTCTCTTCCGCCACAGTGGTTTACGGCCTCCAGAACGAGCCGTACTACAAGTACGTGTGGAACGGGAAGCTGCTGGACCGAGTCAAGGACATAGTGCATCACGACTGGCTCATGTATATAATCCACGGCTTTTGTGGCCAGTCCAGTATCCTTTTGAGTATTGTCAATTCAGTTTCGTTTGTGCATGTTATTGTGTGTGCTTTTTTAATTGGCATGGCCCACTCGTGTGTGATTCACCATAAAACTGCAGAAGCAATTTGTGTTTGTTTTTAGGGCTTTTAGCAAAACAAGTATTATGGCAATTAAGCACTGGTTATCAGGTATGTCAACACTGGCACTTGCATAATCTCTCCATCTGTTATCTGCAGGGAAAAAGCAGCAACATTGTGCATTTTTAATCAGATAGGCTACATGGTTGTTGTTTTTTTGGAACAAACAAAACAAAACCCGTATTTGTACATGCATACTCACATATTTTTTTGTTTGTTTGAATTTTCTGTTTCTTTTTTTTTTGTCTTTCATTTCAGTGCTACTGTAGCATTTGCTTTAGAAGTTTTGACTAGACACAAGCTGCATACCAGGGATTAGTATAAGGCTCTACATGAATAATTTCCTCTGGATTTTTCAGAAGCTTTTGTAGTATCAATGCATGGGTTATTGCTGCAGAGGGACTTTGGGCTTGACTAGAGCTGTGTAAACAGTCTGATTTATAATGGTAAAAGTCTGCCTAAGGTTCAGGTTTCAGATTTCAGTAATTTACAGTCAAGTCTCCTTTGCATAAATCACATTAAGCAGTGTAAAATATGTTGCCTTTTTGCCTTTCAGTCAAAAAAAACCTCTAATATTTTTTATCAGTAATTTATTTTTAATGAATCGATATTTTTATGCTAGCTTAGCCAGTGTTTTTGTGTTGCAGCATGCCAATAAGCTAAGGTGCACTTTACAGTCAGTACTGCTATCAACACTGTTGTCTCTCTTAGCAGGCAGCGTGCTGCCACAGTGACATTATATGGGGCTTTGAGTTTAGACAATTCCTGGACTGGTTTGGCCTTCAGTGCTGTTTTTCTGAGAGCATGGGAGGACGGATGGGTGCAATAAGAGGAGACTCAGCAAATAGCGAAAATGCAGAAATTTGTAGCAGGTGAGGAGACATTGAAGCAGGCAGGGGGAAAAAAAGACAATTTTGAAAAGGGGCATTGGGCCTTGTTAAAATATTCCAAAGCATGTGTCTACAAACGGATCTTCATACTGTGGATGAGAACAAAATTTATATGTGATTTGGACCCGTCTTGAACTGATGCTCACAAATGTTGTTAATGTTTTGTGTTAAATTCATACGTTTATTTTCCACTGATTTAAGATGCTAAATAAATAATCATTTGTGAATGAATGTGGTTGGGGTGGAAAGTAATGTTGTCAGTCGTGTATTATTGTTATTACTCCTCCTTTACCCACCAATTACAGAGCTTCTGATCTATGGCCGACCGGTTCACATCACCCTGATTGCCAGGCGCTCCAGCAAATTTGCCGGGACCCGCTTCCTCAAAAGAGGAGCCAACTGCGAGGTACAGCGGTTGCTAAGGCAACAGGGAAGAATAGATAGTGGAGACAGGGCTGAGGGCCAGCAGGATGATTGAGATGACTCAGGTTAATCACAAGGGGTTAATTTGACCCGCTGCCTCTTCCTTGAGTATGTATGAGTGTCTGCGTGGGTGTGTGGTGGGAGGAACAGAGATTTCTGCTTTCCATTTGGACTGAGATTAGGTTTGACACAATTTTCACAGTTCCCTGCTATTGGGTTCAATGCCAAGTAAACTGCTGCTGTTTCTATTTACATTTTTTTCTGAGCACTTCATGGGTTTCTCATCCATGTTGGCTTAAAAGCTGATGTTCAAAGTTCATTATTGTCCTTGGAAGCAGCAGTTTAGTAGCAGTTCTTGAGCTTTTGATCATATCACATGATCTTCATCCACAGATGATCATGTCTCAGATTGCTGATTCAACATGAGCAAGAATTCCTCGAACTGTTAAAACAAAAAAAAAAAAGGAAATCTGGACATTTACAATTCCATGACGATTTGGCAAAATCTATCTGCTGATGAAGATCATATAACATGATGGAAAGCTACTATATGGACTTTGTGGTGAGATTGTTTTCTCAACCTTGTTTGTGGTTTCTTTGTGTATTTCTGTTATTTTCAGGGTGACGTGGCTAACGAGGTCGAGACCGAGCAGATCGTCCATGACGCCTCAGTTATGTCTTTCACAGCAGGAAGTTACTCCTCATACGTCCAGGTGCGAGGTTCAGTCCCGCTCTACTGGTCCCAGGACATTTCCACCATGATGCCAAAACCCCCAATACGATGTAAGACTCTAAACACCTGTCTTTCTTACTTTGTACATCAACAGCTTCTTTGTTGTCCAGTGTCAGAATAATTCGTGCAAGATGTCAAACATCATGTGTTATATTATCTTAGAAAAATGACATCATGGCTTGGATTATTGATGGGCTTTTTGCTGCTTAAGGTGTCCAACATCTGCTTTATAATAGAAAAGGTAGAGAGTTGGCAAAGCAGCCCAGGCTTTGATGTAACATCTTTCTCAAATCCACTTTGTCCTTATACATAAAGACAGATAACAAATGAAAGATACTGATATATCTTCTTTGAATGGTTAGCCATTCAGTACCACAGTAGGTATTTAACTATTTATGTTTTATAAGGCTCAATGTATTCATTCTAGCAGCTGTCCAGGACCAGAAATAACCTTGTAGGGATGGAGGAAGAATGTAATTGGAAAAACTGCATTAAAATAAGAGAGTGGCTTTATACCAGGGCCACAGATACCCCCCCCCCCC
>LKNJ01000642.1:107243-193647 GCA_002120245.1 Maccullochella peelii | reverse complement strand
TTTTTTTATATTTAATTTAGTTATTTTGATTTAATAAGGAGGATCTCTTAAGATCCAAATCTATTTTTATTAAGACAGAATCCTGTCCAAAATGGCAACAACTACCCAACATAGAGCCAAAAAGACGCCAGAGAAAAGCATTAAAGCGAGCCATTAAACACACCCTTTTACTGTGCAAATCTATACAATAAAAATAATTATAGTGCTCATTCTTGTCCATTAAAATGTCCAGCCCCCTCCTGTATGTACATGTGCTCCTGTGACTGCACCTTTGTACAACTTTGAAAAGGATTATTACTTTGGCATTTGTATGCTGGGTTACACCTGTGAACAGTATACGTAAATACTGTATATGTGCACGTGTAGTGTATATCTAGTCTCTCATCTGTGCCTAGAAAGTGTGTGTGTGTGTGTGTGTGTGTGTGTGTATGTGCCAAACTGTATGACACGTTCCACTTGAATGGGAGAGGAAATGCATCAGTAATTTGACTGGTTGCTGTGTTGCTTTGGCACTGCTGAACGTGTGGATAGAGACATGAGCTGCTAAATGATGCATCCAAGCCCATTATCACACAGGGTGATCAGTCAAAAAGGCGTAATGAGTGGAGAAATAACTTCAAGGAGAAATAACTTAATGGACAGTGTGACTACAGGTCACAGAGGCAGACTGGATGCATTTTTTATCAACAAAAAAATTTATATTTTTTCACCTATATCAATTAATTAAATATCTGGACCTCAGAGACAATAAAACTAACAGCAGTGAAGCTTTTCAGATCAGATTAATGTCTTCCCATCTACTCATGCAGTGGATATTCTGATGTAAACTACATCCATTTTTGGCTAGAAACATTTTTCACAATTTCTCTAAATCGGGAAAACATACTTAAATGTTCTAGCCCTAGGTTTTTTACCTGCTTGGGATCATAGTAATTATAAAAAAAAGCAACATTCTACTTACCATGATTGCTATCAGTGTTCTGGGATAGATTTTGTGATGCATTCACGTCATTCCACGTTTACTTGCAAAATTTGACAAAGCAGAATAATTGCTTTAAATTATCAGTTTAACAGAACAGTGTCAAAATTGCTGTACTGCATTTTGAATGAAATAAAAAATGATGGTCACCATAGCCATATATCAATATGTGTTCTCAAACTTGCACTAATTTGCACTATTACTGTATTAGGATTCGAAATGCAACAGCTGTTTCAGTCCTTTATCCCACTTTTTGCAGAATAAGTTCCAGTTTGCACCAATATCCTGCAGAGCTGCACCTCGTATTATATATTCCCGATATATCTGCAGCATTTATCCTCAGTTCTGTGCTTTTCACTACACATGTCCAATTCTGCTTGAATCCTGTAAATTGTTCCTTGCTGCTCTATTTCTCTCTGAGGTCACTGTGGAGAAGACCTGAATTGATCTTTGTGAATGCATCATAGAGAGCAAACGATCTCACATATAGTCTGACTATATGTGCTGGTGTCCTCATGGGACCTTTTTAAGCAACTGGAATCCTATTATAACTGTACATTAACGCCTTTTAAATAACATCTTCTTAACTCTATGGTGAATCAGTCATACGTATGTCAAATGTACATATGTCTCTCTGTTGCTACAGAAACGAGAAAAAAGGAAACATGAGAAGATTCTGAGTGAAGAGCTTTACCCAGCTGTGATCAACCTGAATCAGTTCCTCCCTCCAGACAACTGCATCGACTACATCGCCTGGGACATGGCCCGCTACACCAAGAGGTAGTGACAATAATCGGTCAATGTAGTGAGCTGAAATTTGCTTAAAACCCAACTTTGTGAGTGTTGTACTTTTACCATAAAAAAATCAAACTCACTTGGAAAGAAAAGAAAGGCCATTAGTCTGTAACAATTGTAGAGGAAAGTGGACCTTTTTTTTGTTTTTGTTTTTTTGCCTGAATTAGACATGATGCAACCTTAACAGTACAACAGCAGATAAGATATCTTGGTATAAAACAACGACTTATGGTGGTTTCAGACCAAACGTGTGAGAGCGAATAATTTGCGCAAGCTAGTGTGGGAAATGAAGGGCAGCACAAAGTGGCTAACTAGCATGCTACGGACTACATCTGAATGTAAATGATTACAATATTAATTTTCCAATGTGGTATTCTTGTCCTTTCTGCCATGCTTGAGATTTTTACTCAAGTCCGGTTAGGATCAAAGAGTAGAGTTATGTACTTCTGGGTATTCAGAGAGGCGCAAAAATGAAATTTTCCGCCATTTTTCTCTACTGCAAAACTGTTTACGCCATAATATCTGCCTTCCGTCAATGCCATAATCCCACTGTACATGTGTTCTGGAGGTCAGCGTATTTGAAATCAGAGTTCAGTTGAACTGAACTGAAAAACTTAAAAACCTGGTGGAAAATTGGGAGTGGTATGGGCAGCCACCCAGAAGAGTGTGGCTCTCTCCATGGGGGGGGGGGGATAAAAATGGTTTTGCTTTTTGTGTGAAAGCCCTGTTAAGGCGACTATCCCCAGAATTTGGCCTTGCTTGGGTTGTGTTAATGCCTTGGAAAAAGTTACAGTAAATAAGAATATTAAAAAGGTGTATTGTACATCATCACTCAGCTACAGCTACAGAAACACACAAAAAATGATTGATTTCTTGAGCAAATATTAATATGATCTTCTCATTTGTCTTTCTCTTAGTAAGTTGTGCAACGTTCTGGACCGTCTGAGTATGATAGCAGAGAACGTGGTTAAGCGAACAGGTTTCTTCATTAATCGCTCCGACTTCTACTGTCATACCATCAGACCAGATGAAAGGTGAGCCTTTTCTTGTCCTACACTGCGCCTATTGTTGCATTATACTTCCATATGATGCCAACCGTAAATTAAAATGGAACTTATTCAAAACTGCTCATGACTAACAACTTTGGGCACTTGATAGCACTCTCGTTCTTAGAAAGAAAACTGTTTAAATAATTGGAGGTCACACTGGGTCAAAATGAGAGAGGGTAGCAGATTATGCACCAGTGATGTGAGGAAAATGGGTAAGAAAAAGGAACCATGTGCAAAACCACACCATCATCTTTACCTCATTTTTTTTCTAAGGGAGCTTGTATTATATGTATACATATTCAGAATCAAAAACATATATCGATACTTCTTCATTTTGAAACCCTCCAGATATGAATTCTTAATGGAAATTATGCCTGGTGGCAGTTGTGTCGGAGCGTTTTCTGCTAACGAGCTGAGTAGTTTGCCATATATGTACTTAATGCATAGCTCTTCCATTGTCTTAATCTCTTTCACCCAACATTACCATTCTGTTACATAACCCAATGACCACACCACGGCCACTATTTATTATCCTCTCTTTGCATTACCCAACGCTAGCTAACATTCTTTTTAATACACTCTCACTTCATACTCTTGCACATGTGCTCTCATATATGCACACAACCCAAACCCTCATTGGCTTTTATGTAGATGCACTTTAATAATTATATCACCTCTAGCCTTCATCACATGCATAAATTAGCTCGTGAATAATGAAGCTTCTCGGAGAGATTTGTTAACATTGCCTTTTCCTTATCGCACTGTTCTCGTCTGTCCTCTGCACCTCGCTACATATAGACACTACACATGTTAACACAAAGCACGCATACTTTATACTTTACCTACAATTGCTCGTTGGTCTCAATCAGGTCATTGAGTTCATACCACAATGAGATACACTTTGCTTTAAAACCCACCCGTCAACAACTATTGTATTTTTTTTAACAATTTAGAGGCAGTCTTTCCTCACAGAGTTATTCTCACGTCGCCTGTTGCTGTGTTTTGTAGAGCACTTTAAAAAGAATGTGATGAATGAGTGTAGCAGTATTGAATTGGGGAAAAAATAACTAATAAAGACAGAACCAAGAACCAGAAGTGGACCATGCTTGGTATCTGACTGACTGTTCTCTAAATCTGAAACCTGAAATCCATAATGCTTTTATTTTATAGAATGTGATGAAAGGATTAGTTCATCATTTTGGGAAATACGCCTATTTGCTTTTTTTGTTAGATGAGAAGATTGGTACCACTCTTCTAGCTGTACCTTTAAGTTTAAGGCTACAGCTGGCTGCCAGTTAGCTTAGCTTAGCAAAAAGAAGCAGGGGGAAAACAGCTAACATGGCTCTGTCCAAAGGTTACAAAATCCGCCTACCAGCACCTCTAAAGCTCCCTAATTAACAGAAATCGAAGTGTGTTTTTTTTGTCCACATCCTTTGCTTGAGTTTGCACATAAGCACCAAAGTTATACAGTATTGTAAATCTGAGTCCTAGTGGGGCTCAGTGTGTTTAGATGTCTGCACTGTATGTTTGTATCTAGTCCATTATGTTCAGTTTTGAAATGGCGATTATAACAGTGATCACACCTCTCGTAGGAGGAAAATATGAGTAAATGTGCCTGCAGAAGAGTAGAAATGACGTGCAGTTTAAAGCTCTTGTCTGTTTCCGGTATTCTAATCTTTAAGTTGAATTAAATGTCATTTCATTCATTCAGGTGGGGAGATTTAGGTGGACACATCACAGGCAGTGGACGGATGCAGGTAGGCCACATAGCAAACAGGTTTGGTGTAACTTTCGTGTTACGATTCTGTTTTTCTGAAGGCACCGAATATTCTCCCCAAATTAGTGACTCCTTTGCCGCTTTTGTACATAAGAAAGGACAAAAAAAACATAGTAGTGTAAACAAATGGTGACTCTTTATCAGTTGAGTCATAGAAGGTAATAAACCCACATCAAATCATGGCATGGAGATTTCTATAAAAGCTTTTTGCCTATAGTGTTTATCCAAAAGAGGCTCCTTCATTGATACAGCTGCCAAACTAGGCAAATGCATTTAGCTGCATAATGAGAGGTTTATGAGTTTTCATGGAAACCTTGATATACAGTGATCTTCTTGGAACAATCTAAGCTGTTTACTGTCATTTAATTACCACCAATCACAGTAGGCAAATACATGGCGATCGGATTGCTGTTGATGCTGTGATTCCACTAATTGCCTTTTCATGCAGTTTGTCTGTGACTCTCGGAAATACATAAACGTGCTGTAGATTAATGGAGTTGTTTCAGTAAGTTTCATGAGTCTTTGTTGTTGTAGACTGGTGTGTTGCGGACCAACTGTGTCGACTGTCTGGATCGGACCAACACCGCCCAGTTCATGGTGGGGAAGTGTGCGCTAGCCTATCAGCTTTACGCACTAGGAATGATTGACAAGCCCAAACTCCAGTTTGATACTGACTGTGTGAGGTAAAGCTCCTTACTTTATCATATATTTTGCTACCAACACACTTTCAAAACTTTCAATGGAAAGTATTAGTGTGTGTGTGTGTGTGTGTGTGTGTGTGTGTGTCACAGGTTGTTTGAGGAGCTGTATGAGGACCATGGAGACACTTTGTCGCTGCAGTACGGTGGCTCCCAGCTAGTCCACAGGGTCAAGACCTACCGCAAGATCGCTCCCTGGACGCAACACTCTAAAGACATCATGCAGACCCTGTCGCGCTACTACAGCAATGCTTTCTCAGGTGTGTTACACATCTTTTTTTCCTGTATTGACTTTTCTTACACACATGCATAAAAATCATTAAGAAGGACATTTCACCAGCATTTTTCAAGCCACTTCTACACAGTTTCTCTCCCCCTTAATGCAGGTTACTAATCTCTCATTTTGATCATGCCTACCCCACTTATTTTTCCATCCATTTCATTCCAAAATCCATCCATATTAAACCCCGACTTTGCCAATACACCACACCCTGTGAAACCTGAACCCTCATGTTCAAGGTAACCATAGAAACATAGACTCGGCCTTTGCATACACATATACAGTACATTACACACATACTAGTCTTTCAGGCAACTTCCAGATAAATAAACACACACAAAACCCCTGATATTTACATGATAAAAGGTCCATGATGCACTCCTTGGTCTAAGTCAAAACTCAAAGTATTTTCTCAGCATATGAAATCATGTTGTGCAAGCAAGAAAATGCCTGTCATAAAGCTAAGAAATAGCCACAGCTGCAAAGGCAAGCTAAATGACTGTTAGCTCTACCATGGTAAGCTTTTACAGGGTATGCCACATTTAACCACGTTCACATTCGCTGCTTTATTACCTCTTTAGATCGGTTACTCGTCCTCTAAAAATAGTAGTTGTAACTTTGCAAGTGGAAAATGAGACCCAGCACATTACATGGAGCGCTTTACACAACCTGAACACCACATCATACAAAATCATATTGTTTTATACGACTAAGAACAAACTGTGGGTGCTGGTAAACGGTGTGTTTGAAGCAATTTTATGACATTTGAAATATTTTTTAGAAACACTTGAATTTACTTTCAACAGCTGCAAAAAGGAATGTTTTTAGGACATTTGATTTCCGATATTGTTATCTGGAGAAAGGTTTAAACTGGCTGAATTTATGTTTTTTTTTTCTCCCTTCCAATTTGCCACCAGGATCTAATTGCCAATCAGTGCTTGATAGAGTGGCTTTGCTATGCCTGAAAGTCAGATTTCTAATCATTTTAAATGACACCCTAGTTTATAGTTAGATACAGTGTGTTTTATGAAAAATGTGCAAGGGTGTACACAAGTGTTTTCATGTCACACTAGTGACTGAGGCCGGCATTTGTTGCCCCAGAAATAAAGAGGAACGTTGTGTACTGTTTATTAAGCCAGGAGTATTAGAGCTGTACTACTTGATCTACTAAGTCGACCTCCTCTCTGAGTCTTTGATTTTGACTCCTGTCATTGAGTTCATTTTGAGAAATGGGATCATTGGTTGGTTTCGGAGCAGAGCCGAAAAAAGTAGCAGATTGTTTATTCAGACTGAAATGTCAAGTGAGAGAGGCTCATATAATGCAGCACACACACACACACACACACACACACAGATACTATCATACACATAAGTACTCAATATTCCATGAACTGCACACTCAATAATGCCTTGACCTATATCAGGTCTGAAGTAACGAGATAACGTTGTTATGATATGGCGCTATATAAATAAAACTGAATTGAATTGAATTGAAGTGGTTGACCAAGATGTTGCCTTGTTGCTAAACTAAACTACACTCTCTGCAAGGCACCAAAAGAGAATATATAACGGCAAAGAAAAGAAAAAAATCCCAATCTAGTAGTTGAGGACCAGATGGCATCTGCTGTCAACCTGCCCTTTACTAGGACACAACCATTTTATTACACATAATTTACCCATGATTACATTTTCATATCCTACTAGACTTGTTAGTTATTCATTACTCTTCAGCCACTTCCCCGTAGTGAAACTGATGTTACTAAATTGAAACGCTCTAAATCTGGCCTTGTGTTTCTCTGTAATTGTCTGTCTTTCTGGTTCACTCTAAATTGTATTTTTGATTGGTTCATCATAAAATTGACCTCTTTAATTTTCCAGTTAAAGCAAAGACCTTGGAAACCTTAGTCTGGAAAAAAATGTGTTCTCGATCTGCAGCATGGACAACAGAATCTATAAATAAATTAAATAATTGAATAAATTGGCTTATTCTTAATACAAAGACGGTCATTGGAGGCCCATTTTAACAACATGAGAACAATATTAAACAATGTTGCAGTTGGTCTGGATAATCCACAGACTCACTTTGAACATTTTTCATCTGACTACTTTGTACTGACTGGGAAGCAAACAAAGAATCCTGCACACTGTCTATCACTTGTAGTCACTTTATTAACAATAATAAAGTGTTAATAACATTAATAAAGTGTGTACAAGTGATGGAAAGTGTGCAGGATACTTTGTTTGCTTCCCAGTCAAGAGTTTTTGATCCTACGCACCTGTCACTAAGGCTTCAAGTAACAACAAGTATTGGATGGATTGCCATGAAATATTTTTTAGACAAGGATGGTCCCCAGAGGATGAAGCCTCATGACTTTTGTGATCCCCTGACTTCTCTTCTAGTTTAAACTTGTTCTTTTGAGTAAAATTTTGAAAAGATTTTTACTGTGTGCATTTCGTTCATTCATAATACATCTAGTAAGACAAGGCTTTTTGTCAGTGACTTCTGTTGCACGTGTATGTTATGTTCTCTATCTCATGTTGTACTGAATGAACCTCAGGCTGCAAATTACCAAGAGAAAAGGCTTGGTAGGAGGCTTTAATAGAAGCCAGTTTAGTTTCTAATTATCTAATGTGACTGTTGGAGCAGCATGCACACGGCTTCAGAGCTGGGGGATGGATTAAATGGCGCCAAACTGTGCAGCATGCAAAACACGTGCCACATGCTGGACACACAAACACTCACAGACATTATCTTAACACGCTCCCGTAGCCAAAGATGTTGTAGTGTGGTGGTTCAAAGAGTTTTTACTGGTAAGGGCCCCGTTCATGTGAGGACACATGGCTGAGTGAGCTTTACCTATATTTCATTAATGGCACCTTTGCCGTCTCTACTCTGTTCTTCTCAACATGAATTGCTGGTGAAGTGTGTCTTGACGTTGAACTTTCGAGTTCGAAGTGTGGTTTGATAGATAATTTAGTTCACTTGTTATCAGTGGCAGAATGCCAAGCTGATAAACCAGATAAAGCTCATGTAGCTGATAAGCATGTGGTGATTGATAGAACTGAGCCTGAAAAGTCATTGTTGTTCAAGTTTTTTGTCATCTGTATAGGAACCACCGGAATCCATACAATTGCACTGTCAAGGCACTATCGATTCGATTTCACTAAAGTCTAAAATTAAAATATAAAGTACAGTATGAGACTAAAAATATAACATATACACTATATAAAAGATGTCACTCACGTATAGTGTGGACCATAAATAAAAGAATGTATACAGTACACATTATACAAAACGATGTCACTGACATTGGAAACAAACTAGTTCGACAAAATAATCTTAACACTTGGATTAGCCTTTTCCAGAGCTTTCTCAGTGTCAGTCCATGGAATTTGCTTAGTTGTTGTGGAGATGTTGTCATCACTAGACATAAGTATGAAACTTTGTTCACTGACAGGTGGTTATATATAATGTACTGTATGAGTCATCTCCATGATAACTGATCAAACTCCATCCACTGGTGAAGATGCAGTTGAAAGCTCTAGTAAATGGACTTTGTGGTATGATTATTTTGTCTAAGCTAAACAGAATATTTTTGCAGTTTTTTCATAATTGATTAATCTACTGACTATTTTGCTCCTCCAGATGCTGACAGACAGGATGCCATCAACCTGTTTCTCCAAGTCTACCAGCCATCAGAGTCCAAGCTGCACCTGTGGGAGCTGCCCACTGACTTCTACCTGCATCAGAGAAACACCATGGCCCTCCCCCAAGACAGACGCAGGTAAACACACAAACTTTTACACTTTAAAACACACAACTACTTACTGTAAGGAGTAAAATAACATTACATATGTTATTAGTATGCTAATGTAATAACTTACATAAACATACTAAGATCTGAATGTACAAATGTAGCTATATACTGCACATGTATGTGAAAAACTGTATACCTACATGAAAGAAACACTAGACATGAAAACACACACGCCCAATACTTCTTTCAATTGCTCTTAATGTTTTGAATGTTTGTGTTGATTGAATAGATCAGTGGGAAATCACTCACAAAGGATTATCACATGCACTGCTGTTTCTGAAAAGCCTCCTCTTTACCTGGACGAATTGTCACAGAGCTTTGGCCTCGAGGTGTAATTATGTGTGTGGCACTCCTGAGGTTTTCACCATGGCTGACCACGTTGTGTATATATACAGTATATGTACTGTATCCATAGTATCTAAAATAGGGTTTATACGGTGGCCCTGAGAGCTCATTGTACTGCAACTTAAGAAAACACATGCAAAAAAAATCGCCAGCCCATTTCCATTTAGTGAATTAAACAGTTTTGTTTTTGTATTCTGTACGACTTGCAGCATTTCTGTATTTGGTTGTGTTTTCTAACTTTACAGTGTTTTTTCTGATGCTGCAGATTTGAAATTGATGAAGCTGTTATTGTGTCTATTTGCATATGTTTTCCTAGGGTGCAGTGCGTTGAACTCTCGGGGCCACTGTACAATACGATCAGATTATAATATATGTTTTCCAAAACCAGGCAACTCTTACTATTCAGCCTTTTGACATTAACAGGTTCTTGACAATAGGATTAACAAAAACATTTCTCTTTTCTCTAAAATATTTATGTATGTTCTTTTTTAAAAGTAGCATTCATGTATGATGCCAATATACAGAATTTCTGTGTCATATATGTATGTTATTCTATAAGTTTGTTTGTGTAGCTGTTTTTTGTCCGAGCTGTTGTTTTGTTTGGTTTGTCACTTGATCTGTCCTTACTCATGATTGATTCAGTGCTGACTTTTGTATTTCATTATGTGTCATTGTCATTATGTCATTTGTGTGCATGCGTGTGGGAGCATACTAGTACGCAAGTTTTTTTGCTCTCCATTATCTTCATGCTTACATGAAAGTAGACCCAGTTTTCTGCCACATGCCACTAGTTTATATAGCCACAATAGTTAGTCAGGCCAGCCATTATTCCAAGAAATTACCAAGGTTGGAACTGAATTCAATTCGGCAGCCACGCACTCCGCTTCTGCTCTCAAACTCGCATAAGTAGCACATCACACACTAAATCATATTCAGGGCATTCACTCAAATTGGTCATATTAAATAAAAGGCTAATGTATTCAGGAGTTGTGCAATAGGTGGTCCAGCCAAGCCAATTTTTGTATCTAGGTTATGTGAAGTCCCAGGAAAGACAGTGCAGACTACAGAATACACACCAGTCAGAGGAAAGATTTCTGGAAGGTTTTAACACATTTGTGTATCTTGTCTGTCTCCAGCTACACACTGTGGTGGTCAGAAGGAATCTTGTCCTACCTTCCTGTGGCCTATGATGAAGGTACCTCTTCAGTACATGATATCTGCAATATCCATAATATGTAACAGAGATATATCTGCTACAGATTAATGCCTTGATCCATTTTGTGAAAATAGTTTCAAGACAGAGGAAAATTGTTAGCCAAAGGAATTATCTTTGTGTGCATTTACCATTGCCAGCATTTTTAAGGGAAAAGGCTGGCGATATTCTATATATTTTTTTTTTTATTGTCAACAAATCACATGAAAAGACACAAACCAACATTGTGTTAGTCCGTCTCTCAATGCTTTCCAACTTCCTCAACGTGTCTGTGGCTCAGTCGCAATCCCATCTGTTCCTACTGAAGACTTAAATCTGACAAGAATAACAGTCTACAGCCATGCTGGCGGACCTGTGAGGCTGTTCTTAGGCACAGCGGTGCTTTGTGCTAAATGCTAACATCAACATGCTAACATGCTCACAATGAAAATGCTAACATGCGGATCTTGAGAAGGTATAATATTTACCATGTCACCATCTTGGTTTAGTGTGTTAGCATGCTAACATTTGCTAATTAGCACGAAAGACAAACAACAGCTATGGGATAAATAAAATGGTTTGTTTTCTACAATGGGGCTCTGTGGCACATAGGAATAAGCTATATCAGGCTTAAGCTTCACAGGCAGTACTTGTTAGTAAATTACATTCATTGTTGGTTCTTGGTCTTTTCATGGGGCATGTTGACAACATGTCACCATACTTATACTTTAAGTATGTGGATTGATGTCTTGTAAACTTAGTTTTTTGTGTTTTTTGTATTTGCACCCTCCGGTGTGGATGCAGTCCCCTGTGAGGACACCATGAAGAAGATCAAAGTGAGGAGAGTGAACCGCTTTGATGAGAGTATTGACATCTACACAGAATTCTTCAAACCTTATGAACTTACCTCCTTTGATGACACATTCTGCATCGCCATGACCAACTCTGCAAGGTGAATACACGCACATACAAAAACCTTTAGATAAAAGGTTTGTTGAAGGACCCACCCACCCACCCCCGAATGGACTGGGTTGTAATCTACAAGCAGAGATTGTTTGAGACATGTTTTTACAGCTTACTACAATGTTGTAAGCAATGGTGAAATGTTTGTGTCGTCCCAGATTCTGTTGATGAGAAACACCTCTGATAAATAGTGTTCCAAATACTCATTAGCTATTATTGTGATGGTGCTGCAGGATGTCAGCTAATGGGTTTCCTTCTGATTTGTGTTCATAAAGGGAATTCATGCCCAAGACAGTAGGAGTGGATCCAAGCCCATTCACAGTTCGCAAGCCAGAGGAAACAGGAAAATCAGTGCTGGGGTGAGTGCATTTTAAGCTATGTACATGTCCACATTTGTGATGTTTTCGTTGGTTGTTTTTTTTACGTAATAAATCCCATGTCACTGTGCCCTCATACACACGAATTCATTTGACACTGTGTTCTCAGGTAACCAAAAACAAGACTCTATCATTTCTCCTATCTTTGTTTAGAACACAACTGTGTGTCTGCATATATGTTTTTAAGTAATCTCTTCAGCACACACATACTATTAGAAAATAGCTTAATGCAGAGCTTCTCCCTGGTTAGAAACCTCATGTGCTGATGGCTCATACTGGAATTGTCTCCACATTATTGCAGCATGACCACTACTACACTACACCACACCTGACCACTCTAATGTTCTGAGTGATTTCCTTTAATGCTTATTCTTTATGTGGATCCCCTTTAGCTTCCGCAAATTGGAAAACTGAAAAGCTCCCAATGAGTAAGCATCTATTAAAAAATATGACATTGACGTCAGTTTGGAAAGCAACCTAGCTGCAATTTTAAAATATGTTCCATCCAGGTCATCTGTACCAGGAGGTGGGTCATCTGAGAGAGCAACATCTCCTCAGCTGTGTTCTAATTAACCTGATTAAATATATATTCATATATATTATGCCTATATTCAAGTGAGCTAATACCAAACCCTTCCTTGAAAAAGACACATAAAACGAACAAAAACAGCATAAAAAACTTAAGAATCAGACGAAAGCAAATAAAAGAGATATAAAATATATAACTCTTTAGGTAGGTTTTTGACCTGCTGGGAACAATATTAAATGATTCAAAACTTGAACTTGCATTATGGGCATCAAGGTTGCATGTATCAATCAAATATTTTTTCTGTTTTCCTGTTGAAAAGCACAGTACATGGAGTATCTGACTCACTGGCTTTGAATCACATGTGCACACATGCTATTTTCAGTCAATTCTGTACATCCATTCACCTTCTTAGCCACCTATTGTGGTCAGGTGGCAACATGATGAGCAGAGAAATCGAAAGGTCCTTTTCCCCTCAACATATTCAGGTTCTCCCTGGCCGTTTGGAAATTGTAGTTCTTTCAGGTCTCCTCTCTGTGGGTTATGTCTGGTATAGCTCCAAACAGAAGCACCCAGGAGCCATCATTATCTGGAGCTCAAACAATCTCTTGTGACTTCTTTTCAAAGTTGAAGAGAAGTGGCTCCATTGAGACTAGCCAGACTGTAAAGAAACTGTATTTTTCCAGCTTGTACCATTTTATATTATTCTGTCACTGCTTAAAACTCATGACCACAGGGTGAAATGATTAAAATATGACTACTGAGCTTTACTTTCATCACCAAATAGCCAACCTCATTTTGGAAAGTTGTTCTCGGTTATATGAATGGGATATGGGATATTTTTTCGGACAGGATCCTTTTTGATGATCGTCATCCTGTCTGTGTGACATTCAACTGCAGGCCATCACAGTGTATACCACAGTACAGTGTGACCAATACTGGACTTTTAATGCCAGTACCAACATTGATATCAAGAGTTTAAAACTTCTGACAACGATATATCGGCCAATTTTCTTTTTTCTTCACATCAACATGTAGCATAAACATACATTTATGATAGGAATCCCTTAAGTTTGTGTTTTGTTTGTACTGTGACCAAGTTATGGTGTGTATTGAGTGGGACATTTTACAGTTAAAAACTTGTCAGTGTAGTCTGGTTGTAGAATGTAATGGTGCCAGTCTTTCTAAATTACCTCAAGCATATATTTGGCATTTCTGCACTACATTTTCTTCTTCCTCACCAGTCTACATATACCCCTATACCAACAAGCTCTGATAAGCTAATTTAGGTCGATACAATATATTAGCCAGGTTGATTTAGCGACTATCACCATCAAATTAAAAGTGAGACAACATCCAGCTTTCACAGCAACTTTCTTATGTCACTGAAGTGGGCACTGTCCAGAATGGTCCATTAAAAACAAAACTGCAGGGAAAACGAGGCACATTCTGGCTGTGCTTGCACAAGCAAACGCGTGGTGGAGGGAGGAGTTTGGACTGGTTATGAATACGTTCTGTAACAATATTCAGTGGCTCACCCAGGCTTTTCTTGGCAGTACTGGAAAACTCTGAGCTCCAGCAGGATTATAGTTGCAGAATCACTTTAGACATCCTCTGTAGGAGGATAATGAGGGTCTGCGCTCTTTCCGATTCTTGGGGATTTCAGGTTTTTGTCAGGTTTATTTAGGCAGGAGCTGTGGAGGTACATGGTGCCATTGCTGCTGTGATGGGCAGTTTAGTCTTAAAACACTCAGTCCCGCTGCATGACTAAAATTTAAATGATACCACGGTCTCATAACATAGAGATACAAATATTCTTAAAAATTATATATGACCGCTAATTGCATGCCAACTTACCTGTCCTTCTGCATGTGTGTGTTTGTGCACATGTAAATATTTGTTTCTGTTTGTGGATATTTGCAGCAACAAGAGCAGTAAGGAGGAGACGCTGCTCCAGAGGAAGACTGCAGCCAGTGCACCTCCTCCCCCGAGTGAGGAGGCCATCACCAGCACGTCAGAGGACGACTCCGAGGACGACCGCGACGACGACGGATCCGTGTCCCAGCGCTCCACCCCAATCAAGCTGATTACGGAGTCTGGCGAGAGCACTCGCACACAGGAGGTATGAAAACACAAAGCATCTAATGACCACTGTCTGGAGATAGAATGTACACATTCACACTGCAACAATGATATTTGCTATACAGTAAAATGTGATTTAAAACACTTCAACATGGAATTGAAAACGGCAAACAGAAGTACAACAAAATCTGAATTGTATCACTTAGCCTTATTGTTTAATATGGAGGAAATAAAGCAGCCTATCAAATGAGATCGTCTAATGATAGGATATGTAATCTCCTCTAAGGACCTCAGGGAAATGTCATCGCAATTCAGGCTGTGTTGATGCCACCTGCTTGTATTTTGGGCCTCAAAAGAATTTTGCATTCCAATTTGAGCATGTCACCCTAATTGTATTTCTTCCTCTCCACCTCCCCCGAGTCCCTCAGAAGGAATTAGTTCTGTGTTTCTGTTTGCGTCAGACCGAAGAAGTAGACGTCAACTTAATCAGCCTCAGTGACAGGGGTTTCCAGAGCAGAGGGTCTAAATGGTGTGGGTTTGTGTTAATGTTGGTTGTAGGGAGAATAAAAGAGAGGTGTGGTTATGTCATTACCCTCTTTGTTTTTTTTTTGTTTTTTTTTTCTCCATCTCTTCGCTCCTTATCTCCAACTCATTGTTGCTGCTCTCAGTCTTGCTCTTGACTTTACAAACCCTTCTGCTCTCTCATATCATCTCTTTTGCTAAGTTTTGGTTGGAAAAGGAATTACAGTTGCTCACATGCTGGTTGAACTGAATCCTCTTGTATTGAAAACTGTACACATAGAGTATAACTTAAGTTCTTGATCCATGCTGCCATGACAACAAAGTATGTATAATTTGTTGATTTTTGAAAGTGGAATATCTGAATAAGCCTCTTGATACCAACTGATGGTCTTGACTCAGGCATGAGTCAAGAAATGAGAAACTAGCTTTTATTTGGTGACATTTCAGTTAAAATCTAGAGAAACAAAGGTAAAATGAATAATCCTTGTGTTTCTCAGCCTCAGTTACCTTCAGCAATAGAGCTGCCTGTGTTCTTAAGTAAAATATTAAAGCTACATTTTTATATACAAGATTTTAATATAAACCCTTTTTTGTAATTTCCTAACTAAAGATGACTTTTTAAACAAAAAAATAATTCTTAAGGTGGATCAGAACCCATATTTGTTTGGAATCCTCTGTACAGGAAGCATTCTTGCTGAAACCAGTCTGCCGTGTCTGCAGTTGTTGCATCCTGGCAACAATGTTCTTTTGTTAATAGTCTGTAAAAGATCTGCTGTCTCTGTGTCGTCTGTGACTTTGTTCATTTTATTTGTATATTCTCTGTATTCATGCAGATTCAAACCCACCTTTTGCAGGCAGTGGTCTTTGCATTCTTGCATACTGACTCTCACAAAGCACTGAATAAAGTAAGAAAAACATTCTAGGCTCAAAATATTCCTCTGGACGTAATCGTGTACCTACCCACAGATCCTCTGTCCTAATTTACATATATAATGACACGCTTGTCATTTCCAAAAGATGACTGTGTTTGTGGCCACAGTCCCAAGTGACTCTACAACCAAGCAGCCCTTTGAAAAGGGGTTATGTTTCTTCCACTGTCAAATATGTTATGTCCCAACACTTGTGTGGATTGTGGGTAATTCACTTCTTTGTGGATCAGATGGTGTCAAGTCAATCATTTGAAGTCTCAGGCAGGTAGCATGGCTCTGACTACAGGTTCAAAAATCCGCCTAGCAGTACCTCTTACAGTTGCTAATTAACGCCTTATATCTCATTTGTTTAATCTGTACACAAACAGAAATGTAAAACCAACAAGTTGTGATTTTACAGGGAATTCCTTTCATGTAGCTATTTCTTGTGACAACAAGACACCAGGAAGTTTCCCCCTACTTTCAGTCTTTATGCTAAGCTAAGCTACTTGTCTTGTGGCTACAGCTTGGGCGGACAGATATGGGAGTGGAGGAAGTGAATAAGCATATTTCCCAAAGTGTAAAACTACTCCTTTTTAAATGAAAAATGGTTTATGTGGGGCACCCAACGTCCACGGTTCAAATCCCTGTCTCTCACTACTAGCTGTCAAATAATGGCAAAAACTGCCCAAAAATAATCTTAATAAAGGGGGTTATGTTATGTGTCCATCATTTTTTCAAAAAACAAATTTGATTTAACCGAGCAGAGAAATCTGTTCAAGAGAGATTTCAATAGGACTGATTTTCAGAGTTAGAGGCTCTCCCTTCTGCTCCATCAGTCTCTTTCCCCTCCTGATTCATGATGTATTTTCCGTAGGTTTTCTCTGGTCTGTCTTCTCGGGCCTTGAGCAGTGAGCTGGCCATGAATATTTCGGGCTGGACAGCTGGCTCACATGTCGGGCGCACACACTCGCTCTCATGCGTCTCGTGTCGCTGCCTTCGAGCCTGTCCCTGAGAACGGATTGCCAGGGTGCCGGTGCAACGCAAAACTGTTGAAATATTTAAACATCAGATCATTACGACGTTTGCCATGTAATTACACATGCTCATTTCATATTCCCCGCAATATGGGCGTACGTGGGCCCACATGAACATGGATAGATTTGCAATATGTGTGGGTGTATGTATAAGCAAGTATGTGTTTACACATTAGTCGGTGCTCTCACACACCATATGAATGTGTATAGCCTGCAGTAGGTTTGTGTTCTCTTGTACTCCGTGTTTGTGCGAGGCTCTGTGTGTTTTTGTGATTGTGTCTGTATGCCTGTGGGTGTGTGTGTGTGTGTGTGTGTGTGTGTGTGTGTTCACAGCTGCTGTTTCTTGGACATGTTCCTGGAACACCCTCATTCATTATCCCCTCACTGCAGCTCAGATCAATACAAAAACAGTGAAAACTGCATTCATTATGTTGAGCATATTGCTGCAGTGTCAGAAAACAGTCAAAGAAAACGATGGCATAGCTGACTGCTTCCAGGGGTCCGTGTAGGTTTATAAAAAGAGGGTAAAATACACCTTCAAGATTCATAATTTGTTCAAGAAATAATTTTTAGTTGCAGGACATTTTTAACAACCTTGAGAGGAAAAAAGTTTCTCTCCCCCATATTTCCTATCTATCTATACAGTCACTGTCAAATAAAGCAAAAATGCCACAAAGATAATCTTGAAAAATAAATATTATCATATATACTGTGTGACAAAAGAGATTTCAAATTTGAGAACAGGGCGGCTTTATGACAATATTGCATTTACAAACTTTTTGCATCAATGTGATAAAGTACCTTGATTTTTCAGGGATTTCATTCATTCAGTTATCAACATTAAAACATGCCGCTCAACTCTTCTGCATTCTTGGCTGTCTTGCCTTCATAAGGGGCTGTTATGTCATGTGACTGATAAATCACCATAGATACCAAGCATACAAAACAACATTATCATCATCCTTGTTAAGAAAATTGTTAATTCACTGGATTAGCCAAAAACAGACATTTCCATATGGATATTTGGTGTATAAATGAGTTCTCAAATTTTATGATATTGTTTCCATATCACAGTATAACATTTCATAAACCATAATATAGAAGAATTTTTTATTTTTTTTTTACATTTTTTGCCAGTGTTCATGTGTTACATTGCAGTGTTTGGATCACGCTCAGTTGTTATGAAATGGTCCAGTGTCTGCCAAGAAAACACTCCCAACCACAACATAACACCGCCTCCGCAATCTCGCACCACGACACAAGGCAAGATGGATTCATGCTGTTTACATGAAATTCCTGCCCTAACAACAACGTTTTCTCACTCTTCAGTCGTGGGGTTTTGGTTGGAGCACGTGTCCGCTGAAGCCTCATCGTCTTGTTATTAGCTAACAGTTAGTAATTCCTCTTACTCTGCTGTTGTAGAACGTTTGTTTCAAGGTTCATTAAGTCTTTCCGTACACCACTGCTGCACTGAGCTGTTTTTTGATCATCAGCCTTGTGCTTAATAGGAAGGCTTAATAGATCATAGTGGTACTTAATATCATTGCTGGTTTGACATAGAACTTTGATAAACCTTTATAAAATGAAATGCTGAAATATATACAGTATATATATTTTTTTTTAAATATAAATTGGGATTAATGTGGCTTAATTAATGTCCTGATTAGGAAATTCCCCTGAAAATATGTATTGTTTTTCTTTTTATTTGCTGTTTTTATAGCATTGTGTAATGATGAATTAACCTCTGCAATTGTTTTATTTCCTTATATCATAGTTTTACATGATTAAGCCACATTAAACCACATTGTCTCATTGGTTGATTGCATTTTGATTGAAGGTTTCATATATTGTGTTTCGCTTTACATTCTCTTCTGATCAGAGTATACCCTCATGAGCAATGGCCCTTGGTTATAATTTCATTATCTTCCAACTTGATGTTGCTACCATTTATTTTCAACTGAATACATTATCTTTTTACATCAAGCCTTTTAGAATCTGCCCGAACCCTTCTGACCTTTTCAAACTGATCTCTTTTTTATTGTGATTATGGTGTCTCTACAAACTTTGGACACTGTGTGCAAGAACCCCAGGAGGGCACTGTCTCTGAACATGAAACCGGCTCATCAGACACCAACAATCAAATTACATTCACAGTTGTTTGGATTACACTCCTTGGGCCATCCTAATTAGTGAATCAGTTGTAGAGAAGCAGCTGAACCGGACGACCTTTCTGGGTGATTTTGAGTTGTACTGGCTTTGCTGTTTGGAGGAGCTGGCTGTTAGCAAGCAGCTTTACCTGCTGACGTGTATCTCTTTGCATTATTCTTAACAAAACTTTTAAACAGTTTGTTTCTGTTTTTCTGTCTGTCACATGCACCTGCAGCTTCTTACCTTTCCCTTCTCACCTCCTCAGGAGATCCAGCAGCAGTCAGTCAAGGAGCCCTATGGACTCAATCTGGCTGAGTTTCCTGCTGAGGAAGACCTGCTCATTTATGAAAGGTGATGGACACAAAGCTGGCACACACATGCACTGTTTGAAATTATAATGAATGCACACATTTTAAAATGGTTGGACACAGTGTATAGGGCTTTCACAATATTTTAAGTTGCTACTATAAATAATGTAGTAGTAATTGAGTTGTGGGCAAGTGTGAGGCAGGTTATGCTTTTACTACAGAACGCAGTTCTAAGGGACGAGAAAGATGCGCTCAGTGGCCATTTTATTAGGTACACCTGTAAAATCTAATGCAATCCAATACAACAGCTCAGCCATGAATGTCCAAACCATTTAATGACAATCCATCCTACAGTTGGTTACAGTTACAGTGTGGTGAGATCCACACATTTCCATGCATTAAAGTGTCTTGTATGGGCTGCATTATACATTAAAAAAAGATGAATGGATGCAGAGAAAATTACACACAATTGTGGGTACATTTCTGTCGTGTCTCATACCTACCAACTCGAGCTGGCCTCTGTTTGTTTATTTGGCCGTGAGCTCTCAGTAAACTTTATGTCTAGCATGTTTTTTGGTGCCACGTTGAAGCAAATACCTGCAAATTGAAGAACTCCAGCCTTATTTTCTGACTGCCTCTGCCCATTTAACTGTTTTCTTTATATTGTTATGGAAAATTCTTCCAGTGTCCAAGACAGAGAGGGGAGGAACAAGCAGCCAGTGTCAGCAGCCCCCTCAGGGTGATATGGGCCATTTTGCAAAAGGGACATTGTCAACTCTGCCCTGCTGTGTGCATCAGACTTCTGACCTCACTGCTCTTTGTACCTCTCTCTTCCTTCACCCCTGAGTTTCATTTTCTGTCTGTCTGTTCTATTTCATTTTGTCCCTTCTCCCTGTTTGCTCCCAACCATGTTGATGAGCTACAGTGAGTAGCCATCGCCAGGCTCTGAAACCGAACACAACTTTCTGTTCTTTGGATGTGAACTGCACGATTGATACAGTGTGCTGCTTTTGTTGGAGCTTCAATAGCTTTTTTTCTCACACTCAGCTGTCCTAAAGCCACTGAGGATAACTGGTCCAGCGTATTATTTCAGTAGTCAGTGTATGGTCATGTCTTATATAGCAATATTTACCATTCGTAGATTAACAAGTGCGCTTTATGTTTTAGCAAATACATGAATGAGTTCATGAATTTCAAAGTGTGACTTATCACATAAGTGCAATTCACTGTCTGGACCATTAATTTGAAATTGCACTGTGGACCAAATGACATGTTTGATATTAAACACACTTGTATGCAGTATACACCCAACAACCCAACATTGCACAGGCTTGTGGCTCCTTAAAATGAAGCAATGTCAACTTGTTACTACTCACAGGTTATTCACTCAGTGTGGACATGAGATGTCATCAGTTAACCCAAAAGTGATTTTCCCCTCATGGGTTGCTTCATTTGATGGAATTTTGGAGGCCTTAAGAGGGGAAAGTATTCAGTTTTTCACAAGAGGAGAGGAAGAATTAGAAATAAAACTGTGTGTAACAGAAACGTTTTTCTTTCTTTATCCCTTTAATTATATTGTGGCCTATTGTGACCAGGTCTGCAATAAACCCTACCTTCATGAAGGTGAACCTCTGCATGTGGAGGGATGTAAAAGATCAGTGATGACAGGAAATACAGACAGATAGAAATGTGGTATGGATAATGTGTAGGATAATGCAATAACAATAAATTCATTTACTAAAAGCCTGTTTTAGGATAACTGCCATGAGGTGCTGTGAAGGAATGTAAAAAGACACCTAGTGATTTGTTAGATTTCTATCTCTGACTTTGATGGCAGGCACAGTTTTGAGGCGTTATTGAAGCAGGGGAATTAACTTTAAAAAAAAAAAATCCAAATTGTAGTGAACAGTGTTGTTCATATCCTCCTGCGGTAGTGGCACATAATGAGAATGAAACTGCATTCATTATTGAGGCTGGAAGTTGGAATGGCTCCAAATATGTTAGCTGCAGCCAGAGCGCCGCTAATCAATGCATTAATATTAAAAATCATAAGCAAGAGCCAGAGGGGAACTCTCAACTGTTGCATATTATTGTGTCTTTGCGAGAGAAAAATAACCTACGGGGAAATTTGAGATTTTATGATGATGTGCTCTGAGATCTCAACAGATGTGTTTAGCTCATCTCTGAGTATTTGTATTGAAAAATAGACAATATGAACCTGAAAGGTCCTTTAGAGATTAATTACATTTACCCAATTGCCTTTTGTTACTGGCTCTTCACATGATGAAGATGAATAGGAGCATGTAGCAGAGGCAAATGTGTTCAGTGAGTGCATATGCTTAGAATTTGGGCGTATTTTGCAGAAATATTTGTCTTTTTCATTTTGTGTGTGTGTGTATATATATGTGTTTTCTGCAGGTTTGCACATCTGGGCGAGAGCCAGCACAGGGTGGAAAGAACTGAACACATAAGCCTGGAAAACATCATCTGCTTGTGAGTAAAACATGTGACACATTAGCCCAGACACACACACACACACACAATAAAAAACATATGCACCCAAACTCACGTGTAATGTTGAGCATTACGTTGCAATATTGGTTTGTAGTTATAATCTACCCTTTTAAATACCACTCAACATTTCCAGTAGCCTTGGGACACATGAACACAGTTGCTTGCACTAAGTGGTCTTCAGGGAGGCTTCTAGCTGTGCGCTGTTTAATCTTCATCTCTTATAACCAAACACTCTTCCTTTTACTTTTTGTTACCCCTGCTTTTTCCCAGTCAGTCCACCCCTTTGCCTTCTCGCTCACTGTGGCCGTGACCATGAGTGTATTTTCCTCAGCCAGATTCAAAATTCAACCACACGTGGGATGGCAATGTGCAGCCGTGCAGCCGTACAGGCGTAAAAGCCATTTCCCTCTTTGTCTTGCTGTCTTTCGGTCTAGCTCCAACTCTCGCACGCACTCACAGATAACATCTCAATGACAAAATTGCCTCATCAGGATCTGTATTCTTATTAATTATTTTGTTTGTTCTTGCTCTTTCCCCTTTTTTCTCGCTCCCTCTCACGCATACTGTACATGTCTGAGTGCGTTGCTAATGTTGCAACACCACCGGGACTCAAATCAAACAGGCTCCAGTGTATATATTTGATTATATTAGAGAGAATAGATGGTGAGACGTAATGGCAGCCCATGTTTTAATTCTTCTCATGCTACTCTTCCTTATTAAACACTTACATGAATATGCATATATACTGTATGTGTGTACATATACACAACAGGCCACACTTTTTTACAGTTATGGCATCAAAGTAAAAGACAAATAGAGATTTGAAAATCTGATATGAATGATGAATCTGACTTTCAAACATTTTAAAGGCATACTCCGACATTTTGGGAAATGTGTTTTCTTGCCAAGAGACATGAGAAGATCAGCTCTCATGTCTGTGTGTTAAATATGAAGCTCCATCAGCCAAGAAATAGTTCGGCATAAAACCCCCTGTGAAACTGTTTTTTTTGTTTTTGTTTTTACACTAGTTTTTGTAGGTATTACAACAACAAGATATACTGTGTTAATTAGTGAGCTTTTATAGGTGCTGGTAGGCGGATTTTGTTTCCCCCTATTTCCAGTCTTTGTGCTAAGCTAAGCTCACTGGTTGGCTGTACCTTCATATTTAACAGACACATATGAGAGTGGTATCGCATCTAACTCTCCTACCATAAAGCGAAGTATTTCCCACAATGTTAAACTATTTCACAGACACTTTATGTCACAGCCTTGACCTAATTGTCTGATCTAGTGCATTACAGAAAAACATACTGAAAACTTGTCTACCCACTACATTAGGACACATTAATGGGAATGCAAGAAAATATTTTATTACATTTCTTTATTTCAGGATAAACTGAATTTTCAAAGCAGACAGAAAGTTCTTAGTTGTTAGATTTTTATATACAAAAAAAAGTCCAAAAATAAAAGAAAGGAAGTCAAATATAAGTGTTGTTATTTTTATGGAGCACTACTCTGCACAAGAATAGTGTACCAGTCACTCAGCGCAATGGTCTTTCTAAAAATATAAGCCCCTACTCAAGAAAAATAACCCTTTTAGCTGAGAGCTGCTTAAGTGAAGGCTTTTGAAGGAGAATGAGCCGAGAGGAAATACATGGGGTTGTTTTTATTTTTTTCCTCTAAAAATACACTCAGGTAGCCAGATAGACTTTGAGGTTTAGCTGAGAGGAATGGAACATAAACAGAAATTGGTGAAATGATACCTGTACAAAATGGAAAAATGGCAAAGAGAGGACAAAATTATATTCATGCTGTAGTGTTTTTCTGCGTCTCATGCTGCACTTTGCTGCGTGAAAGCACAGGTTAGACAGAGAGTATGTAAGTGGATGAGATATTTCTGTTCCTAGAAGACTTTCACAGCTTTGTAAGAGGACCACAAGTTAGAAGGTTTGTCGTGGCCAGCCATTTCCTAGAAAGCCAGATGGAGTCTGAAGTCACTATTCAGAGGAAGAAAGGCTGAAGGTCATGTGAAATTGAAGAAGAGGGTAAAGGCAGGAAAAAGTTACAGTCAATGAAAAGAGGACATTAACACGCAGAGAAAGAGAGACATTAGGGGCGATTAAAGAGACAGAAGCATGAATGGAATAAAAGAGGCGAAAGCAAAATCATTGATTATAACCACTCATGGCAGAATGATGTCATGACACTAAACCTTACATGAGAATACATGAAAAAACTGCAATCTCCTTGGATGTGTAAGTCTTCTTATAATAATGATAAGATGGAAAGCGGTGAGTTAAAGGAAGATAAAAGGAGAGGCAGTTGGACAAAAAGTCTTGCATGTATTTTCTGGCCTCTGACTCTTATCTTTTAGAGCAAACGCATGACTCTTTGTGGCTCTCTTTGAACACGTGACTCTATCTTTTTTATTTATTTATTTTTTTTTGTACATACATGTCATGGCAGACAGATATTGACTTCTGTGTGCAAGAGCAACCTCAGTCAATCTCCCCTTGTCCACCTATATTTTCACCTTTCTTCATTTTCATCACTCTGGCCATTCATTAGTCCATCCATCCATTGCTGTCATCCTCGTGTCAGGTCCACAGGGTCCGGCACGTGTGTCTGTTGTTGCGCAGCAGTCCTATTCTGCTTTTCCAAACGTGTTTTCACCGTAGTCTGTCACCTCACCTCCCTCTGTGTAGTTCCTGTATTGACCCGTCAGGCATAGGCAAAGCTGACTCCATTGGTGGAGATGGAAGCGGAAAGGATATGAATACTCTGGATTCCTGTTGAGAAGCATCAGTGAAGTGTGGTGATTTGTTTCCTCCTTAGGGGATCCCCTGCTTTACTCTACGTTTCAAATCACTTGACATGTCGGCAGGCTGTAATGATTATCTGTGAGAGCTGCTGAGATGTCAGCTGTGTGTGAAAAGTCAAGAGAAGGAGCACAAATCAAGACTTGTGTGTTTAACAGACAATAGTAGCATGACCCACTGACCCATTTTAGTGAAACATAGTGTGCTACTTCACATCAGAATACACATTAAATGCACATTTGACATTTTACGTGTATATAAAAACTGTAACCTCATTCCTTTTATACTTTTCTGTATTTATTCCAGTGCATTATTCTCTCCCACATATGTGCACTGACATTTACCACACATTAAATTGCCTCATTCATAACATAAGACAAAGGTCAGACTGGCATTGAGAATCTACCATTTTGGCTCAAACATTTACACAAGTAGAGTACCTATTGAAATGTAAGTGTGGAAATGTACCATCTTAATAAAATCTATTTGCTTGCAATAATACTTTCAAGTTGTGTTTTGAGTCAGAGACACGTTTTCACCTGGCAATTTGCAGCTTTCTTGGTTCGTGCTAGGACCCCAGTATACCTGCTTGCAGGTCGAGTGATGTCTTAAACCCTTATTTGAGGACTCCATGATGACACTTACTGAGTTCATAATTAATCTCAAGGCTTCAGCGATCTACCAGTGCCTCTGTTGTGGCTTTGATACGGCCAATAATCAAGGAGGTGCATTTGTATTGCAGCCATGTGTCTGAGCAGCGTCCGACCGGGGCCTCAGCTGCTGTTGAACTAGCTGACTGAGTGGATGACCTGATGATAATCCACTCTTAAGATGACGAGACATGCTTTAGAGTCTAGTTTCCGCGAACATATGAGTAATTCCGCTCTCTCCAGCAGATTTTCACAAGATTTCGTTGGTAGGATTAAAACATTTTTCTAGTCCTTGTGCATTTTTTTTGATCATCTAGTGACAGCTATAGATAGTAACCTTTTTTCCCTGATGCCAAAATGAAATGTCATGGCTTATTTTTCTACCACCACATGATTTGTCTAAAACTAGTTCCTCCATACATCCAGTATTTAACACACTTCTGTCCCTCTGTCTTTCTCCCTCCTCTTATTTGTCCCTCCCCCTCAGAGAGCCGGTGTCCTGCTTCACGGAGGACAGCATCTACGCCGTTTCTCTGCCGCAGGTCGACAGAGACAGCCGCAATGAGTTTGAGAGCCATGTGATAACCGGTCAGGGCCAGGTGAGGGTACTGTGCCGGGAGGACATGTTGATGTACAGGGAGTACGTCAAGAACAGATACATGTGAGACACAGACAAACAGGAAGTGGATCTCTGTTACCAACATGCAAATCCAGATGATCAGATCCAGTCCAGCACAAAATCCCATCATCAGGACTTGACATGACCTTAAGATTTTGTTTGTAGCTACAGGACAGAGAGATGTTTTCTTGCATTTGTAAATCCATTTTGCTTCAACTACCCACCTCTTGGATTGTTTTTTTTTTTTTTGTTTGTTTTTTACTGCTGGGAGTAGATAGATACTGCACAAAGATAAGCAAGATAATGCTGCACAAACAACCCATATTAGTACTGTATTTTGACTAAACTATGCAGGTCCATTTTCTTTTCTTTCTTTAAATCAGTCGTTTGTGTGTTTTAATAGCTTCAAATGTTTTCCAGTTATGTCAGTTTTTTATTCATTCAGGACTGCCTCAACAGGCTACCTATATGGTGCTTTTTATTTGTTCTTTGTGTTATTTTCCATCAATTAAATTTTAATTGCAACTCTTTTAGGTAAGTTTATTTAATTATACATGTACAGTTCAAACATATAAAATGATTTGTTTAAATAAATAGTTTTACTCTTAAATATTTTGATGGCAGACCCAAAGATTACGCTGACTGATTCTTTAAATTCCTCAGATGTGCTTCGAGTTTTGATTTTCTTTTATATTTATTCTGTTAAACCAGTTTCATTTGAACCTTTCAAATCAGTTGGAAAAAGCCATGACAGGGATATACGTTGTTGTTTTTTAGTTTATTGCTCAAAACAATTTCAAACAACAGTCTTACATAATGTCGTACATGTACTGTAAATGTATACCCCGGTAATTTGACCTTTTGTTAAGGTCAGTCGCTTTTTGTTGTCATATTTTGCACATTGCATTATGTGATTTGATTAAACCTGAATCACATACCACATCACTGGTTCCTTGATCTTGTGGATTTTATCGAACCTGATTCTTAGTTTACTAAACTGCACACTGATTCGGTTTTGTATAAATACATTTCTGATATGTCAACCGATTATTGTTTACAATAGTTCTAAATTAAAGATTTATTTTTTGTGACCGGTTTGATTGCTGTTGCCTTTAAGCAATTTTGTTCTTCTTTGCTCTTCTACTGTGCTCTGTTGTTCTCCACTGTTGTTCATGCAAAAATTGAATATTGTTCCTTTCATGTGGCCTCAGTAATGTTTTTAATCTCTCCCACTTTTGTTCTTTCTTTTGCACCCATTATGCGCCCTATTCACTTTTGTTCTGTCAATCATCTGTCTTTTCTACCACCTCGCACCCGTTCTTTTAGTACTCAGCTTTCAAGTGGACAGGTGTCAGAAAATGTGAAGACTGCCTTTCCTGTAATACACAAGCCCGTTCAGTCGGCTTACTGATTGACCACTGGTCTCTGCGTCGGTGCCTCGTGAGCCTGAGGACGGGGGGGGCAGAGGAGTGGAGCGGAGCGGAGCTTTAGCATGTGATGTGTTAGAGAAAGGCAGGGGAATTACAGAAAAATAACTACTGTATTTCAAACCAAATGAACTCAACAGAGGATGGAGAAGAAGGAATGTGTTTCATCCATCTTCCATATTTTCAAACCCTGCAGCACTATCATTAGAATTGGTATGTACTGGGAGATGTTAAAAGTGCACTACAGATATCTAGAATACAATTCAGTGATAACACATCTTACCTAAAGTGAAGAGAGCATCTCACCTCTGTGTGCTCCAGTCCCTCTTTTTTTGCCCTTGGAAGCCTCTCTGCTGACTCAGAAAGCTTCTTCTACATTTCTACATTGTTGGTTGTTAGCTTGACTAAGAGAGGAATATGGATCAGGTCAGGCCGCTTTGCTTTTGTGCTTACCCGGAATGCTTCTATTGGTTTCTGACGGTTCCTGACAATGTCCAATTTTTGTTTACTAAAAAGAATAAAGTCATCAGTCATTCTTCCTGCTTACCATTATTGTGGATGATGCGTGCTGTGACTTCAGTTTCACGTTTTCCGCAGTGAGTTGAGACGATTCTACGTTCTCTGAATCCTTCTTTTCCAACAATAAATTAAACTCAACAGTAATCTATAGGTTTCATACAAGGCTAGCTTTCTTGGAATGGATTTTCTCAGTGATTTTCTTTGGAGTTGCAAGATTTTCACATCACTAGAGCAATAAACTAGTCCCTGATGGTGGTCTGAGGAACCTCAGGGGAAAAGATCAGTAGTTTATTCTTTGCAGTTATTCTAGTTCCTGAAAGTTAACACAATGCATGCAGCATATATAAGGACGATAGTGTTTTCTTCTTCTCATCACCTTAACACATACTGGCTTATAACTCTTTACAACTATGCTCAGATATGGCTCCAAAGGGGAGAATAAAAAATCTCTGTAATCTAATGCCATTTCTTCTTTGTATTTGACACAGAAACTGGCTGCATTGGGGTCATTTTTTAGGGCTTAAACAGCAAATAAGGTGATAACATAATGTTATGTAATGATAACATATTCATGAGTAAATACATTTTCTGTAAATTCTGGCCCCCTACATGAAGGTCTAAATGCTAAAACACTAAATGCCTTAATTTTTATTTTGATTTAACTTTTTTGCCTAAACCAGTCACATTTATAGGTATTGACTTTAAAGATGATCAGAATCTGCCTTAAAAACTCAATCTGTGTAGCATAACTGTATTTGTTGAACATAAACTCCTCCACCAGGTTGTTAATATCCCCAAATTATTCAAAACCGTAGGTGTGTCCTCAATGGCAGCTGCTTGTAGACATAAATCAAAAACAAAATCTCTTTAATAAAATTTTGGGTATGATTTTTACGCTCTATACCCGGTGTAATATCCATAGTGGCTAAAATAGGCTTTTTTGGATGACATATACTGCTACTGACCTTTTTTTTTTTTTTTCTTCCATTTTAAGACATCTCTTCAGATCCATCACCTGTGTTTACACTAAGTGCTTAATTTCTAAACACAGTGTTTAAAATCTGTTGTAGCAGATGTAACTATCAAAAAATCGAGGTCATGACATGACATGACATCTGCAGTGAGGCAGGTAGAGTACAGTGGCTCAGACACGTATATCAGATTATGTGACCGTTTCTTTCGAGTCCTTTTGTGAGCGATCCACTTATTTTGTTTTCAAGGTGTGATACTGTGTGTGTAAAGTGTGTCTGAGTGGATACAATTGTGGAGTGGATACAAAAGACGAAGAATGAGACGTTTGTGGGGTGATTGAGGCGTTGCGTCTTTACAGTGAATGTGTCCCTACGATGTGTCCTACCACAGACACATTTCCTCTCCATTTTCCACCTTCGCCTCCCCTCCTCCCTCCTACTTGTCTTCTACCACCCAATGTTTTATCATTTTGCCTCTCAACCTCAAATATGAATTTTCTTCTGTCTCTGCTGTTTCATTAATGGCCTTTTCTCTGTCTTATTGGAGACATGCTCATCTTTTCCTGAGTAAATATCATAAGGGTATTAAGGCTGGAGTGCAGAACTTTTGTCTTCCCCTACTGGCAGTGAGAGTAATTACACAAACACTGTGGATGCGTATTTATGACTTATGCCCACAGGGGAGCTCGCTCAAATTTTCACAGGTCGAAGACAATAATCCATAATTTAGGAAGAGTAGCCTACATGTAATAGCTACATAGTCTACTCCAAATATTTTATTTCCAATGAGGAAAAGCTACACCAATGGTTATCTGTTTGGGATCTTATTCTCTTTTTGAATCCTTCCTCTCAACGCCGTGTTTCTTTTTTATCTAGAGCATCAAAAACTTTTCTTGGAAGCTTCTTAGTGTTTTCCGCCATACTCCCAAGTTGCTGTAGCCTACTTCGTGGCTAGGTTGCTTCCCTCCTCAGCTCTGGCAAACTAGAGCCATGTAGGGAGATCTATCTGAAGTCCACGTGAATCATGTGACGATCTCTACGTGGCTCTGTGGCAAACCAGTCATTGCTGGTTGACGTAAAACGCATGACTACCTGTGCGCGGGAATGTCACCACACACACCAGATTTATAAACTCTGGTATACCGCGAAATACAGAGAGATTTACCTGGCGGTGATAGGCTTAATCGGCATTGTGTGGACTAAATTGGCAACGGTTTGAATGTAACAGATGTTCATTTATATTTGCACTCAAGCTTTAAGGTAAATGGTATCTTTATGTATGTGCAGGTGACAGCATGTGTGCACTCTTGAAAAAGAGCGGCCTGCTGTCTGTGTTTGCAGGCAGGGTTACTGTAGGCGGTTAGGGTTTGTCTCCTGAAAGGGGCTGTTTTGAATAGGTCTTTTATATAAGGCCCTGTTTTTCCTCATGTTTTTATGTTCCTAATGGCAGGTGTCTCATTACACTGAAACCTCTCGGCACACATGGGTATGGATGAATAAATGCATCTGATCACTGATATTTTTGGGCAGTTTGTTGTTTGTTAGTCCTCACAAAAATAAAATAAAGACTGAATTTTTGTGTGTGGCATTAGCGGTGCAGTGCTTCAATTTTGGTGGTAATTTAATGTGTTTGGTTTAGTCCATCATAGAAAACAATCAGAGATGATTTTAAGATGTATTTCAGTCCTGTGTGTGGTTGGGTATCTGCCTAGGTCTTTGACATGAGTCACTAGGCACTTCATGTGACCGCTTAGCTTATGAATGAAGACAACCCCCTCTCCAGCCCTCAGTCCACTGACAAAAGGTGGCCAAACAGCTGTTGCTTGGAAACCAAAAACTGGTTACCATATTGCTATGCTGCTTTGAATCTCCCCCTCAGTCCCACTGTCTCTCTCTCAACATGTCATCCACTGATATGACATTTAATCGGTAAAACCGTTTTGGTAACCATAAATATTACATTCTATCAAAATTCAATCCTTGCATCATTAATGTAACTCTGTTAAGCAATTTTGAAAATAAATGTCCTCCTAATAAGAGAGTTTCACATTGAGTGGTTTTAAGTCATTTTCTTCAGACTTCATATAAATCACAATTGTCCTCAACTACTTCTTTACCTCTCATTTAATTTAAAGCAGATTTATGTGAGAAAAATAGATGATTTAATGGGAAAGAAAAAGGGGTTGTAAGTTTTAAGTAACCAATCCATACACCATTTGAACATATGCACTTTGCACACTTCACACACCATTGATCTAAATAAAAGTAAAACTCTGTGCTCTGATCTTCACATTAACTTTGCTATTTCACGTCTGAAGAATTAACAATAAAGAGCAAAAAAAAAAAAGTATCAGGGCTCACTGTGGAATCATAGTTTCAATACTAAAGCATTTTCTGGCAAATAAGAGCATAGATTAAGGTAAAGATGACCTAGTTTCTCAAAAGAAAATGAGAAAAAAGATCTGAACATTCAAAATGTTTCAAACAGGAAAAGGAGTGATGGCTAAAGCCAAAGATATAAAGAGTAACAGTACTTCAGTACCTATTGGGTATAACAAGATGTTTGTTCCTAGATGAACATACTGAATCATATGTGTCAGCCTAGTGTGTACTGAGTGGTGGTGGTGGTGGTGGTGGTGGTGTGTGTGTGTGTGTGTGTGTGTGTGTGTGTGTGTGAGAGAGATACTGTAACTTGTTGCAGGTATGCAGAACACAGTCCTTAGAGAAACTGATCAAACTGTTCGGATCTGATTCTGCTGGCTGTGAGACAACTTGCACCAGAAATACATACACAGCTGAGGTGGTTAGTCTACCATCCCCAGAGTCAGATCACAGGTTTTTGCACAGTGTATAGGATTGTTAAGCTAACTTTCTCCCAGAGTGCCTTAGCTTGTTAGCCAGTCTTTTGGTCCAGACCATCTGTCACGCCTACATGACCGCCCTCTATGTGTTTACAATGGCTCAAACTATTCCTCTCTATGTCTCCACTCTTGCTATTATTCACTTTCCTTCGCAACAAACAATAGACATTTTGGCGTGTTAAACACAGGTGTCACTTGTAACAATAATTATGGCTGCCGTCTATTTAGACGTGCTATCGTTAATGATATTAGTTGTGCCTGCGCTTTTTCTGCTGTATGACGAGTCAAAATGTCTGCTGTGAATAAGGTCTGTAATAGTATTTGAAGTTAAATTAAGAGTCACTACAACATTTGGTGTGATTTACAATAACTCTACTGATAATCTTCTGCCCTCACTATATGTGTAGGTGCGCTACTATGCAGCGAGCTAAGCTAACACTTCCAATAGGTTTAGGACAAGAATGCTAAATGTCAAATTAGTTACATTGTCCCTCTTTAACGGAATATGCAAGGAAGAAACAATCACCAGTGAAATACCAACATTAGTACAACACAGTAATTCATCTACAGTAGCCCTACATTCAATTCACAGTGACCTAGTTGTTGCCTTAGCAACACATTGGGACAGCTTAGGTTAACACTAAACTAATCATAGAACAAGACTAGTCAGGGTTAGGGTCAGAGGACTAGTCTAAGTCACCCAAAGAATTTAGCAACAAGATTAAGAGTCTACGGCCAAGCTAGCGGCTTTGAGCTAAATGGTAATGTCAGAATGCTAACATCTGCTAATTTGCACTAAATAAAAAGTACAACTGAGGCTGATGGCAAGTATTAACGAATTTCTGTACAAACATTCATCGCAATCTATCAAATATTTGTCAATATAAATATATTTGTCAAGATAATTCAGTCTGGACCAGTGGTGGACAGACTGACCAACACTGCCTTGGAGACCTGCTGCTAGCTTGGCTCAAAACTCATTTACCATCTCAAATTACATACAGATACACACAATAGTAATAATTAATGGAACACCTACAGATAATGGTACAAAAAGTGCATTGGAGATAAGATAAAGTGTGCTTGTCAATATTTGCCTGGTCACAGATGTGACAAAAGACTTAATGTAACAATGTCAGTTAAATACCAACTGCCATGGAACGTTGTCAGTAGAGGTTGCTATAGCAATAGAATGTTCAACTGATATCAACTGCTGGTGGCAGAGATAGTAGATAAAGTAGATTTCTGCCAGTAACCATCACCTCCCACAGATAAATACCATGTTTAGAGAATTTGACTCCTGGCTAAAAGGAAAAAAAGCAGCATGAAACTGCATGTAGACCATCACAGGCACTAAAACTCCCCACTGAAGCCACACTCTTGAAAATGGGTGAAATTAGACAAAAACCAGTTGACTCACCCCACCTATTCAGTGTGAAACTCTGGGATACACCATACCTTTCATTTGTTAATTTACAAAACACATGGATTACTTACAAACTCAGGCTTGTTAACATTTATGATGCCAATACCCTTTTGAAGGCTATTTGAATGCTGATAGTAACACTGATTTTTTTTTTCACTGAATTTTGTATCAAACTTGATGACCAATACTTTCCACAGGTTCTCCACTGAAACTCGAAATTAGGTGAAATTAGCAGGCGTTAAAAACAAGTTGACTCGCCCCACCTATTCAGTGTGAAACTCTGGGATACACTGGGCTAGAGAGGTAGGCTACTGGGTTGGCAGAGCTAAGAGGAGCGTGCAAGAAGCACTTTCATTTTCTTTGTGAAATAGCGCTGAAATATGCAGGAGCCCTGATGCCAGAGAGAGAGAGACTCTCTCGCTCTCTGCCGTGACGTCAGTCGGGTTTAAAGCTCTCCTCGCGTGTCTCTGGTCTGTCCCCTCCACTTCTCCTCCTCCTCCTCACATTCACCTTCCTCACCGAGCTGAACACCGACCAATGCTTCACACCACCCCTGCCCTGGGTGTCTGTCCCCTGCGTGGGAAGCACAACAAAATCAAAGGCTTCACCCGAGAGGGTCCGAAGGAGCGAGAAAGGGGGGGCAATCGTTGCATCCTTTTTATTTGACATTTTCCCATCGAACGTGGCGCTCTGACTTCAGCGAAAACCTCCGCTCATACCGTTTTGTCACGGAGGTAGGTATTCTAAACTTTTCAGAAATCGTGTTCCAGTATGAAAATGATTTTAAAAAGAATTGTTTATGTCTGTTGCAAATGTTTTATTTTACTTTGAAATGTTTCTCCAAACTAGCAGAGTGATCCTTGGAATAATATCCTGCTGAAGTAATCCTATGATATAATCCATAGGAATACAGCAAGACATTCACTTTTTTTTATTCCTTAGTAGATAGAAAATACTAATAATTATATAGTTATTAAGCACCACAATCACACTAAGTCTTAAGTATAAGTATAAAAAATAATTTGTAGAAGAAGTTAAACTAGGAAACTGATAATATGAATGATATTTTGTTTGTCGGTATTTAGTTTTCTATGAATAGAGTTGCTGTGACTTCAGCACCACGGACAGCTCTTGTGCTTTTTGCTGCTGCTGCGCTATTACAATCACTTTAAAAGGGGAAATCCCCCTTAAACAGAATTTAAATTGTGTCATGACGATTGAGTCAACATCTAACTAAGCTCAAAATCAGAACATTATAAGTTGAGTTCATGGTGTCTGAGATTTGTTTGAGATATCCCATCTAAATGAGTTTTAGCTGAACACAGGGCTTTCGTATTTACTCACTGTGGAGCAGCCCCAAATATGTAGATTAATCCATCACCCATTGCTACAGTCTGTTTCTTTGCTGTGCAACTCACAAACACAAATTAAAAGTGAGCTGTACAGTAAATAGCCTACTATAGAAATGACACAAATCTGTTTAGGGTGGATTTTCCTTGTAACTTTTGCATGACTCTTGCAGCAGTTGTTCTACAAATGGCTACAGCTGCTCCATTCTCATTATATGAATTTTTGCATTGGGTACTTGTGTATTTCAGTGAGCAAGTAGACTCACTGTAGCAGGTCAGTTTAAGCTTCACTTGTAGGGAATTACAAGCGAACACCCTGCTTGCGTGTCATTGAGCAAGACACCAAAACCTTACCAACTCAATTGGAGTCTAGTGAAAAGAGAATTTGCCTTCACATTGTCATTAACAAACCAATCTACTTGTCGTTCTGCTGCCTACAGGACAAAAGGACGACAGCGTGGAGAGATGAACGAGTCGCTGGTGGTGAACGACTCCTCTGCGACCCCTGTGGCTGGAGAAGCTCTCCCATGGATGGAGGCTGACTCTCCAGATCACAACGGCAGCCTGGAGTTCTCCACCGCCCCGTTAGAATTCTCCATCAACCCATGGGACATTATGCTCTGTATGTCAGGCACTGTCATTGCCTGTGAAAACGCCATAGTAGTAGCAATCATCTTCTACACGCCGACACTAAGGACTCCCATGTTTGTGCTGATTGGGAGCCTGGCCACAGCGGACCTGCTGGCCGGCATGGGATTAATCCTGAACTTTGTGTTTCAGTATGTGATCTCCTCTGAGACTATCAGCCTTATCACTGTAGGCTTCCTGGTGGCGTCCTTCACTGCGTCCATCAGCAGCCTTTTGGCCATAACAGTGGACCGTTACTTCTCCCTCTACAATGCTCTGACATACTTCTCAGAGAAGACACTGCAGTACGTACACCTGATGTTACTGGGGACCTGGGGGGTGTCACTGTTCCTGGGCTTGCTGCCGGTGCTCGGCTGGAACTGCCTGGACGAGCCGGCCTCCTGCAGCATCGTTCGCCCTTTGACCCGGAGCAACGTTACGCTCCTGGCCACCTCCTTCTTCGTCATCTTCGTGCTCATGCTGACCCTCTACTTCAAGATCTGTAAGATAGTGTGCCACCACGCCCACCAGATTGCCCTCCAGCAGCACTTTTTTGCCACGTCGCATTACGTGGCCACTAAGAAGGGGGTCTCCACTTTGGCCATCATCTTGGGGACATTTGGTGCCAGCTGGCTGCCCTTCGCCATCTACTGCCTGGTAGGCGAGAGGGACTATCCATCAGTGTACACCTATGCTACACTGCTGCCAGCCACCTACAACTCCATGATCAACCCCATCATCTACGCCTATAGAAATGCAGAGATCCAGCGCTCCATCTACATGCTTCTCTGCGGCTGCTTTCAGGCCAACAAGGCATACAGGTCCAGGTCACCAAGTGAAGTCTAAAAAGACTCTATGGCTCTTTTTTGTGTGAGTGTATGTGTGTGTGTGAAAAGAGAGAGCAACAAGACAAACCATCCCATGACCATTGACAATCTGCTTACAATTGACAGTGAATGCTTTACAAACACAAAGCGGGTGTGATACTAGGAACGTGTTTCTCATGCATACTGTATCTGCACTTTATTATGTCTCAACAAAAGTTAGGATGAGATTTTGGACATGCTGTGAACAAGAAACTTCTGTGAAAAAGACAAAACAAACTGTGAATGTACTTAAATGAGAAAAGGAATGGAAAATCTTGCACTTTAGTCCGTGTTTTTTGAAATGCCAAAGCAGTATTGTATAGGCCTTATTGTGTTTAAACGTTTGAACTTGTGAGTACCGTTCTCTTTTGTATGGTATTGTCTTTGATGTACATTTTCTACACGAGGAATAAAGGAATAAAATCCAGCTGTGGCTCCATCACATGTCTTTACTGTAGCACGTTTCTGTGAAGGCGGTTTTGCATTTCACCTTACCGGTTTTTGTTTTTTACACCCTCTTCACCTCGTTCCAGCCTCTTCCTCCGGAGCGCGGTTGGGTCTGTTTGAAGAGACTAATGGCACATTGAGAAAGCAAGTACCTTGCCCCGGAAAATAGCTTAAATTTACACCTAGACACATTTGAATTCTGTTTGCTCAGTCTGTGTGTGTTGTGTTGTGTGTGTGTGTGTGTGTGTGTGTGAAAGAGAAAGAGAGCGAGTGAACGAGACAGACAGATATAGAGAGATATCACAAACGTGTGAAAACATGTGCCATGTGGTCAAGTGTGCTTAGCAGTTTTGATTACCTCCCCCTCGGGGATGAGTAGGTGTAATGTAACCTTGTAACCTGGTTGCATTGATAAGATATGATGCACTCTACTGTGTAAGCGCAGGGCATGAAAAAGGTCGTTTTAGACTTTTTCCTTAGCTCTCTCAGCATCTACAATTATGACTGAGGAGTAAAACTACTGCAGGCACGTGTATGTGTGTGTGTGACAGAGTGAGAAGAGTGATGATAATAAGTCTGTCTGCTCCGCCTGTCAGCTGCACTGCACAGACTCTGAATTAACCTGACAGCCTCAGCAGCCACAAACACAACAGTTTATCTGCCAGACTGTTTAAACAGGTAGAGTTTGAGGGCATCAGAGCGCCACACAGGAACGAGAGGACTGTTGTAGACCAGGAGACCTGCAGGTGTGTTTGGATGCATAGACAGACATCTTCTCCTTGTAAAAGTGTTTAACATGCCAAGCTGACATCAGCGCACCGCCCTAAATGTTCAATGAATGTTTTACTTTCAGAATGCAAGATTATATAAACCCATGAATAATACATGTCTACTAACATGTATTAATTAACATTCCAGTTGAAATGACAGGAAGGATGTTACTTGATTCTTGGATATTAAGCAACATCCACAGTGGATGTGAAAACAAGCTTCATGTGATTTTGAGGTGAAGACGATGTGTCACAATAGGAAAAAACACAGGTGTTAACTTATAAAATTAATGTTGGCTGAATCCCATTTAGCTGCTCATCATTCATAGAATCATCGTTCATGTTATCAGTAACACCCGTGCTTCTCCTACTATGACAAGTCAAAATGTCTGCTGTGAAAAAGGCCCATTTGTTAGTGTTTCATTTAAGCACAACTTTAAAATGACTACAGACATTCATGTAACAACTACAGAATCCCTACAAAGCCACAGTAGAAATGTTTTTCGTGCATTCTCTCTTGCTCTTCCTTGCAATAACTTTTTTACTCCCTCGCACACTGACTTAAATTCCCTTGTAATTATGTAATTATGTTCCCACACAATACTTACTGCATTACCTCTGAGTCATGTTTTCATAGTTTACATACACAGCTTTAACCTCCTGAATCCCAAACTGTATCAACTTGGTGAATCCTACTTTGAGCATGGCCTACATATACTACAAACAACAACAACAACAAGCAATTACTTTTATACAGTATTTGTTCAAATTTGTTTATGCACAATGGACCTTTGGACTAGATTTTGGCCCAGGACACCACTACACAAAAGAACCTTTACAGAAGATAATGATGCAGGGCCCCCTTTGTCATTTTCTGTTAGCAGTCACATGTGTGCGCTTCAGGTGAGCTCTTTTCACAACTGCTTGAATCTAAAAAAAATTTAAATAACTCTTGTTTTGTCTCTTGTTGGACAGCTCACGTCTCAACAAAATAGGGGTCACTGCACTTGCTCCTCATGTGGACTCTCAACTGTAATAATCTCCAGTTTGAAAGCTGTGAAGCCCGCAGTCAGTTTAAGGCTGATCACAAAGTGGGGGAAATGTGAGGGATGCTGGAGGCCACTAATGGACTGTACACTGAGGCCGGGGTGCTGTGAGAGCAGGAGGTGTTTGTTCACGTTGTTTTTTTCCCCACCTCAACAGATGTTACTTTTGGTCACCCACCAAAGCAGGCAACCACCTGTTTGTACACAGGGCTCATAGAGTTAACTTGCTGCGATAAGCTACAGAATATAGTGTATATATATTATAATGTATACCTGTATGTGTATTGGTAAGGCTGTTTCAATTAACTCATTTATGTTTTGCTGTAATATCAAATTGTCACCTCTGAAGTTTATATAGTGAACTTGTTAGCAAACAGTTGCTTATTTACATGTCCAGGAGGTACAGAGCAACAATAGCATTTATTATGAGTTGTGTTTCTGGCCACCTGACAAATGTAAATACAATGTTCTCACTCTCCTTTTAGATCTGTTTTTGGTCTCCACTAACTCCCGAGGGAAATATCTGGATCTTTAGCTGCTAAATGTTTGGCTATGTTCACCAGCTAGTTGCTAACAGGTAGTATACAGTGGGTTCTTAGATTTCTTAGCATTTTAGCTGAAAGCTGCCTGCTGCACCAAGCTAATTGCTTCATACATGTGGAGGTAATAAAGACACGACTTTTGACTTTTTTCTTGCCTCCACACTTATTTATTCACTTATTTACTTGCATCACTAGAGTCTGATTTTAGTAGCATGATTTACATTTCAGCAGTGCCAGGAACGCACGTCTGATATCTGACTTGCAGCTAAAAGTCCAAACAATAACAACAGCTTATTTCATAAAGAAAAAGTAATTAAATATATTTATAACTTCGTGTCATAGACTAAATAGGGGCTGGTAGCAGTGTTTGAATTATGTAATGCTTAATCAGTGCAGACCTGTGCAACTTTCCAGGCAATTACCAGAGTACACAGTCAAATGATTCCCTCATTAATAACATTAATTACAGTGGTGTAGCAAATGCTCTCCATAGGAACATTACTATTATTCAGATGGCCATCAGCTTGATGGAAAAGGCTTTGGTGTTATCAATTGTGCAATCACACAAATTGCAGGTTTTTACTTCCCTCCTGAGTTGTCATTTCATATCCATATGAAGGTGGTGTCACAGGATACAAATGGTAGAAAAAAAAGACAGACGCAAAAATATCAATTGTGGCATTAATTTCTGATCTTACTCCCCGCGGTGGTATCCAGGGGTATCCACACACACAAAGACACACACACACACACACAAGCACAGACACAAATACACACGCTTTATCTCTTGGAAAAGCAGAGACAAGCCCATATCGGCTACATAAAATCTGCTTTGCAATAAAAGCTATCATCATTTGCCTTTGCTCCTCTGCCTGTGGCCTGTTCAAACACTAGTGTGTGTGTGTGTGCGTGTGTTGGCACAGGATTGTACTTTATGAGTGTACTTGTTAGTAGCCTGGCACCTACCAGGATTTGTCATGGGTAATTTGCCAGATTGTGGGTGGGTGTGCAGTGCATGTGCTGCCTGTATGATGTCTGTATTGTGTACTGTATATGCTGCATGCATGCTGTGTGAAGGTGTGTGTGTGTGTGTGTGTGTGTGAGAGAGAGAGACCAGCCCTAAACCAGGCCCAGGGGACATTACTTCTCAGAAAAACACTGTGTGATGTGGTGACTGGGTGAGGGACATTTTTCAAGGTACAATGAGCTCAAGTGTTGAGCAACACACAGGTTTTCGCTTTGTACTGGCACTAATTACGTTTACTTTAGTAGTTCAACAACACATAAAAAGGACAGAATGACCCCTCTTAATGGAGATGTATTTATAGAAAGTAAAAAGCTGTTTTACTACTATTTCAAAGTGATTAAAATATCTGGGCAGATTCAAATTAATTCAGCCATATCGGTGTATAGGCTCTAAATGAATATATGATACATGGATGTACGGGTGAATAAGTAAACCACTGCAGGCACTGCATTATCGCTTCAGCTTAAAATGATCAAACCCCAAGAAAATCACTTTCCAAATATGGATGAACAGCTTTCTGTGCTTGTGTTCATTCCTCCAATGATTTCTAGATAAAACGTAACGTCTCAATGTAAAAAATTTTGATCATATAGTACAGTAGTCCAAACTTTTATAATCAGTTATGCCCCTAGTTTATAGCAGCTATAGGATTCAAAATAGCAGGTGAACTGGCATCCTCTCTTTAAGTGCTTTAATTCATATTCTGGTGTCTGCAGTTTTGCAGCATTTTATAAATTCCCCAGTAGTGCATGTTTAATGACAAAACTATGGAATTAGTGACAAAGACACAAATAAGCTACCTGTGTACAGTGAGAGGTTGGGATTCCATGTTATTAGAAAAACCTTTTATTTCCTATTTAGCCTCAATTTCTGCAACCAGGTCAAACTGACCAAAACATTATTTCAATTATTTAGACACGCCAGGGGCACAGTTATGCTTAAAACTGATTTTTTTCAACAAGTTCATTACAACAACTCAGGCAAGGAGAGAAATGATCACACTGAATGAAAATGTCTTTAATACTTTCCCGAGTGAAACAGGTCAATTTGACCTGGAAGATAATAAGAAATTATGAAGGCACATGAAACTGCTGAAGTTTAACATGTCAGTTTTGTAAAGTTCTGGTGCACAACTGAGCGTGGCTGCAGCCAGTTCACTTACTATCTGACACTTCTACAGACCTGTCTCTCCATTACTCACACCTTCATTCAGCCTCATTACCTACTATCAGCTTACCTTGTCTGATACACTCTCCCCATTCCACCCGTCTCTCTCCTATCTTCCCCCTCTACTTGACTCTGCTCTCATCTTCTTTTCAAGAGGAACTCCTATTTACTTATTAAGATATTCATCACCATTCTGACTACTGCGATGATGACTAATGGAGAAATTAGGTGCAGAGGGGATAAATTCAGACATGACCAGCCTAGGGACTCAGTAATATGACTTGCATTATAATCTGGGCATGATGACTTAACTCCTTACTATTAGCTGTTTTTAATGCTGGCAAATTCAAAGAAATAAGCTTAAAATACTTTCACATGTCAGTCAGGATGACAGCTGGGTTAATGCTTAAAATACAATTATGTAAATGTTGCAAGAGCAGGAGAGATTAGGAGAATTGTAGAGTTTTGTTATGCTGTAAATGTGAGAGTGTGTAAGAGTTATCTAAGGTGAAAAAAATGCATATAGTCACTGATCAAGTAAAGACAAATCAAATCTCAGCAGGTACTAGAAAGGACAAAACTTTTTTTCATAAGGAAATTTGATGACAACAAAACAAAGTTCATATACAGTCACATCTGGGGCCCAACACCTCTGATGTCCTTAGATAGTGGTGGTGAAATGTAACTTAGAGCATGTACTCAAATATTCTTTACTTGAGTACTTTCTATTTTATGCTACTTTACACTTCTACATCACTACATTTCAGAGGCAAATATTGTACTTTTTACTCCACTACATTTATCTCACAGCTGTATGGACTAGCTGGTTTCCTGAGACACAAAACAAATGATCATCTTATAAACCATGATGCGTTATTATAGATTAAACTACCCAACAGTATATAAAGTAATTAAAATTAGCTCCTTGACAAACAACAAACAACAGTGTTATGTAAAGTTTCGAATACAGGGCTTGTACTTGCATTGTGGCATTGCTACTTTTACCTAAGTATAAAGCTCTGACAACTTCTTCTATCACTGAAAGACAATACAATAACTGTACTTTACACATGTTGCCAAACAGGTATATGTGTAGAGATGTATATACAGCATACAAGACACAAACATTATATTCAAGTGAAATATGACCAAACATTTGTTCTAAAACCTTTATGATGTCGTATGGCTCAAGTGAACTGGCCAAAAAGGGCAGCAAGGAAGGTTGAAGAGAAGACCAAACAACTGTTGCAAAACTTACATAATGACATCTAACCTGAGCACAGACACTGAACCTCCACCTGCAGAGGGTCAAACATCGTTCTGCTTCAGAACCAAAAGAATTCAAAGTGACATCTGACATTTTGGTGCTCAGACAGACCTATTCTAAAATATTTTTTTTGCAAGTCATGTACTTTCATAACTTGAGGCCACTTAACACGCCGTGTCATGAAAAGCAAAACTGCTCACAAGGTCAGCATCTGACTGTGTAGGAGTACATACTCAAGCAAAAGGACTGTTCCTTTAATATATTTTAGGAAGAGCAATTGTATAGCAATTGACCAAAATTTAGACAAATTCACATTAAGTCCACAATCATGTATCGGTTGTTTTATTGTAAATGAGCTAACTTTATTACATCTAAGAGTAAATTCTTAAAAAGTATTTAAAAGTCAAGTCCATAAATTAACAACAGTTATTTGTTAGTTATCACTTTTGAAGGGCACACTTAAAATGTTTTTAAATGAGCAATCATTTCAACCACAACGTGAAAATGAACATATTCAGTGGCTATAATCATCTTTTCAATCCCACAGAAGTGTTGCATAATGGGCTTGTTTACACTTGTTTTATCTGGAGATGAGAGATTGAGAGTATGTAGGCGTGCTGTGGACTGTGTTGGTGAAAAAAAGAGTGTGTAGGAGGGAGGGCAAACAAACAATTATTTGCGGGGCTGTCCCTGTCAATTCCCACCACAAGCAAAGATCTCCCCTGTGCATCCAAAACAAAGAATCTGAAATAATTTTAATTAAAGGATAAATCTAGTTATATTCTATATATTTTTATTGTCACCAAATCCCATGAAAAGACAAAAGGTCAACAATTAATTGATCGTACTGTGTGTCTGTGTGGAAAAAGCGTGATATGCCATAGGGCTCCATTGTTGACCAAAAATTATTAAAAACACATCAATAATCTACATGGTTGCACTGGATGATATGTTCCTTTATTATGATGAACATGGGCACTGTAGTTTATTTTGAGTCAATCCCTAGAAGTCCAAATTTGTATTAATTTAGTCTCAAACAAATGCACCATTTTCTCCAGTTTGAATAACATTTACTAAAAACTACAGTGACCAGCTGTTTTAGGAAATTATTTTCTCTTTTTGAAAAATGAAACTACAGAATATATTCACAACAGTTTTTAAAGATTTTCAGTTGGAACCACTGGGATTTGGGTTGAGTACCACAGACGGCCTGCATGTTGGAAATATTTAGGAGACGGACGAACACATTGTTGGTTTTGGTCTTTCCAGTGAATTAGTAAGAAAATTATAGAATATTGTCAGCCTTACCTTTAATTATAATATAAGACATATAGGAGTCCAGAATTGGTAAATAGAGAAGGCTACAGTTTTACTTCACTAACTTTTAAATATGTCTTCATACATCTCTATGACAACCATCACCTCAATTGCACCAAAACTGAAAACTGTAGATTTTAGAATAGATAGAAAAGGTGTACTAACTGGATATGATAAGAAAACTGCCACAGGGAATCACTGCAACCTTTTACAATAAGATTGCAAATTCTTCCAAACAAATTAACCTCAAAGCTTGAAGATATACTTTTGTGTCACAGTCTAGGAGAAGGGTTAGCTGACAGAAGAGTCAAGAAAATGTTTCTCAGGCTAGAACAGTAACAGATAATTGGATACGTGGAAAAGTCATTGATTTAGACACTTTTTCCGCCTGTAACTGCATGGCACAGTTTGACCAGGGGAATCTAGGTGAAAGCAATAAGATTATTTTCCCGATTAAATCTATTTTGGTCATGAATGGGAACACGGTTAATGAAGAGAAAACTGATTCTAAGTCTTGGGTCTTTAAGAGAGTCATTATACACAAAGCGTAAGTGTAAGAATATTTTTTTTACCCACTGAGAATAGAGAGGACCATAAGACTTTATACAGTCTTGTCCTCGGACTGCCCCCCTAGCACCACACTATTCACACCATGACTATGTCATTGAGTAGTGTGGTCCCTCAACATGTTAAATCTTCTGTTGTGTTATTTGTTGATCTAGTTTGATGTTTTAGGAAGACTCACGATTTTCACTCAAAAATGACACATCCAATTATGACAAATGGGGGCCTCTATTAAAGCTTTCTTTGAATGCATTCTTCACGCAAAATAGATTTCATGAATAAAAATAAGTTGTTTTTTTTTAATTCCAATGCACTGCAGATAGTGAACCTGTGAAATACACACAAACAATACAATAAATATGCTTCCAAAACTGATAGTGTTTAATGTATTCATGAAAAGAAAAACACATAAAACACCAAATAACACATAAACACATCAGTTATAAGGACCAAACCCAATCCTCATACCCTAATCTTTCACATGTGTACTTAAAAAAGACATTCACAACATGTTTGGCATCTTTCAGTTCTTATTAGCAGATGGTTGCATGGCCAGCATGAGTATAAAAAAACATAATACATTCTTCAGGTTCATTTGCTGTAACGACAAAACATATTGTACAACTCTTGCTTAAAAAGAAAACCATATGTATGAAACAGTTTCATCCATCTAACTGCACATGTGACATGCATTGTCATACATAGTTATTCATATGTGGCTGAAAAGATAAAAGCATACTTGATTTGCACCATTCGATGAAGCATCTCTTTGATATATTGCATTAAATACAGCAATATTTCATTGGTTTATTTCTGCCATAAGGCAAACTTTATATTTAATTGGTTATTTAGGTGAAAAACTATTGTATGTCCTGTGTCACCTGCAGTAGTGTATTGTGGGTTGGGATTACACACACTAATGAATATTCAATTATGTCACATGATAGTTTAGTATTACCACAAACTATCCAAGTTCAGTGCTGTTCAGACAAGACAGCAGCCTTCTTTCTCTTTGTCTGTTGCTGCTTGCATTGACATTTGCAAAAAGCTTCAGAAAGTGAGGGAACAGGAAACTGCCTAAAGAGGAAGAGAGACAGAGGGAAAAAGAGTACAGGAAACATATTTGTGGATATGCCGACAGAGATTTCAATGAGAAATGAAGTTGCATGCCAAGAGGTCGTGGTTGGGTTCTGACTGTGCAGGATAAACCCAGAATGATGACCAGAGGAGATCAACAAAATGACACTGATGCCATCTAGAGGCAGAACTGAGGTATTTCATCAACACAGCTCCTGGCCTCATATTTTATCTCATGACAACACTGTCCTGATGTTGTTGTTCTTTTAAGAGCATTAACTGCCTTTAAGATACCAGGTGGTATCATGAGTCCTCTTCATTGTAAAAAAAGACGTAGTAGAAGAAACCGCTGATAACCAGCAGAGCGACTGATAGCAGCATGTTCTTCCGATTCTCTCCTCTTAACGTCTCCAGCTCCTTGTCTAGAAATGAAAAAACAAAACTGATGTGAAGGCACTAATGTGTGACATACTGTAGTAATGGCAGACTCAGTGTATCTACCTGATGGAAACTTTCATGACCTTTCAGGAGCAACTCTGATCCCTTCTATGAAAATTGAACCCACAACCCACAGCAGAGGACTATCATGATGTCTATATTGTAAACTTTATTCTTGTATATGCCTACAGTGATTTGCACAGTATGAATAATATGGATATAGACTTACCTAACTTTTGCACCCTCTCATTCATTATTGCCATTTCATCTTCCAGTTCCTGCCTGTGAAGCAGAAAGGATGAGGCAAGGCCAAGAGGTAACATTAGGAGGGTATTCACTCTCTGGGCAAGCAGCAAAGTGAGAAAAACATTCAAGGTGTTATCTTTGAAAGTAGAGGTGTAGAAAGTGGTCTTTTTTTGTTTTTTTTTACTGTCACAATCTCCATCATCATCTTCATCTTCCTCACCTTTCCTTGGCAGAGAGCTCCTCTTTCCTGCTCCTGAACTCTGCCCTCTCCAGGTTGTCTTGGCAACGCGCCCGTCGCTCCTCCAAACGGTCAATCTACGATATTTACAGGTGAAACATAACAGCAGTTTAGCTAGCGTGTACCACATTAACCGAGAGAGTTAAGTGACTAGACAGGACAGTGAGTGAATGAATGAAATGTGTGTACGCTGAACGTGAGATAATGTTAAGATGTAGTAGCAAGCGCGAGCTAAAGAGCTAACCTACTGGCTAGCTAGATAGCTAAAGTCAACGTTCCGACGTCTTACCTCAGTGGCGACACTGATTTTCTCTCGTCTTTTGTCTTTCTGTTTAGCCATTTTGTTGACAGCCTGGCTGAGATGTGACTGTGCGGAAGTGTTTCTCTTCTTCGTAATGTTTAATTTCCTCCTCGGAGGCTTTGCTGCCCTCTATCTGTGTAACGTTACCATTTACTTCTCGAGTCACAAATAGTTAAATAGCCTAATTAACAACACAACGTGTTATACGGCCATGCTAAGTCGTGTGAATTATTATTATTATTAACAACATCAGTCAAATTGAATTGGCACTGTGAATCAGACTGTTAGACTGTATTTCGCTCTCAGAAGTTAAAAAATGGTCATGTAGCCTTATATAAACTATTGCAGCAATAGCCTGCCTGAGTGTCCGTGTTATCTTCTAGGCTGGAGGCTGTCATCCTCCTCCTCCTCTCTGCTAGGCAGGCAGGTGAGCAGAGTTGAGAGAGCTGTTGTTGGCCGTTGTTAATCGGATTATATGACGTGAGAGGACACGACTTGATCATTTGAGAAGGAAAGGGACGAGGCCATCCATTCTCTTCTGTACTAGCCTCATTTCTTTGGGAAAAATGCCTCTCTTTATAAACCGGGACCAAATATTTGCGCATCAGGTGCACCTGCTGGAGCACAAACTGAGGGTAAATTAGAGTTTAGTGAATGCCAAATGTGAGATTGGTTTATTAGAGATTGTTCAACGAGTTGTAGTGTATCCATTGATGTTTTCCAAATAACTACACACGTTTTGTAATGTCTTTTGGCAACATATTTCACCGTGTTTTCAGAGTAAAGAGGAGCGAATACTGGAACTGGAGACAGAGAATGCCATTCTTCATTTAAGACTTGCTGAGGTAAGAAGATTTCTGCCATTCATTACTTACAGGCTTAAACCATAGACTGTATATAAAGATATACATATTTATATAAGATATTTATATACAGTCTATGGCTTAAACCTATAGGCCTCTTTGATCATTCTATTCTCTTCTATTCTGGATGAGCATGATTCTATTATATTTATTCTTTGACATCCTTAGTGGCTCAAGAAGGCTTTTGTGTGAATGTCTCATCTGAAGGACTTTTTGTGCCAAGTGTTTTTGTGTATGTTCTGCTGTAGACACTTGGCTTAAATTCAACAGGTGACTGCTCTGGGAGTTGGATCATGTGATTTAATTTCCGAGAGGCCCACTTTACATTTGATGATAATTATTGCTCTATGGAACCAAATATTCTGATGGACCGTGGAGATCAACTAAGCCTGAATGGTCCAAAAAAAAAGCAACATTCTGTGCTTTCAGTAAAAAAAAAAAAAAATGGCCCCCACCTTTTAGTTTAATCACAGGCTCACACTGGACAGATGGTTGATACTGTCTGAGAAAAATGTCAACAGACAGCAGATGTTTACTAATTTCACTTACATGCCTTACCATATTTCCTCCAAGACACAAGCTTTTAATAGACTGGTCAATTGTACGACAGTTCCTTATCCTGTGCAGTATGTTTCTGTTATATTCAGACTAGTTGTAAAGTAATATTTCTAATTGGGCTTTAAAGGCCTTTTTAACTAGACATTTTGACACATCATAGCAGAAAAAGCACAGGTGTAATTAATAACATTAACATTGGCTTGTTGGGACAGATAAAATGAGCATCATTCATGTTAGTGATCTCACCTGTGCTTTTTTGTACTATGGCAGGAAGGTCTGTTGTGTAGTCTGTAAAAATGTAATGTCACGTAATGAATGTACAAAATGTTCCCTACTATCTTTCAACATTTTGCATGCTGTGTCACATTGGAGCAAACCATCTATTAGGGAGATGTGTTACTTTCTATATTCTTAACTACTCAGCAGTTGACAAACAAACCAGCTTCACAAAAATTGTGTTAAAATTCAGTTTCACAATGAAGCATCACATGATACAAATGGGGGATAATCTTATTTCAGCTGCTAGTCATACTGTAGCCTGGCCTAAAGTAAGAATGAAGTGGCACAGTGGTGTATGTTGATGTTCTATCCTTTTTAGTGTCTGGGGAAACTCCGTCGGGACCATGAGGAGGAAACCAAGGCCCTGAACCATCGTCAGCACCAGAGGAATGCAGAGAAGATGACCCGTTCAGCCCTCGCCAAACTCCTGTCTGAGGTCCAGGTATAAAAGCACCGAGATGAATGTGTGTGTGTGTGTGTGTGCACATGGTAGTTATGAGTTGTCTTTATGTCTATTTTGTTGAGATGTTTTACTAAATGGGCATCCAAAGTCACGAAAAGGAAAGTAGTATGGTAACTAAGAAAGACACGCACAACAGACAACCAGTAGACACACACACAGTCCTACATAATTAATTTGTCCTCTCTGTGTGTTTGTGGCAGGCAGTGAAGCAGGACTTGAGTGAAGTTTTTGCAGTGTATTTGAGTTTTGCCACTGAGCTGGAGGAGCAGAGCAAGCATCTACTGGAAAAAGTGGAGCAAGCCAGCTGTTCTCTAAATGGTCACCGTGGAGACGAGGTTCAGAGTAAGTATGAGTGAGCTTGCGGAACTATGGGTTAACACAGATGCAGCATCTTTGACGTCATGCTTAGGTTAGGATTCTGAAGGGATGATTTAGGGTTACTGTTTGGCAACCAGAGCAACCTCTCATTTTCTTCTTCTATGAACTTCTGCTCACTCATCCCACCCCCTCTGTGTCTCCCTCCATTCTATGTGCTGGCTGTATCGTGATTAGGGCGTGTTTGCTGCTAATCCTCTCACACTGCCCCTCCCCTCTTCCCTCTCACCCCGCCCTTCGAGGTTGCTCAAGGTTGACTGTCTTGTTCTATGCAGACCTGCAAATAAGCTGGTCAGCGGGGCCCTGATGATTGGTGAAAATTGATCTCGTCAAATACTTTAGCCCACATAAGCCCGAGCACATGCTGTACATAATGCCGCAAGCTGCACCAAACAAAACGGCTTTTCTTGACCTTTTATTGTTGATGTGAGTTGATGGAGTTGCGGAGGACTCTAAAAATACATAATATTCTGTTTCCTGTTAGTATCAACCCCTCCGAGTTATAATTTAAACTACAGGGAGATTTTTTTTTTTTACATTAACGTTGGATTTTGTTTTCTACTTTGCTCATACTTATTTATTGTAGGGCTGTTAAATGATTTTTAACTTCATACTTCATACATGAGCTTTGTATATTTCTGTATAATTGTATATATGATTTATGGAGCTGTGCTGGTTGTGCGGTGGGTTGGTTAACCTTCTGTTCTAAATTACATATAAATGTCAACCAGATAAAGAGACGAATCCTGGAGCTGAAACTATGATTTTGAATGCAGCAACAGCACCCAGAAATGCATTAAACTACATTTGCTGGGAAGATACCAAAAATAAATAAATAAATAAATTACAGGTCCACACAGCCAGTAAATGTTCTGAAGGCTTTAAAGTAGAGAAATATTTTACAATGAGGGAAGATATTTGAGCTGTTTCGTTATGGTCTTGAGAATAATTTACGATTAAAATAATCTTTAAACAGAAAAAATCCTGGTCATTCTACGCTATTCTGTTCTGTTTATGTTCAGTCCAGTATATTCTTGAGTGTCTCAGCCTGTCCTGTGTGAATGGAGGTGTTTGGTGCCAGGTGTGTGTACATATGTGCTCCAGGATTAAGGACTTGGCCTGAATACAAAGATTTACATCAGAGAACAGATGCCTCTGGCTTTGTTACACAGACAGCCATTCATTCACTTTACACTTCTACAAATCTGACCCAGTGGCACAGTGTCCAGTGTAGATGCAGCCGGTGGAGGCTTTTCAGTGTTGATCATGTTTGTTTGTTGTCTCAAAATGAACACAACAATAGCTGAATGATGTCAAAAAAGGACACTTTTAACCTCAGTCCACGATAGGAAATTCTTCACATTTAATTTTGATAGGACTGTTTTCCCGTAACCATCTTTCTGCTCTCCCTGCCCCAGACTTGCGAGCTCGTGTTGCAGCTCTGGAGCGCTCTCTGGAGGAGGAGGGGGAGAGGTGCAGGGCAGAGAGGCAGAGGAGGAAAGAACTCCATAACACAGTGGTGGTGAGGACACATGTTTAGTGTTAAGTGTCAAAAAGAGGATGGGTAATACAGTAGGTTCATAAAGACATACAGCATATCTGACAGGATATTCACTGTCATTCTTTGTTATGCTGCAGGAGCTGAGAGGGAACATCAGGGTTCACTGCAGGGTGCGACCAGTTCTACCCTTCGACCATGTCCAGTCCTCCACCTCTGGATCACAGTGGGTCAACACGCGGTTCATCACCAGCAACATGAAATAGTGTATGATTACTGAAGTGAGCTAAAGCTAAAAATAATTGAATGCTATGCTTTTCGCTATCAGGCCTGCGTCATCAGAGGAAGTGGTCTCTGCAATCAGTGATGTAAGTTACACACACTCTTAGAATTTAATTTTTATTTTATTTTACTGCTGTTAGCTGCTTCAGTGTTTTTTGTGTTATTCCTCGTTTGTTGTTTTAAGGACACGGTGATGGTGAATTGCATAAAAACAGGGATGCCAGTGCACAACAAGATGTTTGAGTTTGAGAGGTAAAATCAAATGCTAACAAGATGCAATGTGCATTATTCTATTTTCATTTTCAGTTAATGAATGGTTACTCACTGTGGTGACTTTTGTTCCTTCCAGAGTGCATGGACCAGAGGATTCTCAGGATGCCGTGTTTGAGGAAGTCAAGCCGCTCCTCACATCTCTGCTGGACGGGTGAGAGTGAAACGATACAAAAAAGGACTACATCACAATCACACGTCACACAGCTATATTCATTAAATACTGCCCTGCGTGAATGAAGAACAGACTGAATGAAATACATGACAAATAGCTTCAGCATGAACTGAATGAATCTCCCTGCCCTGCAGCTATAATGTGTGTATCATGGCGTACGGGCAGACAGGCAGTGGGAAGACTCACACCATGATGGGATCCAAGCCGCTGGAGGAGCACTTAGGGATGCAGCAGGAGACACAGCAGGGTATTATCCCCAAGGCGGCTGCTGAGCTCTTTCGGTGAGACAGAAAGGCATTTTTTTTGTTCATTTGTTTTTGTGATATTTACAGTGTGTAATGACTCAACTCTGCAAGAAGTGAGTATGTTTCTATGCCGTGCTGAAAACCACATCTGGACTAATTTACTGTCCTTCAATCCAGAAATAAAGTACATTTAGTCCATTCATTCATAATGTGCATTGAGAGTTGAAATGGAATATAATTGGTTTGAACTTTGACCTTTGCTTTTCTTTACCATGGTTGTGTATCTGTTCCTGTGTGTGTGACCCAGGCTGATCTCTGAGAAGCCTGCAGAGAGCCACACAGTGGAGGTGTCAGTGATGGAGGTGTACAACAACGAGGTGTTCGACCTTCTGGCCAGAGATGAGCGGGGCAACGCTGCCGGCCTGCGCCGGGACGTCATCACCACCTCCTCTGGTACCAGCCAGGTCACCTCCCTCACATACGAGTGAGTACAGCCAGAGCTGAGGTGACTGTGGGCAGAAGGTTGTGTTTATTTGTACTTTTGTTATGGAGGGTCAAGAATATGAGATTTTGCAGTTAGACTGCTACATTCGTGAAATAGTTGTGTTTTTTGGAGTAGCAGTTATTTTAAAGCTCCACTAATCAATACTTTTTATATGACAAATGTATCAGATTATGTGTAATGGAAAAGTGGTCGCTTGTAGTGATGAACCCACAGAGAATTATCACCCAACTACTCCCCCTCAGATCTATGGGGCTTTATAGCCCTTTTTAGTTAATTCAGTTTTTAGCTTTATGGCCAGCAAATTCCACGTTCCAAAAACCCACTTTGCAGCTGCAGCAGGCAGAGCAAAAACACTCAGATAAACCCACTGGATGCTGCCTGCCCAGCACCAAACTGCAGAAGTTTGAGCATTTAACAAGATGGGTATTTTTCTGAAAAATTTGTAAATGGGCAACAGTTATTTGCCATAGCAACTTTTATAAGGCAAAAATATGTTATTTGTTTATTCAGCTTGTTGCAGAGTTCTTCTGTCCCCAAGAGGACAAAAAATTGTAATGATTTCATCCTAAAACTTAACAGATTTTATTGTTTGGCCACTTGGGGCAGCGAAGACAAGCTGTAACATCCTTATCAACTTTTAAGTTGATATGGTTAACTTGTTAGCAAACAGCTGCCTATTTACACACCCGGCAGACATGGAGCAAAATTAGCATTCATTTGGAGTCTTGTTACAGGCCACCTGATGAGGGGCTATGTCTGGCTCTTTAGCTGTTAAATGCTCCACTGTGTTCACCAGCGAGTCACTAACTGTGTCTGTCTGTTTGGTACTAGGCAGGTAGTGTACAGCTGCCTGCTGTGGCTGAAAACGCTATGAGAGCGCTGAGAGTGAACCAAATATTATATATATATATATATATATATATATATATCAGCTTTAAGGAATGAAATGCCAGGTAATGGTGTATGTGTGTTTCATATGTTTTACAGGCCTGTGTGTAACGCCTCTGAGGTGATGCAGATCATCAGCAGCGTTCTGAAGCTCAGGGCTCGCTGCCCCACCCTCGTCCACACCGACTCTTCACGCTCTCACCTCATTGTCACCCTCACCATTTCCTCCAAGAGCCCCAACGCACTGGCCCTGGGTGAGACGCATTCATATGCACACACACTCACAGACCCACACACATCAGCATAAATGACACCTGCTGGCCGCACATTCCTGCACTGTGACTTTATTCCTCCTTCATTCAGCCCTCAGGCTACAGAGTGCCAAGAAGGACATGCAGCGCTCCACCCAGAAGGAGTGGTGGAGTCCACGCTGTCGCCGTGCCAACCCTGCAGCCCGCCACTCATCTGATGAGCTCTTTGCAAGCTCCGCCTCCTCTCCCTGCCCCTCGCCCTCCCATTCCCCATGTCCCTCCCCAAGGCCCAGCATCTCACAGGCTCCGTTCAGGACCAAGCTGCAGCTGGTGGACCTGGCGGGGAGTGAGTGTGTCGGTAAGAGGGGCTCGATGCTTAAGGATGTTCCTTGCATTTGTAGATGTGATGGAAACATTGGTGCCTGAATGTTTTAAGATGAACCAGGCAATATTTTAACTAGAAAATGTACCCATATTAACATCCAAAATTGCAAAACAGGCCTTTAGGCATATGCCTAATTGAGATGGTGTAGATAAACTGCTGCTAAAAATGAAATTCAAATGTCAAGTGGGTACACCTCTTTGCTCTGATGAGTTCATTATCTTAAACAGCAGTGAGTGCTCCATTCAAAGCAAGCTGGAAAATTACATAATCTTTGTATTGTTTTGCATAAATCATCATAAATCTCACGGGGAGTATTGGTAAACGAGAGATTAATGACACGACATAATTGCTATGTAAGTGTTTTTGATATTTCAATTTGAACAGTTTTCAGTTACCACTTGGTGTTACTTTGAGCCGAATATGCTGCATAGTGCGGATTTAAACCTGCTCAGATACAGCTTGTATCTATTTTCTCTAAGTGTCTGAACCATGAAATATCAAATGATTAATCCACACATAAAGGTTCACAGGACAAACAAAGCTGAGGCCTTTGTAATGACCTACTTTTTACCCTTTTTTTACGCTGGAAAGAGTTCACTGAACCCAGTACAACCAAATGGCTGTTCATTGAGCAGATCGATTTAGCTTTAGGGCACATGCACATATGTGCGTTTGTATGTGTGTACCAGGTATGTCTGGAGTTTCGGGTGCAGCTCTGTGGGAGGTGTCCTGTATAAACCGCAGTCTCTCTGCTCTGTCTGACGTCCTCGGAGCTCTGGCCGAGCAGAGACCACACGTCCCCTACAGGAACAGCAAACTCACTCATCTGCTACAGGATGCCATAGGTGAGACACACACACAAACACACACACACACTCCCTCTCTCCCTTTTATGACCTATGACTCATGCATGCTGTGTCTGCTTCCACTGGAAGGACTCATTCAACTCCACGATGTCTTCATCCAGCTGAGCAATCCCACACAGTATTCTAACATCCACACATAGAAACATACCCAAACACTGAATCACTCAAAAGAAGTGAAGATGTGCTGGAAAATATATTTGTCCATACCCAAAAGGAAAAGAGAGAGAGAAAAAAATTAAATGCATGTAATTAAATCCAATCTTTCCATTGTTTGCTCAACATCCCAGTCTAGATTCTCTTCTTGTCCTTCTGTATCTTCTCCACCAGGTGGCGATGCCAAGCTGCTGGTGATGCTGTGTGTCTCTCCCACGCAGCGCTTTATCACCGAGTCTCTGCAGTCTCTGGGCTTAGGCACGCGGGCCCGTCAGGTCCAGAAGGAGCTACCACGAAGGAAGAACAACACCCTCAAAGTTAAGTGACGAGACAGAGAAAGATTTCCTCCTTTGCAGATGCTGTGGCGACATGGATCGTTTCATCAGGCATGGCAACTGAACCGATTTGAGGGTATAAGATCCATACCTGTAAATTTGTTCTTTTTCTTTGACAGAGTATGTGGGCCCTTTTAATAGACTGACAATTTAAAGTCCACAGCCTTAAACAGTATGACAATATCTTATTGCAGTTATTAGACATCTTATTTGATCAATGGGTTACTAGGTGCTGCATGCTCATTTGTATTAGCAGGGATAATCCTGCTTTTTAAACTCAAACTTTACAAGAATAACAGCAATAGTGTGATATCCTATTTCTTACTCTTAGTAGTAGATTTAACTAGGAAATTGGTTTTCCAAGCATTGTTTATATATTTTTGGTAGCATTAAATGTCTTATAGGGCTGTCTGAAGCTGCAAATACTTGAATGCTTGAATGTAAAACACATTAGTGTGTAAATAACCCTGACAATAAGTAGTTATGATTGACTATGAAATTTCACAAAAGTTAGGTAATAATAATGATGTCTAGCCCTTTTTTTCCTACTTTATATTTTTATTTCCACTTTCATTAAGCTGTAGATCATGCCAATAGTCAACAGTCCTGTATATGCAAAGGCTTTCTGACTGAAGTAGTATTCTGCTGTAAATACATTTCACTACTTGCTCCTCATGCCATGCCTTTTTTTAGTACTATGTTTATATAGTATTTATCCACATTTTGATGTATTCTGTGTCTATAACCCCCTAAGCATTACAAAACCTTTCACACGCCTTGATAGAATAGTCTCAGTAGAAAATTGTGTCAATATTACTTTAAAATAAACAGATGATATGCAGATATGTATTTCTTTCTGTATAAGTCTGTTCTAGAAAAAAATGTACTGGAAACTTACTGTCATTAGGTAATTAAAACCAGTGTTTAAATACATTGTGCAGTCCACTCTGGTTGTACACTGTCCCTTTAAAAAACAAAAAAAACAATTCATATACAGTTTATTGCTCACAAAAAGATTTCTATACAAACTACTTCCACTGTGGGGAATTGTTCCAATAAGCTCTCTGCCACTGTGTAGATTACAGCAAAGAGGAACACATACAAAAACACATCAGCATTAAGGCAACATATTATTTTTTAGCGTTTGTTTTACAGTCAATTATTTGGAGCAGGTTGGTATTCTGCATGAGCAATGAGCATAATTCAAGCAGAGAGCTGTATAACTGAGTGTCCAATGTGGCAAAAGCCATCAGCGTGGTGCTAAAGTACACCAGCTGATGATTATTTGCAAAAGCTATTTCAGGTTTGTTGACTACAGTTTAATGTTGGATGAAAACAAATCAGGCCATTTCCTCCAAGGTGAACCAGTTGAACATCTTCCAAGCATGAATAGAATAACACACTGTATCTGGTAATTAAATCTCTTTTTCATCAGCTCCCCTCAGAAACACACTCACACTTTTAATAAGCCTCCTCCTACCAGCGTGCTGCAAACTGCGATGAGAGCTCTGCACAATGTATTGAAGTTTTAATCCACGCATTCCCAAAGCTGACATGTTTTCGAGACGAAGATGTCATGTTGCCACCCTGACATGAAAGCTGAAATGCCCAAAGCGTCTTTTGAAACTGCAGGTTTAGAGGATAAAGAGTGACGGGACAAAAAATGAGAGTGACAAGATGATAAACATGAAAAACTCCAGGAGCATCCTCTGTTTTAAAGAGACGACGGGAGGAAGAGAGGTGAGAAGACGAGGAGAGTGAGAAGCGGAAAGAAACTAGAGAAATAGGAGTATAAGTGAGAAGGAGACAAGAGGCAAACAGGAATAGAAGGTGAAAGTGTGACAGCACATGAAACTGTGAACTCAATTTTTACCTTCACTTTTTTATCTACATCTGACAAACTAAATCTGAGACTCTTCCACAGGTCCAGATGTGGATCCTTTTGGGAAAATCCCTCCAATAAACTCCAGGGCCCTGTACTTCGTACATGGATAAGTGAGTTAGCTTGACTTCACTTTTTTCAGTTCTTCAAAGCTGGCTTAAAATGTATCTGGAGCTATAAGGTGAATCATGGCCAAGACATTTTAAGGTGAATCATATATGAAATAATTATCAGATATAAATGATCTATTTTCTTTAAAATATATTGAAAAATTGTTTACGATTGTGATTTTAGATGAGAAACAAGTAACCAGTACCAGTTAAATGCCTCTACATGATAAAGTACACAATAAAATAAAATACGAACCAATTCAAATTTCGTTTTTACAGCCCTCAACTAAAAGTTTCACTGTTAAAAGACGAATGGAGCCAGAAAACAAGACATTTAACTGACATTATGATGATGATTTGTCATTTGCAGCCCACATTTTATGAAACGTATTTGCATCATACATACAGACAGGACTGCGTTCTTCAAACATGGCTACATTACTCCAGGCTTTGATTTGAGATTACTTAAAATGTAAGTAAAATTGACTCAAACTGATCAGGTATTATTTGTTTCAGTCCAACTGCATAGAATTTATACGACTGATGCCACATTTCACATTTGTGTTCACGCCACAAATCCCCATCAAAATAATTAATAATTAATTACTGTGTTTTCTGCTTGCAATAACAATGATAAACATTGAATTGAATATACTTCTCTTGCTCATAATATCCCAAACTAAATTAGGATTGGCTCTTTTGTTTTTAACTGAAAAGATTTTTGTAGCTTTTTATCATTCTAGATATTTAACTATTTAGTGTGAAAATGTGATTATGACAATTACACAGACTGATGATGATTTGTCAATAATTTACATGTTCTTATCTAATATAATTATGGCAACATGATTCTGCTGGTGCCCATAGTGAAAAGAGTAATTCATATTTAAAATTGACCTTGTGTTTGGGGTTCACCTTGAAAAGTCTTGGTCATGATCTAACTGTATACAAGCCTGTACTTGAACAGGTTGGTGCTTAATGACTTGTTGCTCAGTTATCCACATATGAAGAACAGGGCAAACTCAGCTCTACAACAACAAACCCATAACATTTTGGGCTGAAACATAACATTAGATTTTTATTAATTCAAGCAAACTGTTACAGTCAACAGTTACATAAGTTACATGGTATACAGTATTGATCTAATCTTTTTCTTTTTTAAACCAGGGTTTCTGTCCCCCCGTCCCTTTTTCCCCCCAAACATAGAAACAGCAAATCCATACAAGCGCAGGCAAGTAAGTAGTAACAGCACAATACATTCATCAACTCAACGATAGGTTTTGTACGAACAATAAGGCAAGTAGAAGAAAGAACAAACGAACAAACGGAATAGGATGGCAGACATTTTCTTTGAAATGAGCCAAAACAAGGCATAATGTTTCCTTCTCTTTCAGGCCTGAAGGCAGTATCACACAAAATGTATTCTTTTGAACAGTTGCTGCTGTAGAACCAAACGAGGTAAGGCTTCTCGTTAGTGGGCATGTACACAGTAAAGGGGGGACTGAGGGAAAAGCTGCCTTCAGTGGTGTTGAGTGGTTTGTACCTGGCGTTGGTCAGACTCTCATCATCATACCTTCTCAAAATTCAAAGTTTTCCTCAGCACACTGAATATTCATGAGGGACACTAAGAGAGGCAGGAAATCTCATGTACATCTACAGCATCTAATCACTTCCAGTGTCCATTTCTATGGCAAGTAACTTGAGAAAAGAATGGGAGCTCAATATACTAAAAACCAATGGCTCAGTGTTTCTTTGACATTGCCTGATGTCAACATGAGCACAGGTGGCTCCTTAGAACCTGGACAGACAAAAAAGCTCAATCTCTTGGCATACATTTCCCTGGGGTGAAAGTTAGATGTAAGTGGATGGATATGCACACGTGTGGCCAAAGCAGCCATATGCTTCTACTCCTTCATTGTCAACCATACAGCAATCATCACATAACATACCAACACAATCTTTTGCTTGTTCTAAGTGGTAAAGTCAGTCCTGATAACAAGAGAGAAAACTAAGACAACCCAGCTGGTGTTCACACTGAGTGACTGTTCATGTAGTGGTCAGCATCAGCAACTACTGGCCTGTTAAACCCCACAAATGTTTCATCAGAAAAAAGGTAAATAAAAGACGATAAAATAAAACAGCATTCATTCAATGCCATGTTCAGCCACCAGGTGGCAAAACGGTGCTGAGAACTAAGGATAAATGCAACATGCCTTCATTTTTTCCTTTTTCTATTTTTTTTTTTTTTTTACATCGACGTACAGATAAGAAACAAAAAGAAGTGGTTCCTCAAAAAAGTTATTTTCATGTATAACAACAGTAAACATGGGGGATTTCATCACAAGAAATCCAGCAGAAACAAGGTCGTGTGGTAGTGCAGAAAAGAATGAATGTAAAAACTTCTCTTGGAACACTAGAGACAGACGAGAGCGACGTGGAGATTCTCCTCCCAACACAAACCACAACGAGACAGATATGACGAGATAAAAACGCTCGACAGAGGAAAAGCGGGCAACAACGATGTTTCGCTTCTTTCCAGAGTACAAAGGACTCTTTGATGGCGAGGTGTGGGTTCGGGGGGGGGTGTGCACCTGAACACGTTTGTCCTCTGCCGCCAACGCTGCCTCTTTTTAAATTTTTTTTGCATCTCTCTAATCGCCATCACTCCATCCAGTCTCCTTCGTCAAACTCGGACTCGTCCTCGGAGTCAGAGTACTCCACAGCGATGCGGCGTGACAGGATGGTGGCCACGTCATTTCCCACACGCTCATGCTTAGCCTCTTGCTCTCGCTGCTCCTCCACTTTCCGCAGCTGTATGCCTGGAGTGGGAAGAAGCAGTAACAGGCAGGGAAAGACTTTAGTTTATGATGATGTAATGGGATGTCTTCAGATTGTTTGTTTTGTCTGACCAGCAGTTCAAAACCCAAATATATTCAATTCACTATCATAGACAATTAAGAAAATCTGCAAATATTCAAATTTGAGAAGCGGGAACAAGTGAATTTTTGGCATTCTTGCTTAAAATGACTTATCAAACATTTGCAGATTAGTTATCTGTCCATCAACCAATTGATTAATTGACACATTTTTCAGCTGTAATTTCACAGATCTGATGTATTTCTTAAATAAAATGTTGGCATCAAACAAAATACACACTTCCCCCTAAACTGTGAGCATGCGCTTTATCCAGAGGAAGCATGACTGTTCTGCTGGCTGGGGCAGTTTTCAAACATTTCTGGTAAAACACGACCCACCTTTTCTGATGGCTTCCAACAGAACACTGCGTGCATCGCTGATGGGTGGCAGATTGGCTGGATGGTGCCTCTTGGCCCCCATATCGTGTAAGGTGTGGGGCGGCGGGGAGGCCATGGCTCCTGCTGAGGGGAAAGCCGGCACAGGTGGCGGGCCTGACAGACAGGGCGAGGAGCTCCGTGCTCCGGGGAGGGGCAGAGGAGGAGGCGGCGGGGGAGGAGGCAGGATGGTGCCGTCCGACTGGGTCCCACAGCCCATGGGTGGGCCCCTGTCCAGGACCTGCTGGAGACGGGCTGGGGAGGAGGAGTGTAGGGGAGGTGCCACGGGTGGAGGGGCCGGGTGGAGCACACCTGGGGCAATCTGGAGAGGAGCAGGGGGAGGCGGGATGGCTGGGGGCTGCTGCTGGAGTGGTAGAGGAGGAATGGGAGGAGGAGGGGTGCCCCGCAGGCCTGTGGAGGGTAACGGGGGAGGTGGAGGGGGAAGAGGGGGAGGCGGTGGAGGAGGAGTGTTGGAGTTGAGGCCTGCTGTCCGGGCTGGAGACTGGGGTCTGCTGTCGGAAAATCCCGAACTGGAACTAGAGGGAAGAAGAGAGAAAGAAAGAAAAGGAGGTCATGACGGGGATTAGAGTGCTGACAAAAAGTTTCAATCAATGTGAAAACGAAATAAAAGTGTCATCTTACATGTTTCCTTAGTATTCTTATGATGCTGGGACCAACTAGCTCTACACTTCTATTCAACAACAATGCTGTTTCTTTGTTTCTATCCATCTACATGGATGGGGTTATCATCAGCTGGTGAGCATGCTGACATTTTGCCTGAGACGTGCAGCTGTATCCTCAGTCTTTTAGCGCGATATAATGTATGTAGCCATCAAGTGAATATTTAAGACCCCTTTAACAAGATTATTGTTTTAAAACAAGTCAGCTGGAAACATTAAAGAGTCATCCGCAGACAGCGTTTTCAACAAACTCATGGAGCTAACGTAGCTGTCATTTCAGACAGCTGTAGCTGTCTCAGACAGTTCGCCGGCTAGAAATGCCTGCGTTTGTCTACCTCTGTCTGAAGTTAAGCACCCATTGTTTCAAAAATCTGCCATTGTTATCACTGTAAACTGCATATGTGCCGTGTGAAAATGAAATGCTTGACAAGTGTAGCAACAGTAACTAAGGGGGGGCGGGGCTTAGTGAACTCAATTCACAAGTGTTGCTGAAGAAGTGCATGTGAAGATCGAAGTTTGTTTTGCTCTGTTATGTTTCCATCTTTTCAGTGGAACAATGTGCAGCAGGTCACCTTACAGTTCATGTTTACAGAGACTAACACTGGTGTGAGTAATCATACATACATAGCTTTTTGAAATTGCAGTGTTGTCAGAGAGGTTTAGATGTTTGGATGGAGTGATGATGTCCCTGCCACCAGCCCACCATGCCAGTGAATGTCTACCTGAATGTCACTATGCCAAATTAGAGGGTAAAGGACGCTGCGCGTCAGAGAGGAGTATTGGAAGCATAGGCCATCTAGATCTTACTGTAACTTGAACATTAAAGACAGACTGTTATCAGTATTGGCCATTAACTGATGCTGAAGCTATGTGGGTGGATCGAGCTACTAACCACAACGCTGCAACACAAAGGCCGACATGTTTACAATCAATTTTCTTCCTACGGAGAAAATTGCTACAGACAAAAAGCACAGCGAGGGAGAGAAAGGGGAGGAAAATACTGTGAGTATTTCCGCCAAGCACACTTGAAGCTGTATCTGTACCAATATCTACTTAATGTGCTACATTAAATGTGGAGATGGGGTAAAGTGAGAAACGATGATATACGATGACGACTTATAAAGGAAGAAACACCAGAACCAAAGGTCAGAAAAAGACTGAAAAGTAGAAGTACATAAAAACAGGTGATAGACGAAGATGGGGAAGAAAGAGTTTGTGAGTCAAAGGAGAAGATAGCTGCAAGGACTTCTGCAAAAATCAATGAGATATTTCTCTGGTGCTGCAGCCACAACCTTAATCATTCCCTCTGATCTCTCCATCCCTTCAAACCGTGACATATGCGGCAAAAGTGCGCAGCAGAAAAACAACCTGTAATATGCTCAGTGGCCTTAACACTTTATTGATCCTGCCCTTCTCCGAGCTTGGTCCTTTTTATTTTAACTTTGGTCCACAAAACCCCCATCTACCCATCCATCTAGCACTCCATCCATCCCTTCTTCTCTGTGTTTTTCTGCTGAGCTCTGACAGAGCGAAAAATCCTCGTCCTCTCAAGCAGAATTAATACTCACAAAAAAAAAAAAGTAATGGAATGCCACTCACAACGACCAACTGATCCGTAAGAGAAAAAAAAGATTAAAAAACCCCAAAACAAAGCAGAGATGGGGATGGGATGCGTGCTGCTTGTGAATCAGACACAAGGTGAAATAGTATTTACAAATGATTCTTCACACTTGAATCTGCTTGGAGCATCAGGTGAGCAGGCTTAACTTTTTCAGTCCAGTAAGTTGGAAATCCGAGCTACAGTAACTTTCTGGCAATGTGGGTGAGGTACTAAAGGTTTCCGAGGGGACATAAAACTGAGGTTCTCCTGTCCCACCTGATTACAGAGGGTGGCTTGATCTCTCCCAGTGGGTGCATAAGAGGTGGAGGCGGTGGAGGGTCGTGGGGCCGTGAATACATTCTGTCCCCGGTACGGTTCAGCAGCTCGTTCATCTGGCTGTAGGGCAGCGCCGCCAGCGAGAAGGGCCCGTCCAAATGTTCCATGTACGAGGGAGCCCTGAGCAGAGAGATATGTTTTCATTTTCTCACTTGTTTGATTCCCTTGCTGATTTTTGTTTTTATTTACAGGGTTTGCACAAAGTTTGGAAAGTTTGGAAAATGCTTAATTTTAACTGTTTCAAGGTTAGGGATTCAAATATGCTCCTTAAAAAAATGCTTAATTTTCAACATAATCTGGTGTTTCATCATCTACACAATTACACATGTAAACCAAAAATCTTTTAATATTTGAAATGAAATTATCCCGTCGTCATTTATTTTTGTCTCCTAGCATTATAGTAACAAGATGTGATGATAAAGGCTTCGAGAGTCTGGAAAATGTTGGTTTAGGTACATTGAAAGTGCTTTAAAAGTGCTTGAATTTTACTCTTAAAAAGCTGTACGAACCCCGTGTTTAGTGTCTATTGTCATATTGTATTATCACCTAACACCTAGGTAACCTTACCTGCACAAATAATTTTTTCTGTTAGAACTTAAACAAAGTTAGCTAAACACAACAATAGACACACTGGCTATGACTACTGCTCATGCTACATATAGAATAGACCCAACTGTTTTACCTTATGGCCCCCTTGTGAAAGAAACACCATTGATACTTGAATGTAACCTTCATTCACATTCACCATGAATTTTACCTATCTGAGTGAGTTTTTGATATGACACACATGTCTATAGGACTTTATGGTGTGCAAGAACTTTGTAATTGTTACCCTATGGCCCCTTACATTAATGCAATATCTACTTGTGAGCTTTCGACATATATTTCACTGTACATGTCAATAAGCGGTGAGCACTTCCACCGAAGAATTACTTTTCCCTCATAAGCTTCCTAGATTCATTTGAATCCTGTTTAGAGGCTTGAAGAGGTAGAAAATCCAGTATTTCACGAGAAAAAAGCAAAGATGCGAGAAAAGTAATTAAAAAAATGAATATGATTTTGTGTAGCAGAGCTGTGTTTTTTTCTTCTTTCTTGTCCTGTAACTCATCTTACAGGATTAAGATGATTTACCCAGTTTGGGAACTATTATAACAATGCTGATAATGTATCAACAAGGTTATGGATGTAAATGTTCCTAGCCAATATACAGAGGTGGTCTAAGAGTTATGGTGGTGCACGCAGGGTACAACAGTCTGCTTATTTTAAATCAACAAACTGTGTTAAGAAAACCATCTTTTCAAGAAGCAGCTCAAAATAAACTCTGCTAAAAGTAACACTAAAAATAGTCCCAAATTCAGAGTTGAAGATGGGAGGTAATTAGGAAACATGTTCAAACTTGTTGAAATTCTTTGAACTTTTATATAAAATTAGAGATGACATGATGTTTTTCTTAGTGAGTCTGTAGACCCAGCATCTGATCTAGCTATTTGAACATGGAAAAAATGAAATGAAATGCAGAAAGTAGCATCATATGTGGCTGTATCACACAGGTCAAGGCTAAAAATCGATTATTCTACGATGGATTAAGTTACACAGACATTTACAGTTGATCTGCTTCTTTTTAAATGGCTTACACCAGTTGGGTTTGATCTGGTGCTGTATCTGGCAGCAGATATTTTTATTTATGAGAAAAAAAAATGTAAATGTGCCTCAGCTACAAAAAAACAATTCAGACGATGTTTTGTCAGTAATGCTGGGCTGCTCTCACGGTGCAGGCGAGTCTGTCCATGATAGACACTGTTGCCATTTGCTCATAACATTAAGGAGCATGCATTCACTGTGGTATCAATTTACCTGACGTCCTTCCTCATCTATACTTGGAGAAAAGATTTCAGCTATTCATGGCACTGACAAATCCAAGAAAACCACCAATTTGCATAAAATCTTTTCTTATTAATCACACTGACTGGCAGGAAAATGATTGAGTATGAGTGGCATTGGAGCTTTGAGGCATAATAAATGCAATCACCACTGTGAGGAACCTTAATCATCGCCGTTGTAGCTAAATTGCAAGAACTCACTCAGTGGAGTGGGCACAATTTAATTTTGTAGATCGAGCAATTACATCCTGCTGACAAATCCTTGTTTATCCAATCAGTATTTTTGAAGCTCATTGATATTTTATAATAGAAGTTATACTATACATTCTGTATTTCAATGGTTGCCAGGATGTATGTGCATCAGTTAACACCTTCTGGTATCTCATAACACGCAATAGCACTCTTAAAACCTGGTGGCGATAGGTTAACTTTTCGTATGCCTAAAAGCAGACCTAAATGTTCCTCTCTAAGAATATTGACCTAGTTACAACCAATTTCCAACTCCTGAGATGTGTGATAAACACTGGACAACCACCTTCACATACCTGTTGTCGTGGTAACCTGCAGATCCGTTGGCCTCTCTGTGTTTATCCTCAGGTATGTCTTGGGCAAGCTCTGCACCCAGTGCCAGTTTCTGCCACTCCTTTTTACGATCGTGAGGCACCCGCGGTACCTTCTCCTGCTCCTGTGGACGGTCTATCGCCTTCATCTTCGGTAAGGAGGGTGAGGAGGGGCAGAATGGGATGGTGGTGATGATGATGATGATGATGATGATGATGGTGATGGTGATGGTGATGGTGATGTGAGAAGAAGTGGTTAGAGGGAGGAGGCAGATCAGGAGATGTTGGGAGATGGCGAGAATCAAATGGAGGATGAACCCACCAAGAGATGGTTTGTGGATGGAGGAAAAAAAGAAAACGGTAAAAGGAGATGAGAGGGAGAGAGAAGAGGTAACAGATTAGCTGCTGTTAAATAAATTATATTTGTCATCTTCTAAGACAAAACAGTGACTGCCTGTTACACCATAACAACAGGCGAAGGGGAGATTTGCAGTCAGAGAGTAAAAGAAGCATTTTATGACTGTTCACACAAACAATTACATACAGATTTTAAACATGGATCTAAGTTGCCCCCTCTGGCCTTTTACACTCTGCTGCTACACCCTCTTTATTTAACAGTAAATACAACATAAATACCCACATACCAAAGCCTCCCTCTTAAACAGTTCACCTTAATTTTAGATAGCAGCTACTGTCAGATCATCTTTGTGCGATTTCTATCTGTCTTAAACTAAGTGATGAGGACTTTTCAAATAGACAGTGTACTGAATTAGCTCTCTGAAGAGACAAATCACAGAGATGTTTAAGAAAATACTGCCGTACAAGTTTGGGAGCAGGGAGTGCTCATTGACTGACTTGGACCAAATCAAATGATCATACGATCATATATTTTTACTGAAGGAACTCAGAAAGTAGTAATACAGTGACAATTCGAAAAGGTTTATACATCTTTACTCAGGTCCATCGACAAACAGAACTCCCTGCCAGCATGACTGACTTTCAACACACACACGGCTGTAAAGAAACTGAGCAGCGAGCTGCTGTAGCAGAAATCACACACAGTGTTTTGAAGTAATCGCCGTATTTTCACATACCTGCCCTGGAAGGTCTAAGTACCTATAGACCTGATCATACATGCGGGGGTCCTGCAACTATAAGAACAAAAACAAAAACCACAAGAGAAGCGCCAGGGGTGAGGGGAGGGGGTTCAAAAAAATCAACACGGCACAGGACTGAGCACAGCACCGCTGCACACAGTCAACAGGGACAACAACAGAGCGGGCGGTGAGAGAAGGTGGGACAAAGGGGAAAGAGGGGAAAGAAAAGTGCTGTTAAACAGAAAATGACAACGTGCGCAGCTCGGGGGACGTCACAATGCAGGTGGGACGCAGCGGCACACGCAGTCCAGTGCAAACACACACAGTGGGAAATAACAGAGCCAAGCTTCAGCGCGAACAGAAAGAAGACTGAGGTAGAAAGAGAGAGATCTCACTGGAATGAGAGGACAAACTACAAAGGTGTGTTTCTACAGGTGGGGGAAAACTTTGAAACCAACAACAGCAGCTCACCCTGAAGAATGGCATGCAAAACAAACACACACACACACACACACACACACACACACACACACACACACACACACACACACATGCTGGAGTGGACTCAAAATAATACATGACAGGTTAAAGCACAAGAACACTAAAATGAAGAAGGGAGCATTTAACAGTTCAACTAAATACTGATATGGATGAAAGCACTTTCTCAATCAGTTCAGTTATCCTGAGCCACTTTATGCATTCATATTAGAAAATAATATGCAATTCTGACATAAACAATTCAATTAAAAACACATTTTGTACCTATATATTTTTAAGCAAAAGGCTGGTGTCATTCTGTATTTTTCTTATTGTCAATAAATCCCATGAAAAGACTAAAACCAGCAATGGGTTAGCAATATGTTAACTTCCCTAGCCTGCCTGTGGCACTCTGGTTTCATACTGAAGATGTAAATCAGAAAAACAGGTCACACATTTAGTTTCATTTTTAAAAGAGCTACATGATCTTCTAAAACAGCTGGGCACTGTAGACTAGCAAACATTACTCAAGCAGCAGCAAGTGGTGCCTTTGTTGGGGACTATTTTCAGCTGTGGATTGAGTCAGGATTCAGACCAAAAATATCCAGGGGGCTGTTATTTAAGGTACTGGTAAGACAGTGAAATAAGATCCAGGAAAACAATGGGGCTCTATGGCACAGAGGAATAAGATACATCAGGCAACACCTGTCAGTAGGATCAACTCATTGTTGGTTTTAGTCTTTTCATGGGATTTACTGATAAAAAGAAAAATACAGAATGTCGCCACACTTATCCTTGGTAGTGATAAGTGTAGGTCATTATAAAATCAGGTATTACGCAGGCTGTAGTTCAGCATGGGTGATGTTTAACACAATCTACACACTGCTTGTACACAAACACATGACATTTTCTCCCTGTTGGCTTTCCAGTTTCTGTGGAATCAAACAATTATTGCAATCCTATTTTTAGTAGCAGAAACACCAAACAGTTTGTTTGTGAATGTACACATTGTGTGAATGTGGTGGTGTGTCATTTTCCCCAGAAATGTTTCTAGGCAAAGTAAAGAAAAGGCCTCTGAAATATAATTTCCAGCCTGCGACACTGGGACTCTGCATTAAAACCCAATACTAATCGATTTCTTTCATGTCACTTAGATCCTCCAGGGTGGCCTACCCTGCTTATCCAATAACTCTGTGTGTGTGTGTGATTCAACACAACGTGGGTTGTGGACAGCATCTCCTCTGGTTTGGCTAAATGCTGCTGATCTGTGGCTGGGCCGCTGAGAGTGAGCATGGGAATAAATCCTAATGGTAATGCACATTGATTAGGTTCTGATTCATCATGGCCCATTACCCCTGATGAGCTATTGGCTGAGTGGTAGCCCCCGTGCTCAAACACACACGCACATATTCAGACAACCGACCTCCTTCTACTCTGCTCCTGCACGTTTATATATCATGAGACATCAATGCATCCTGACAACACTGTCTGCTGATGCTGAAGGAGCTGCAGCAGAAGGTCAAATATTTTAACTTATCGTCCTCTGCTATTTTCCAAACTGTGCCGAGTCTCTAAACTTCAGCAATTTCTGCCAGATAATTTGGAGGATTAGCTTTAGTCGGCCCAACCTCTGACTTCCTGAAAGGTCTGCAGTCAGCGTGTCTTGGCAATATTTAAAGAAGCATTACAGAGCACATTTGCAAAAAAATAAGTGCGCATACGGCAATACTACTCAGAGGTTTATAGACTTATCATGGGATTTTGGTTTTATTGATATTACAATGAGGAGCGGCAGGAAGGACAGGTGGTAGACAGATAAAAGGGGCAAGGAAACGGGTAAAAAGCCAGAGTCAAACACATAATACCACCAGACAACCATCTGTCCAACAGAGAGCCTCACAGAGTGAAGCTTTTAATGCAGCAACATGAATGTGAAAACAGCCTGGAAACAAAGCAGAGTAAAAAGGGAGGGAGGTACACTGTGTCTGTATATGGGAGAAAATGAGAAACAGTGCATCTCTCTCTCTCTCTCTGTCTCTCTCTCTCTCTCTGTGTGTGTGTGTGTTTGTCACAACCATTATAAATGTAGCTAATTTAAGAGGGCTGTGAGCCTCTGCTAGGTCGCCATCCTTCATCTGAACGGACTGGTACTGGCAGAGAAAGTGTCGCTGTGTAAGCACTGTGATTGTGTGCAATACAGCAGTTATAGATTCATGTTATGTACAGAATGCATTCTCACGTGTCTGTGTGTGCATATATTCATACTCACTTTTTTTTTATGTGTGGGTACCTGTGTGTCTCTGTATGTTTGTGTGGATGTTCAATGTGCCAGACTCAGCAGAACTGCAGCTATGTTACTGGGTAAATAACCCCCACAGGGAGGCCCGCAGAGGCACGTGGCCACTGGACCACCTTGCTGCTGACAATAACACAAACCCCCTCACACAAAACACACACTAGTACTGCTGCTTATCTATTGGATTTGGGTTGTACAGACTTGTACAGTAATTATCTACGGCTATAGATTTTACTGATGCATGTAATAAAATTATCAATGTACATTTAAAACATCTAAATGAATTTAGAAAATGTTGCAGTAACTTGGATTGCAACATTCTGATTTTCTGCATTATCATGAAGCCTCATGGCAATATCAAATATGCTTGGCGAGCAAGCTAGAAAATGGAAAATGGCTCTAATCAAGAACAGCATGTTCAAGTGGCTGAAAACTTAATTATCAGAAAAGCAAATGTGTATCTTTAGCTATTATGATTTGATATCTACAACAAAGAGGAAGACATCTCAGCTCAAACGCATGTCAGAAGCTGTTAGTTTGACCACTACACCAATGCCAACGTGCAGTTAAACTCAAAACCACAATCACCTGAGGTGTCTTGCTGTTAGTGTGTCTACTCCACGGCTGTGTCCCAAATTCCTTACTTTCATAGTATCTTTTCCTAATTCATAGATACTAAAGTGTAGTGTGGCCAAAACGACGGTTTAAGGCATTTAACCGTCACTGACTTTATTTGGAATTTAAAAAATGATCTACTGTTTTATTTGGCTGACTCTAAACTTGCATAAATAAATGAAATTTAAAAAAAAAAAAATTAAAAATAATTAAACAAACAAACAGGACATTGTTCTACTTTCTAGCCATAAACAGCAAAACAATTCAGCTGAGCTTTGCATTATTTTTATTTTTTTTTACTTCAATTACAGCTGATGCATTGACTTGCAGTTCGCAATGTGTATTGGTCTGCAACTGTCTGCATGTATGGCACTCTTCTTCATTACATGTCAGGGACTCCTAGTCTCCTGTCCCAAGAGTAGAACTGGGATGCAGTCAGGGCAGGTAAACACTGCAGGGTTGTTAGTAGCAGGGTGGAGGTGGGGGGGCTCACTTGTCCAGAGCAAACCAGAGGAGTGGATAAAGTGAGGGAGAGTGAGGGAGGGCTGCAGGCTACCGCACGGGGAGCGGATGCTCTGGTGGAGGGGGGAGAAGGGAAAAAGTCTTACCTCTGGGGGAGTGAGGAAGGGAGGAGGGGTTTCAGAGAGGACTCTTATAAGGCCATTGGGACACACAAGATAAGGCATTTCCAGCTGCACAGAGTCAGACAGAGTTAGACCCGGATTCAGGAAAGAGAATGTAAAGCAAAACGTTGAGAGGAACAAAGGCAGAGGAAGAGGTCCTAAAGCATTATTTCTAAAACTTCTTTCTACCATGACACAATCTGGGACACTAACACTATCCTGTTTACCACTGAAACACTACAAAATATCACACACACATTCAACTGTATTTATGTGACTTAAAATAGCAGACATTATCACATACTTTGAGTGTGAAAGATGTTTTGATTAACATGAAAATGGTACACAGAGTTCTCTTTCTTTTTTCTCAGTCAGTCTTGACTCTCTGAATTCACACATTTTAGAAAAGAGGAGCAATACCGCAAAATGCACTGTCTGCAATGGCACACTTGATCTAAACCAGTCCATTATTAGAGAACCACTGTCCTGCCTCACTTTGGTTAGCTGCTCTTGCACCTGCAATGACAAGCTAACAAAAACTGAAACAGTTACGTGAGCTTGCAACAAGCTACAAGGAGAATTAGGTGTCCTAAAGCGTGCAAAGACAGCATTCTGTCCACTTTCTTAGCTCATGAGAAACCATCTGGCACGTTGCACCATCTAAATCTAGTTCGACAGTGATCCAGTTTGAAGTCAACACTTTTTCATACCTGTCCCTTTAACGTGTATGCAACAGTGACTGCAATGTCATGGCAGAGCGTGTCAATGGTTCGCATTAACTGTGCATGATTTAGACTTCATGTGATCGTGTTGTCATTGTGTTGCAGCCGGCTAAATCTGTGCATTACAAGTTGACCACCAGAAGAACGTTTAGGAGAACATACCAAAAGTTAATTTAGACATTTCTATGTTTACATGCAAATTCATGTTTTAATGAGGCGTTTGCATATGGTCTAAATTACATTTCTCAATCCTCATGTGTAAAAAGGTGCTGTTGAAGCAAAACATTTGGCTGTTTAAATCACAGTCATTAGAGAGGTTCTCTCTGGTCAAAAACCATCATTAGGGCTGCCTGTTGTGGCAGGCTGAAATAATTAACATGCATATTCTGTTGCAGGAACTGTTACTCGAAGATGTACACAGTACACTGTGCTTTACTGATAGTTTAGACCTCTGTTGCCAAAGCATCATGATGAAAGGTCAACATTTAACAGAAAATTCAATTTCTCTATGTATTTACATGTGCTGTGGTGTCTAAGCAATAAAGAATCTGCACATTTAGCTCCAATACTCTGAACATCCACCATAGTCATTTTTTTGTACTGGAGTTCACAGGACCCTTTTGGTAATATTTTCTCCTAATCCAAATATCCTTATCCTTAAAGAACTCCCCCCAGAGGTGAACTGTACCTAGCGACACACAAAAAGCCCCGTGTGTCTGTGTTGACAGTGGAGCAGCCTTGGATGTGTGCAGCTGCTGTGGCCCGTAGCAGGGCACTGTTCAGGGTGTCAGTCTCGGTCCATCTCTGCGTCTCACTGCTCCAAGCCCACTGTCTCAGTCTCTTGAATGGACCGCAGTAGTTGCCATGGCAACCACAGCAAGGGGGGTAAAAGGATTGTGTGATTTTTTTGGGGAGGGGGAAGACTACTTAACATTGGAAATTTTTATCAGAAAGCAGTAAAAGTACTACTAATGTATGCTTCTCTGGAATAAGGATGTATATTTTTGGGGGCATTTCATGGTATTTACAGCTGCTTTTGGTGAACGACAACATTTTATTGATGAACAGAAAAGGTTTTGATCTGAAAAAGACCTTCCTCAGATCTGAACAACCAAACATCTGGTTAGATGGCAAGACGTTGCATCTGCACACTTTAGGACAGTGATTGTCTTGTGTGTTTCCGGAGTTGCTCTGGTGTGCCGTAAAAAAATTTAAAATACAAAAATATTCATATGTATTGGAAATAAAGGAAATCAATTTTTCATCGCTGGCACATTTTTACATAACAGCTCATCCACCATATTCTCCTCAGAGATTGCTACATGCTGAGACTTTCCTGAGATCAGACTTGACTTTGGTCCTTGTCAGATCGAAGCACTTTTTTGTCAATGAAATGTTCTACTTATGAGCGTCAGACAATGTGTAGGATCCTCCCTTCATCATTTTCCCTAATAGTGACTTTTCTGATGCACCTCCTGTCTCTTGAAACTATCATACAAGCGTTCAGAAGGACATCCTATATCCTATATTAATTTTTTCTGAGCTGTCGTCATCAAATAATGACGAAAACAGCTCCACAAATGCGCACACATTTGATATTTCTACAGATAATTAAAAATAATCTAAAACTGTAACTCCACTCGTGATCATCATTGTGTAGCTAAACTCAAAAGTCTGAATGGTGCTCTGGAAGAGCTGGTCTTTCATGTTGATGAGATCAAAACAGTCCTCACAACAAAGTGTTGATGTTATTTTGTTATTTTTAATTTTCATGCTCAGAGGACACATACAGCATGAAGACAGTTTGGTTAACAGCTTTATTCATGTTAGGTACAAACCTACACACACACACACACACAAGGATTATGTGGGTATCCCGTGAGCATAGCAAGTAAAAATAACAAACAAGCGTTTTGTCTATATTGGTGTGTTGAGCTTAATTATCTCCTTGTAAACAGAAATTCTGGTTTACTGACCCAAACAAACAGCTTGGTCTGTTCTTTTACAGTTTGCTATTGATTCTGTAAATCAGATATTGGCATTGCTTGTAGCCGTATGGTACTTTGGACATTTTGCAATTTAAATCGGTGGAGATTTCTTTAACAGCCACCTGTGACAATGTGGGAGAAACCTTTCATACTGGCTTGTTAATTAATCAAGCCATGTCATTAACTTCCAACAATGGACCCACTAGTTTTAATGAGGACCAGCAGCAGTATTTTTTTTTTTTTTACACTTGAACAAATCCAGAAAATATTTCCCTACTTCTGGACAAGTAAATAAAACAGAAAAAAAAAAAAAGGCTGAAATTTAAATGTCAATATATTCCATTATGACGATAAGGCTTTTCCAGCTGCCTGTGAGACAGGAGTAGGAGAGGCAGAGCCAATGGGGCGTCTCCACAGGGGATCCAGGTGCTAGAGGCAAACCTCAATGTAGTGGGGACTCAAACACTGATCTCAAAGAGGGGCAGCAATGCTCTCTTTCTCCTCTTTTGCCAGCGTTCTCTCATGGTGTCTCTTTTGCTTCTTCCCCCGAGTCCCTGGGACTTTCCTCTCACTCTCCATCTCCCTCTGCTCAGCACATAGTCTACTGCTAATCCACTGAGGGTGAGGCTAACACAGGAGCTAATGAGATTAGGCTTCTTTTCCCCTTCTCTCTGCCCTGTGCCGCTTTTCATTTATCACTGGCTGCTAATCTGTGTGTGCTTGTGCGTAACGTAGTGTGTGTAAATGTGGTTTTAGACTAACTATTAATGATGTGACTCAGTAAGAAAATGTCTGGTGATTGAAGAAGATGAAGTAGGGGATAAAGTGCAGACGTTCCACTTTCTCTGACAAACAGGCTCGCTGAAAATGGAAGTCTCACCATTTTTTTTTGTCAGGTACTACTTTCCAGATTTCATTTTGGGTAGTGGAGAATTCAATTAAAATATAATCTCACTTCAGACAACATTTTGGTTTTAAACAGTCAAGTAGTTTCTCTGCTGTTACCTCTTTCAACGTTCACACACCGGATTCACACTTTCTCTGCCACAAATGAATCATCCAGGCTTTTACATGATGTTTCACACTGTAAGGAAGATTTTTACTTTTACATGCAACTTTGCATCAAGACTTTCTTTGATTCCCCCAATCCGCCATGAGGAGATACATTATCAGCTATTCTGAATTTTAATCCTCGTAACATAATATTTTCTGTGATGTATTGTACAATTCAGAACACTGGCACTTCACATGAGGAAAAGTCAAGGTTGCTTGGAAACTGGACCTATTTTAGGTGAATAAAACTCCCAAATACTATTGAAACAGAAATAGATCTATACTCTTCTACTGTTAAAACTGTCTGAATTCTATTTGTCTATCATGACTGCCCTCGTCGCTATTTTGCTCACTGAGTCATTCAATCTGGTCCTTCGACACCCTGGGCTAAAATATTTGATTTGTTGTATTTCCTCTGTGGTGTAAGAAGAAACTTTGACCCGAACCCATGAACTGTGTCTCCCTGTACACCAGCTGAAGTCAATTGCTTTTGCTACTCACTGGAAGGCATCCAAACCCCTTTTTTCCCTCCTGGTTCAGTGGATTCAAGAGGAGATGTATTTAGAAAAACTTTTATAGAGTCGGTAACGCAAAGCTAGATTACCCCAAAGACAAGACCTGATCTCTATTTATTAAACATGTCAGGAAGTCTTTGCCCCGAATTCTCATTTGATTATTGATCTTCTACATTAGAAATCCTGGCTGCCATGTATGTTCATCTACATTGTTTTTTTAAGGCCCCCTTTGTATTCTTATTCCGCCCCTCCTTCCTTTTCATTTTTTACTTTTTTAAAAAGTGACCTCAAGTAAGGAGACGAGAGATTGGAGTTTTACCTTTAAGGCCATTCAATATGTCCAACAAAAAGTACAGTATATAAAATCAAAAGTTTTCTATGTTTAAAAAACCTTGATAATGAGGCTGGCTGAGAATTCACATTATTGTTTACTGACTTTCAGTGGTATCATATTGCAATGATCATATTGGGTTACTGTTTTACAAAGTTTTGTTGTCCCAATGAATGATTCAGAGCAAAATTGTCTTGTCAGCAACACATTTCATTGCATTAAATGTCAATTTCATGATTTTACATGCAATTTTATATATTGATATCTAAAACTGTTCTTATTAGTATTGTAGAATTAATTTCAATCATATTGCCCAATGCCCAACTGTGATTAATAATATAAAGTTGCAAGAGAAAGAGTGCAGACTGAATGGCATTAGGGAAGAGAGAAAGAGAGGGCGAGCTGGAACAAAATGTGTTGGCAGACAATCTCAGATAGTGTCACGTTGACTGACAGGTGGCACGGCCTGTCAGGTCCTCGACACTGCAGCTGCATGGTAGATCGTGGTCGATTTAGATCTTATTTTAAGCATTTGTCTGTGCATATCCGCGCCTGAGTGAGTTTACAATGGTGAAACTGTCATCATGAAAAATATTTAGAAGTTAAGAAGCAAAGAATGTCAAGATATCTGTAATCTGCTGGTGAAATAATACATTGGAGTACAAAGGGTATATATAATTACTGCAACACACACACACTTCATGAACACCATGACGAAAGGCACGGTGATGTGGCACTCATTGAGCTAAGTGATGAAGTGTAAATCTATCGATGATGTACACACTAACTTTGACCCATTTGAATTTATGTGTGTGCATAACTCTTATTTTCGCTCATCGTTCCAGTGGCTGGTACTGCATGCTTTCCATAGACACTCACACATATCCTCTCCACACTGTATTTACCCTGATCCTCATTCAGACCATTTATCCGCCGTGATGGTTACACAAACTAACAAATATGTGTGTGTAATTCCTCTAATCCATCCTGCTCTCCCTGTGAGTGTCTTCTAGGCCTTTCCATGGGGTCTGTCTAACTGCCATTGTGGTGAAGAGGGAAATGAACATGGCTTTACAAGCTGAGCCCACCTGGGGCTTTAAATTAGAATGAAATCATTGGAATGAGCTTCGGCAACAAGCGCTCATATCAACCTACACTAAGGTCCGTCTACTCTTGCAAATGAGCTTTAGGTTTCATTTCAAAATCCATGTATGTTTATTATGCTATCATAAAGGGTGATGAATACTAAACTAGAAAAGAACATAAAAATAAAAATAAATATCCTTAATTTTACTCCGACTCTCTCCATCCTCCCAACTTATTTTTGGCTAAACTCGCCCTCTGTCCTCTCCGCACCATTCCCACAATCATTAAAAACCTCATAACCAGCAAATTATATCCTCTTCATTCACATGAACCCTCTGTGGAAAAATCACTCTCCTTATTCCTCATTGGCGTGAATGTAATAAGCTTTGATTGACTGTGAGGGGGGCAAAATGTGGAGCACACCCTGCTTCCCACGCAGGAAAATGCAAGCTGGTGCTGATTAGAGCTCCTGATGCTGAGGGTGGGAAACCCCTCTGTTTTGAGTAGGGGGGGGTCACAGCTCTGCATTTGATGTTGGGAGAGGGGCTTTTTATGGATGTGCAAGAGCTCTTTTATTTAATTTGTGTACATAAAAATCCTACATCAGATTGCGTGCATGTGTGCGCAGAGCTTCCTCATGAGGTTACGTGTGTGATTGTTTGTGTAGAGTCAGAGAGGTGACGCACAGTGCGGGGGCAAGTGAACAGCAGATGCTCCCATTAATTAGATGTAATGATCACACAAGTAATAACTAAAGAGGGCTGACTGGAGGGAGAGTTGATTAATCTGTGAGTGGTGGCTAATTAATGCATTAGACTACATGGTATGAAGCCAGGCCTGTGAATCCATCACTGAATCACCCTGTCAGTTTATTCAAGCAGGACACGTCAGTCTGTATCTGTGGAGAATACAGGAAGCCTCTTGTTCACTCTCACTTCATGTCTTCCTACTCGCTAACCCACTGCTCATCACAAGCGCCTCAATCTATTGCGCTCAACCAAAGAATCAGCGCAGTCCTCAATTTCTGCATGAAGAGAAAATAAAATGTAGTGTGCACTGCCGGGGACCCTGTGCTTGTAATGGTTCAGACATACCTTCTGTTTCCGCCTCTCCTTCCTCTTGTCCTCTGTGTCCTGCAGCATCTTCTCTCTCCACAGGTCAAAGAAGTAGGATGGATTGGTGTAGAACTTCAGACCCTCCTTCCCATCGTCCCTGCACATGGACAAAAGAAAACACATCTCATTACATTTTGGATGGTTTTAAGAAGTTAAATAAAAACATCACATAGATCTTGTAAAAAAAAAATGTCTAGAACGTTGGGTGATACTAGAGCTGTGACGATTCGTCGATTAATCGATTAGTCAATAGAAAATTAGTCTGCAACTATTTCAGTCATTTTTTAAAGCCAAAATCTAAACATTTGCTGTCTCACATTCTCAAATGTGAATATTTTTTGTCATACAGGATAACTGAATAAAAATCGATTATCTTTTTGAATATTATTTTGGACTGTTGGTCGGACAAAACAAGACATTTGAAGACGTGACATCTTGGGCTGTGAAAATATACAACAGGCTTTTTGCACTATTTTTCGACATTTTATAGACACAACAGTTAATCATATCGGCAGATTAATCGATAATCAAAATAATGATGATACAAATTTATAATTCTGTTTTATTCCTTTTCCTCAAAAACCTTTCACAGAAACTTTTCAATTTGAAAGAGTAACACAGCATACTTTTGCACGAGTACTTTACTGCTGATTATTTTCTAAATTAATCAATGAATTTTTCGACAAAAATAGTGGAAAATGGTCGTCACCATTAAAAAGCAGCGGACATTTTGGACAACCCTGAAAAATGGAGAGTGAGGGAAATTTTTGATAATAATCATTTTTCTTTTCTTGTGTCCTGCCGTGTGTTCCTCTCTTAGTCTGCTTTCCTTCAAGAAATCCTATCCATTTCCCATTTGAATAGGATAATAGCTAATGTCCTGCCTTTTTCATTCATTCCCTCTCAACTCTGCTCCGCTCTCTGTCTTCTTCACTCACATTACAGAAGCCTTTGTGGTTGGTGGTCACTGGGGGGGAACAGTGCCATGATGACAGGGAGGAAAATGAAAAAAAGACTTCTGACAGACACAGGTAGTTATCACATCAAAGGTCCCTCTTGACAAGGAAATTAACATACACAAACGCCCACGCATGCTGTCTGGAAATGTGATTTCATATCAATATGGGGGATGAGCCTTGTAAACTGCCCTCCTGATGTCTTTCTCTTCTTTTTTGGCAGTTTTCAAATGTCCATGTTGTTGTTCCATTCCATGTATATGATTTACAACTGATCAGTTTGTGTAATATGTGGAAAGGTATCCTGGGAAATTTCTTGTGGCGGAAACACCCAGTAGAGTTGCAATGTGGAAAGGCACTAAAAGGGTATTTCAGGTTTCCTTTCACACTAAATAGGAATAAAACTGGAAACACAAGGAATTGGTGTACCCTGACCATTCAGTGGTCCTAACTTGAACTTATGTGTAGCTGCCTTCACCCAGTGTCGGCCACTGGGAGGCAATTATTTGATGATGACACCAATAAGAGCAAGAACACAGAACATGAAGAGGAAAAGCTTCAAAAGTCAAGAGTGGAAAGTTTAATGACATGCAACACAACAAAGAGAAGAAAATAAAATTCAACAATGGGATAAGGCAAGGGTGGAGAGAGAGCTACTGTAGTGTGTGTGCACTGCGGGTAGCATTTGAGTGTTTGTGTAAATCATTATGCATGGTATTCGCTCTGTGCATATTTGAGGCATGTGTTTGTGTGTGTGTATGAGAGAAGGAGAGAAAAAGATAGAGAGAGAGAGAGCACAGCAGCTGTGCTCAGGGTGGATCTGAGAAATAACAGCCTGGGGAGGTGTCCCAGGGAGCCTCCTGGTGCGATGTGTGGAGAGGAGGGGAGAAGAGAAGAGAAGAGAAGAGAGAGAAGAGAAGAGAATGATGAGGAGAGGAAAGGAAAAGAGGAAAACAAAAGGACGAGGAGAGGAAAGGAAAAGAAGAAAACAAAAGGATGAGGAGAGGAAAGGAAAGTGGAGGAGAGGAGAACAAAATGAGGATAGGAAAGACAAAGGAGAGGAGAACAAATGAAATGAAAGGAAAGGAAAGGGGAGGAGAGGAGACAATGTAGACAATGTTATGTGACTCACAGTTGCCGCTTCTACGGCTTGGTTGAACATGAAACTCTCACTGAACTACTAAATTACACATACACATGTATACCACTCTGTCATTTTATAGGCCAGTTGTAATTCAAGGTGGGGTGACAGCAATTCCAGCCAGCCTGGGAACTGACCTTTAGGCTTACAAAGTACATGTTTTTATGTCTAATTCAACTATTATCATGAAACCTCCTTGTCTGAATAAAAAGTGCTGTCTAGCCTTCAGCCAGCGCAAGACAAGACATTTAGAGTAAAACTGGGAAATAACGTCAGCGAGGCAGACACCCACACACCTGCCTTTTGCTTGGTTTAGGCCATGTCAAGGCCCAGAGGTTAAAAAAACACCCACAACTTAAATATGATTTAAATACCACAGCCTACACCTGCACCTGTCTCCCTATAGTGCATGCGTACGTGTCTATACACACACAAAATAAAAAGATTGTTTTGGCCTGTAACCTTCTCCAACTGGCTTGGTCAGGGTGACAGTATTATACAGAGATGAGTCATGTAAGATGCTGGAGGAGAAAAAATGGAGTGAAAGGGGAAAAAAGAAGTGAGAAAGCAGTGGGGTGAAAGGCCAAGAAATAAAAGGGAGGGAGTGCTGGCCAGCAGAGCTTTTTATGGATTATTCATCTTGACTCCCTCTATCGCTCTGCCGGCCCGACTCTGCCTCAAGCCTGCCAATAATAATATACCAACCAACCAAAGTGCACAAGCAAGTCTTTCAATGCATGCAAAATCAAACTTTGTATCAATTTGAGGTTACAGCAAGCTCAGGGTGTCTTTTCTATTTTCTCTGTGTGGTGCATCATTGTGATCGTCACTGCTGTGCTTAATAAAAGCTTTTACAGTGGCAGATAGAAGTATAATACAAAATAATGGGCCAAATAACAGCCGAAATTCAAGGCCATTTAGGTACTTTTGTGTTAACACAGTTGGATGTAATCAGTCTTTCTTTATATATTAAGTTTTTCCCATTCTCCAGACTGAGGACAGTGGAAACAGACTAATTATATGTAAAGGTCGATGTAGTTAGCATCATGCTGCAATTAAATTAAAGAGAACCTTCTAGCTCTAGGCAATGTCAGGTTTTTCTTAAAGAATGAAGCAGTGGCACTTCTCCATCATACTCTATTGTAGTGTCATCATTTCACTTGCAAAATGTGGTTTTAAAATGCACATTATCACTGAATTTTAGCATACAATTCATTTCACTAAAAACCGTCAAACCCAGAAAAACACTTTTCGTAAAGCTAGTTGGAAACAGGCTGGATTCAGACCTGTAGGGCGTGAGGATATTGAGAGGTGGCGGCTGCTCGCACGTCTGGAAGGTCTCCTGCAGTGGGATGGGCAGCGATGTGCGGTCAAACAGCTGCTGGTCCTGAATAGTGGAACTCCTGAAAGCCTTCCTCATGGTGATGTCCTGAAGAGACACTGAGGAAGGAATGGAAAGATGGAGGAGAAAGAAAAGAGAGAGGGGGACTTACAGTTATTAAATCAGGTTGTTTGCGAAATATGTAATGCTTGTTAAGTGTGTTAAAGACAGAAAGTTAGAGAGAAAATGAGAAATCAGTTTAAGACTCATGCTTGTTGCTCTTTAGCTGTACTTCCCCAACAATATTCAGATACACACACCAACACCAACCAACAGACTCTCTGTCTCTCATGTCTCTGATGAACACAATAATTACCATTTGGCTCCATCTCATCATTATCATCATCAAAATCGACATCATCACTCAAACAGTCACAATCAACAATACGGAGCTACTAAACCCATAAGAAACCATCCTCCCTTGGGCTAATGCTACATTGTTGTCCTAACTGGCTAATTTAAATTCCCCCCAAAGAAAACCCACACATGACGCCAGAGCTAAGCTGGGCTAGGCTAGGCTAAGGTTCTCTGTCAGACAGAGGCTGTGGGAATAATTGCCCCTACTTTCATACAGGAACAGCTGACATTTTCGGAGGGCAAAAGAATAACAGAGGAAAAATCGATGCTACACAGCTGAAGCTTTCAGAAAAACAGGTTGGAGAAATAGCTGAGGGGAAGAGGAAACGCAACCACACTAATGCTATCCCTCAATCTGGTCGGGCCAAGTAGAAAACAGCAAGTCTTGGAAAGAAATCCAGAGCGTTGCAACCAGATCTGAATTATACATGGGGGAATGACAAATGGATACACTTTACTGCTGCCCAGGGGAAGACTGACAAAGGCATGTGGCAGAAAAAGTATTGTCACAGTTCTCTGTCGAGTCTTTCTACCACACACACAAAACAAAATGACAGTAAGTAGATCTCTTTTAAGCCACACAAATGGAACAACTGAGTTATCAAGACTGTCACTGAATGCTTGACTTAATTAAATGAGACAAACAAAGCCATTTCACTGTACAAAAGGCCCAGAAAGGAACAACTACCCCATCTTCTACATTGCAACAGTACAGCTGGGTAATGACTTCCACAGAATCTCACTGTAGTAAAGGGCCAGCCACCTGAGGCACTGAAGTATCATTATTAACAAACACTATCTGTGAGCCAAAGTTTGGTAAGTAACACTCTGGGAAAGAGAAAGGAGGTCAGAGAATGCAAGAGGGAGATAATAAAACAGCATAGACACAACAGAGGCAGGGTCAACGAAACGGGGGACAGACAAGAGACTGAAAGAAGAGGCACTAACAGTAAAACAAAGGGCAGGAGTTGACAGAAAGGAAACATTCACAAGAAATACAGACAAGTAAACAGTGAGAAGAGGAAGGGAATTGAGGAGTCGAGGGAGAGACCGATAGAGAGACAATAAAACTAACATGGAAACATGCAAATGAAGAGTAAGGAGCGGTGTAAAAGAAGAGTGCAAGAGAGACAACAAAAACGTTCAGTATGACTTCTATGAAAAAAAACAGAAAGGCATGAGTGAGGTATCCCATGAGAGAAGTGCAGTATCCTGAGAAGAGCCAGAGGGTGGATTAAATAACCACAGGCGAAAACTAAGGCTGGTCGCTCTCTGTCTCCTGCCTCATAGACTGATGAAAAATGACAGAGCACATTTTAAAAAGGTACTACATGGTTTTTTTTAAACATGAATGTATTCAATGTGAAATTTGGTAAGCAATTACAGGAAAGAACTATGGTCAACATGATTGGCAGCCTCATCTCACACCTCTGATATTGGTTGTACTGCAGTTTATCAAAATAAGCAGTAGATTTTCTATTCAATCCTGGGACTTACTGTGGTAGAGTTATAAATACTTGTCCAATATACTCCTCAATGACCTTGTTGCATATGCATTTTTTTGTTCTTTTTTTACTTTATTAAAAAAGATGTTTCAGTGGAAATAAGTGCTGAGCTCTGGGGAGCATGGCGACATTGCTACAACAAAGTTTGAAAAAGGAAGGAACACAAGCAGTCAGTTCAGACAGGCTATAAACCATTTGTATCGTATTGATATAAACCAACGGTTTAGCCGGATGATCTATTTGAAGGTAAAACTGAAAAGCGTTGGTAATAACCCCTCATTGCACAAGAGAACTACATGCACAACTAAGAATGGCAGGTCAAAGTTGAAACATGTATAAACTGTCATGGATGTTTACAACGGACAGTTTGGGTAATGATTTAACTGTTAACCTTTGTTTTCTCTTTCAAATAAGTTCGGTCAACCTGGAGGTTTGTTTGACTGCTAATGTTTCTGGACATATTTTTGGCAATGCTGCAGCATTTCCAGTTCTCAGCAATTAACTTTGTGAGTAAAATCATATTATTAGACACAGGAATGATGCCCCAAACTACGACAATAAGACCCCAGTTTTAACAAATCGGAATTATTCTTTAATCATTTTACTCATACTTGTATCAGGGAGTGCAACGGAGCAAACTTTAGTTGCTAGATCAGCGACGTAAGAGGTGACTAATGATAAGAAGGGAAAAAAAAAAATCAAAGCCACAGTGGCATGACAATTACTCTGCCCACAGTGGTTACAGAGGAGAGACATGCCAGGGATAAGTAGGAGTAATGGTGAGATCTAAGGAGTTGAGAAGATTAGAGAGGGTAAGAGATATAGATGTGGGAAAGGAGATATGAACATTAAAGTGATGCTTTTTTTGATGCTTTAGTGATCCCTGTAGGGCATTTTACTTTTTGCCTGGCCCCCATCCCACAGGAAGGTCAGAGTGAAGGTGAGGAAAGTGGGGGAGCTGACACCAACACTCTCCTTCTCACTGCTTTCAAATGTACAGAATAGATCTACAGAGCGAACTGCTATAGACATATTAACAGCTTGCTGGCACCAGAGGTAGCCACTGGCCAAGCGGTGAGTCATAATTTGGTGTTGTGGAGTGCTGTATGTTAAGCAGGAGCACTGTGTCCTGCTGCCCCAAAGCATTTAGGGAGAGCAGAGGGCTGTCAGATAACGTGACAAGTACGTGCAAAAGCGACAAACGAGAGAAGCAGTGCACAAGTGTGTGTCAAGATGAATTTGATGCAGAGTGAGGTGGCTATAAACCTCTGCCAAGCAACACTGAGTACTGAGAGAGGCCCACTGCACGAGTCAATGTGGGCAGAAACGCAGAAGGCACACACACACACACACACACACGCAGATGGATATCTTAACATGATGTTCTACATCCTAATTACAAAATGTCACTTATTCAGCTGAACTACCAATTACACCCATTAGACATTTAGCTAATGAGAAAAATGTGAGTGTACGCGTTGTGAGTGAATGAGTGAGTTAGTGAGAGGTTTTAAGCGTGTGTGTGTCAGGTCGAGCAGCAGCAGGTGCAGCAGCAGCCTCTGATCTCAGCCTGTGAAGCTCCTTATCAGTAAGCGAGTGGTGGATAGTTTATCTCTCTCTGTCATATCTTTCTCTTAGACAGATAGCATCTCGCTAAAACACCCTCAACCAAAGAGAGGTGAGGAACTTCTTGTCTCTCACACACACACACACACACACACACACACACCCTTCAGCAAGTTTCACGGAAATCATGTTTCCCCTCTTCCCACTTTTCATCCCCTCCCTCATAGAGATGCAGTCCTGCACACAACCACTGAAGATAAGAAAAGGCATAGGCCAAGCTGTCTTTTAGCATGCAAGCACAGCTCTCTCTTCTGTTGTACTTCAATGCAAATGTTGCCCTATATTTCCCCTCCTGCATGCTTCCTCCTGCAGCCCCGAATCACTCTTTTCCCCTCTCAGACTCCATCTTTTTCCATCCTTTCCTTCTTTTTCTTGTTTATTGTTTGTCCTCTTCTTCTCCTAGAATCTATATCTAAATGTTCTTCTTCTTGCCAGTGTTGTGCACAGTGTGAGAATAAACAATATAATCCTGTGCTGTGGGTAAGACAGAATGTTACCAAGTAAGAAGGACTTAAAATACATAAAGCACATGCTTTCCATGTGCAATTAGTATGGGGACATTGTATTAGCATTTGCAATTGTCTTATGAGTTACTGTTTGCTAAGAAGTGAGTAGATGAACTGTATGGTTTTGACTTAAAAAGGCTTTTGTCACAGTGTTTAACATCTGTAACATTAGTGTAACATCTGCTTGCTGGTCATCACCCACGATGCTTCTGGATGAACTATCATAACCCCAGATTATAACTTTCTGCATCGCTGGAGTCTACATGATGTATATTTTGTCGTACCAATGGTTGGTACAAACAAAACCCTCTATCGTAGTATTTGTAATTTTATATTATGATATCAATACTAATAGTGCAGTGTGATATACCCAATTATCTATTACAGTAAGTCAATTGAGAAACAATTTATAGATAAATAACCAGACATAAATGTCTGTTTTGGTCTAATCCAAAAAATGAAATACCATACAAATGAGGGTACTTTGCACTTGTTTTCGGTTTTCTTATTGTATCTGTTCTTATTATGCACACCGTAGCACTAAAGGAATGCAATTTTGTTGTTGCACATTAAAACAATGAATCTCATCTGAACATACTTTTCTAAATGCCTTTAAGCAAATGACTCATCTTACCACTCCAGACTACACTCTTTCCAGCTACAGAAGAAAACAAAGACACTAAATAACAAATGGGAGTTTCAGAGAAAAAGCCTTTGGCCCTTTTGTAGTTTTAGAAAATACCTATTATATATACAGTACGTACACTGACTGCTTTAGTAAGTGTTTTAGCAGTCATGCCAGTAAAGCTTATTTGAATAGACCTTAATAGAGAGAGACAGGAAGACACAGAGAGATTAAGGGGAAATAAGGAGAGTTATGTACTAAGTGCTGGTGAAAATAGGAGCCAAGGAGGGTTAACAAGCAGTAGAAGACAAAAACAAAAGGTAGAAGGAAAACAGAGAAACATAAATACTGAAAGATCAAGATGTCATGTGAGAGACACATAGAGAAGAAAAGAAAATTGGCAATCGAACAAGAAGAATAAACCTCTTATAGGATATAAAAACAGAGACACACAAGGATTAATAGAAAAAGAGGGAAGCAGTGAGAGACTAAGGAGTACATAAAGAAACAGTCAGAGCCCAGAAGGACTTGGGGTGGCTTTGTGGCCTTCCATAATGGCTTGCAGCCAGTGCGGTGATATAACGGTGCCATTAAATAGGGGATACAGGCCATTTGTTTGGCTGGCTGGAGTGATAGGGGAAAGAGAGCCTGACAGCACACAAATAGCATCTACGCAAGATGGAGGGAGAGCAGAGATCAATCAGAAAGATGGGAGAGGACTGGGGAGGACAACAAAGACAGGGAAGGTGTGTGTGTGTGTG